>QPKB01000003.1:4274062-4330924 GCA_003546025.1 Camphora micrantha | reverse complement strand
TCATTGGATTCTACGCTCCAAGAGCTTTCCAACGGTATATGGCTCGTGAAATTCCGACGTATGGTTCAGAAGTTATGGTCCATAGAAGTTTAACCCTATATATATATATATATATATATAAAGTGCAACGGACCATCCATCGGTCCGATTCACCGGATGGATAAAACAATACCATGTGAATGTCAGTCACCATTCAACGTTCCTTTTCTTCTTTTTTAATATATATATATTATTTTTTAAACACCTTATGCGCTGATGTAAAATTTTTTTTTTTTTTCCTTATGATGTCCAGTTGTAATGTTCAGTGGCCATTGAACGTTCTGGACGTCCAATGGCCACTGAACGTCCTGGACGTCCAGCGACTTTTTTTTTTTTTTTTTTCTTTTCTTTCAAATAAGAACCCCATTTTTACAGTTTTTCATCCAATCCATTCTAAAAATTCACCTGCACAAAACTGAGCCACCGTGCTCCCCCAATAATCCATTCCATCCATCATTTCCACTTACATCAATTAACATTAAAATTAACAATTAAATTAAATAAACCCAAATTAATAACAAACAGGCTTGGAATTAGGGAAAACTAACAAGAAACACATCCAATCAATAGAAGACATACATACATGCTTAATTATAAAATGCAGATCTACTTGCCTCAACCGGAAGAAATATCAGAAATGGGTGACTTTCGAGGAGAAGCCTTTCTACCCCCAAATCACAAATCTAACCCGACAGAACGAAACCTAACATACCAGGAACAACAATGGAAAGAAAATAATTCAGATCTAACCTAAATCTAACCAAAAAGGGAGATTAAAGAAAATATGAAAGGAGAGGAAGCTTACCGGAAGTTGTACCGGAAGAAAGAGGGGAGGAAGAGATTGAGATCTACCGGATCAGATCTTCGAAAGGAGCTTTCTTGGTGGAGTTCTGGCTTGAGGAAGAAAGAAGAAGAAACTGGGCTGCTGTCTATTCTTCGTTGCAGAGAATAGAATAAGAGATTAGGGCTAATCTCTTGTTTAAGAAGAAAGGGAGGGGGAAAAGACTAAGTTACCCTTTAAGTGGGTCCGGAGAAAGAATTAATTATTAGAAGGGTTTCTGGTCGTCGGATCGCAACGAGCCAGAAGACAAAATTGATCAACGCGACGAGACCTTTCCAACGAACCCAAAATCATGGCAATAGGAATTTTTGGAAAACACTCAATTTTTCCTAATTTGCAAACTACCCCCTACTAGGGTCAAACGAACTCGGAATCGCACGAAACTTCGCAGGCACTATTCTAATGTTAAAAGAAACTCGCTGACCATCTAAACCCACTTAAATATCTAATAAAACAATAATTATAATAATATGAAAATAAATGGGTCAACGGGGCCTGCTATTGGCCCAACGGCCCAACTGACCCAGTAAGGTCGCGGACCTTACAGAGTAATAGATAATAAATAGATTTTATCTAAGGGTAATAGATGAGACTGCATCTTAAGTGGGGCCCACAGATGATGTGAAGAATAATCTCTATCTAAGTGGGGCCCATAGATTGTAGTAGAGAAATAAGCATAACAGTATATTCTCTTTTATACGGGTATATATATATATATATATATATAATATATAGCATATCTCACCTTATTATAAGGTGAGGGCCCTTACATCCATATCCAATGTCAACAACTTAAATGTGATAACTCTCACCTTTATCTCTCATGGTAAGGTGAGAGCATCTCTCACCTTACCATGAGAGATAAGGTGGGGCCCTCACATCCATATCCAATGTCAACAACTTAAATATGAGGGTCCCATCCCTATTTCTCATAGTAAGGTAAGAAATACTCTCATAGGAGCACCACCCATATATATATAGTTATATATACATATATATTAAAGAGAGGGATTCACCAATGACTAAGATTAAATGATCAAGATTCTCCAAATCTATATAACATTGAAAAGAAAATGAACTTAAAAGAAATTTCTAAATATATCAGAGAAAAAATAATAATATATACTCTAGTCTATAACAAGTAGAGAGGAGGAACCTTAAAAAGGAATTTTCTAAAAAAGAGGAGACCAAAGAAAGAGCTCAAACTGTCCTTTTTCAATATGACCTAGACTTGACCCAATGAGCAGATTATGCCTTATAGTGGTGTCATGGGTTGATTGCTTTGATTTTTGGCTTGTCTAAATCTCCTAAGTTCCAATGAGTCTATGATTTAAAAAAGTTAGAAATCAATTGCTGTCCGCTAAGGACTGGACTTTCTAATTCTAATCAAACAAAAAAAAAATTTATTTTTTTTTGAGGCTTTTATTTATATGAAGTCCCGACCCAAACCTAACCCATCAACACCGCCCGCTTAACTATTTTCCCACACCCACAATTGGCAGTTTCTGAGATTATTCAGTTGTATACAGATAATCATCTAAATCTAAAACCATTTGATCAGCACCCTAAAAAAATAAAGCAACCCCATACAGGCCACAGCCCACAGCCCACCACTTTTCTTTGATAGTGCCATTTTAAAAAAAGTTTCAATCATTTTATTTGCTGGATTTGATCCTGATGGTGGATTGATTGTAGGACCCCAAAAGGCATCAGCATCATTTTCACTTTTCTTTTAAAAGAAAAAAGGAAAAAGAAAAAAGAAAAAATGAAAAAAAGAAAATAAAGAGACCTAAAGGCTATATAGATCATGGCAAAGCTACCTAACAGCATTGCTGTATCTGGCATATGCAGTGGGTGGGGCCTACCACTTAAGACCATCCAATCGTCGTCCATCATTTTTACACCCATCCTATTTTTAACATATAATAACTTTTAAAGTGTATTTTGTAGGGCCTACGTTAAATTGACACGTTGATTTTATAAGAAAGAAGAGAGAGAAAGTTAATAAAAGTTGAATTAAATTTGTTCAGAATTTAGTTAATCCAGCCGTGTGCATATTGTTTGAATGATTAAATAATATTTTATATGTATAAAATCCACAGTGTTGTGTTAGGACCGATGAGCGGATTAAATTTCTTTAAGGATGGACCCACCATTTCCATATGCCAGGCGCGTCATCATACTAAGATGCTGTCGGGTAGCTTTGCCCTGTATAAATACATACACACGTACATATACAAATTAGTACTCACTTTTACATTGCTGAAAATCTCTCAAAATCCGCCTCTCTCTCTCTCTCTGCTTCATCAGTCTCTGCTCTCTGCTGCCCGCAGGGAAGACCGACAAGGGTCAGTTCTTTCATCTCTCTAGATTCACTGTTTTGTTTGATTCTCTCTCTCTCTCTAGATTCGCTGTTTTGTGGCATTTTCGTTTGTCATTGGAGACCAAGAAGAGGAGTAGAGTTTCTCCTATTAAAAATCTTTTCCTTTTCTTCTCAGATTGACGGGACGTAATTGCTTGCTCTTTCGATTTCTCTAGCCTCTGATTTTATGGGATTTGATGAATTTAATTGCTTTAATTGAATTGATGATTAGCGATTTTTGATCTCATTAGCGATGTTGATTGGGGGAACCGAATTTGGTTGGACGGATGAACGTGTTTTGGGATTGTCTGTAGGATACCGGTAGATAATTGGTTTCCGGATCTTGCGATGATCGTTTTCGTCGTTTTTAGCGTTATTTTCAGTGAATGGTGTTGGCATCTTGGGTTTAAAAAAAATGTTATATTTGTTTGCGTTTTGGATAGGGATGTGTTTGGATGGATTATTGAGTGAAGTTGCAGTTGAATTGAGTGGGAAATGACCAGAAATCAGCTACTCTAAATTTCAATTAACATGCGTTTTTAGGGTCCAGTTTGAAAGACCAGTTGTTTTTTTTTTTTTTTTTTTAGGAGTTGATCTTTTGATATGAGTTCTAAGAAAGGTAGTTGCATATTTGGTCGCATTTCTAATTGATGGAACTAGTTATTGTGATTTGATTTATTGTTCATGACCTGCTAGATATTGAGGATATGTGTACAGCAAGGTGTTGTTTGCTTCATTTGCTTTGGTTTATTGTCCTTGAATTAAAGACGGATCTCAAAGCTGCCCCTTAGAGATGACCCATTTCTCACTGAATCAAGATAGATTGTTTCCTACATTAGAAAATTGTAAAAATCATTTTTTAGATCATATTCCTTCAGATAAGAGATGTTTCACCTTAATGTACTTGGTCACTGAACAAACTACTGATTTATTTTATTTTTACTTTATTTTTGCAAATTATGCTGCAAACTATCACAATGCGACCCAACAGTGTAACTTGTTCTCTTCTTGATCTCCTCCAAAGAAGCTACAAACATCGAAGTTTGCATTCTGCATCGTGCATTGCCATCAAGTTGTTGGTTGTTTCTTGCTGCATTAGAAGTTAACTATATTCAGTGTTGAATAATACATTGCTTTTGTTTTTGGTTGCCCCTCTTAAATTTTAGACTGCCATTTTTCAGGGATCAATTTAAGTGCATGAGTGTGTTTTTCTTTGTTAAAGCTGATCAATACATTGTTAGAACTGTCACATTATTTGCATCACAGAACTGAAATATGCTGTATGAAACTTTGTTCTCATTCGGACTGTGAGAAAACTGTTGCATATGTCAACCATTTGTAAATTGTAACTTTGTAAGCATCTAAAAGGTGCTTTTAGATTTAGCTGAAAAAGTTTTCCTCTTTGCTTGTGCTTTATTCTAGCAGCCGAGGATTCTAGACATGTGTAATCAGGTATTTGAAAAAACAATTTCTTGAATGGGAATATCTCCACAAAAAGAAAAAAAAAAAAGAGGGTATATCTCCAAGCATAGCTTAAATTTTTTATGTAGTTACATAGGTTCCCACTGAAAGTACCAGTGTTTGTTTATTGATTAGTAGTGTGCAGTTTCTGTTATGCATCCATGCCATCTTCCAAATGCTCCAAAGTAACGGGCTTTTATGAGTCTTTTATTAGGTCTTTGTATTCTCTTAGATGTTTGTCGCTTCTGGAATCCCTCTTTGAATTTTCTACTTTCATGCTTCACCAAAGATCATTACGTTAATTAATGGAAGCATTATAAAATTTTGTCACCGATATAAAGAATGAAATGACATGGACCATGTGGCTCCTGCTATTTTGCATCTAATTTTTTTATTTTCGCAATGTATGGTTTGCTTATATTTTTGTAAGGTAATAGCATTTCAAACCCATTGTCTGATTGCAAAATCTTCTGCACTACAGTTTTACGCACAATATCTGGATTTCTTGGCAAATTTTTAATAACTATTTGTATTACTTAATAATGTCAGGTGAACGAAGTAAAAAAAATATCTGAAAATTTTCAGGGTGAGTGGAGAACTTGACATATCTCACATGGCTTCATGTCATACTACCATGTTTTGGCTCTTTGTAGGAGAATAAGTTCACTGAGTATTGAGCATAAGGACTAATTTCCTATCTGAATCCTCATATCACATGCCTTTATCAGAAACTTTCAGAGGCACTTTGTTTGTAATTTATATTTACATTTGGATCTGGAGTATCCATATCCTTTTATTGCTGTTGGACAAAGTGTATTGTTTCTGTCTGTGAGGGCAGTAAGGGAATTGGCTTCATTCGCAGTTTCCCACGTCTATGTGGGCAGCCCAGGGCAGATGTTGCACTGATTAGGACGGTGCAGAGTTCATTGCTCAACTTCTTCTTTGACTATTATAATGAGCCCCAAGGAAGATCAAATACAGTCCAGTGAGGACAGAGCAAATGATAAAGATTTGTCCTCAGTTAAAACAGGTGAAAAAGTTGAAACGTGTCATGTTTCTTCTCCTGGTATTGATAAAGATGGAACCTTGGCACTTTGTCGTGTGTGCCAATGCGCTGAATCTGACAGAAGGGGAGATGCTGCCTTAGGTTTCTTGAATATTACCCCTCCTTCACAGGAAGCTTTGAAATCCAGCGAAGATAAGATGTCAACTGACAAAGTTTCTGCAGGAGATGTTCCAAATGAAGTTGCTCATACAAAAAATTGCCAAAGTGGGTCTGGGTTCAGGGAATTTGTAAGCCCTGATGGGGAGATATTCATTTGTAGTACTGACATAGAAACGGGCTCCTATTACCATCAGGATGCACTTATCAATCTTGGTTGTTCATGCAAAAGTGATCTTGCCGTCGCCCATTATGCTTGTGCATTGAAGTGGTTTATCAGCCATGGCTCCACAGTTTGTGAAATTTGTGGCAGTGTAGCAAAAAACATCAAACCTGCTGATTTCAAAAAGGTCATGACTTCTCTGAAGGATTATGAAGAGTTGAGGGAAATGACTACCACTGGAGAACTTGCAGTTGCACGTATTCAGACAAATTCAGATGTTGATCCTGATGCTGTTGCTGCAATTAGAAGACAGAGACTAAGTGAGATTTCATTGTGGTTTAATCCACACTATAATTCCACTGCTGTTTCACAGGGAGTTACAGATCAGATTTCTAATGCTCCCACTGAGGTTGCTGTTCCTACTGAAAATCCTACAACCAAATGGGCTGTGGAAAGCACTGGGATACTAGTCGCTACAGGATTGCTTACTGTCACACTAGCATGGTTGATTGCTCCTCGTGTTGGAAAGGTATGCCTTGATTTTGTGCTTCCTTTGGATACTTAAAAATGCTTATACAAACTAGGTGTTTAATTTTCCAAAACCCATGATTTATGATGGATAACCAATATTCAGAACCAAAGCTTTTGTTTCTATTCATAAGGAAATATCAGTCAACAATAAAAGTAAACCTTGTGCAATTGCCAATTGAGTCTTTCTATTCATGATTCATGTCAGTGGAGTGTATATGAATCTTTAATTTATCTAATTCCTGGTAAACTCATGGCATGTTTTTGTTGGACATTAGTGCCTGCCAGTTCTTGGCATGTTTGTTGGTTGCCAACAGCGTTAACCTATATCTGAACTCATTTTTTAAAATTTTTTGATAGAATTCTCTGAGGGCATGTCAGGCACTGCAGATTTCTGGAATACGGATTTATCTGATTCATTTGAGGAATCAGTTATTTACTGCTGCTGGATTTTTTTTGCTTGTTTTAGTATTCCCTAAAAAACTGTATGGGAATACAAATTGCTTGTAAAACTTTGTCTGGATATTGCCTGAAATATTTCTTGGCGTCAAATGTGTTGCACACGACCATGGGGTCCCTTGAACATGTAATCAAGTAATCTCTCTGAGTTCCAGTCAGTAGCCATAGCTTTCTATTCTCTTTGGACTGCAATTGTCTATTGTTCAGGAATCTCATTTTCTTAACATTAGTGTAAGAATACAAATCTTAGTTTTCAGGATTACATTCACTCTGGGGTTTCTTATCATGCATGGTATCAGAATTTGGAATTTTCCTTGAATCAGGGAAGAAATCCTGGATGACAGACATGGCTTCGACAATCTTGTGTGGAATTTATATTTCCCTCTCTTAATAGTCATTACTTATTACCAATCAAAATAAAAAAAAATTAAAGGGTCATCGAAGTTTCTTTTGGGGAATATAAAAAATCATTAGCTGGCATTTGATGATTTGATTGAACTTTAGCAACTTTGCATACCTTAAGACTACCTGCATAGTCATTTGAGAATACCTGAACAGCATGCTTAAAATGCCTGGACCTGTTAGAAACATCTATTTTATTGGCAGTTATGCTTTCATTTACTATCTGTGGTTCCAGAAACTGAAATATGATGCTGTCTCCTAGAGCTTGACTATACTTGAACAGCATACTTAACAATGCCTGAAGACTTGTTTCAGTGGTGGCAAAGAAGTTTTTTATGAAGAATAAGATTTTTGAAAATGAGAGGGAAAAAAATTAAATAGTTTTACAACCCCTTAAGCCTAAAAAAAGGGGCCAATTCTCTGCACATCTCTGCTGGAACCCGTTCCTCCGAGTGTCCCCCAAGGGGTTTGCTTTGCAGCCCATCTGCTTGAAGGTTATTGGAGCTAATGAAGCTATTTTCTGTAAAATTATTTTGGTTCCTATAAATCTGGTGAGGAGTTGCAAGCCCATGAAATTATGTTTTTGGAGTCCTCTCTGGAGATTGAGCTGCTTAAGCACATTGAATGTGGGATGGAATTATGCCAAGACGTCTTGGTGCTTTGGCTTCCACTTATTGAGTCATACCTCAGCTAGCTGGATCCAAGGCTATTCTTACCAATCGATTTCTTAGTGCACTCCTTCACTGGTTGCCCCCAACTTTCTTTAGAAGCACCACCTACCTGGGGCTTCGCACAACTCGAAAATTCTGGATTTCACATAAATATTCAAGTCCACATGCAGAATCTGCAACATGTAAAGTCCAATCTGCAAATCAAATAAATTGCTCCTTAATATGCATGAGACAAGCTGATCAAGGGCCAGTTCACATGGTTGAAGTGTTGGGGACTTTGAAATCCCAATGTTAATAAAATCCAGCAACTGGCATTGCTCAGTCTGTTCAAACCTGTTTGTATTAAGTGATAGGTTACAAAACAATTGCTAGTGCATCACACTTGCTCTGGTCCAATCAACTCCAAATCAGCAGGTAATTTGTACATACTGACATGGAGGAAAGAATGAAGGATGAAATGTAGTTGTAGCCATACAAAGACTAAGCCGCAGAGAAATCAATAAGGAAATTCCATCCACCACTGCACTGCACTGCACATCCGAAGTCTCTTGAGTCTTGAAGCTTTACTCGAACCAAAATCAACCAACCCCTTTTCTTTTTCAGTGGTCAAAAGCCATCTTTTCAATCAACCCTTTAAAATGTGTAAGAAATGAAATCCATACAACTAGGAAAAAGCACCTTAATCCTTGAGAATCTCGACTTGTCTTTCTTGACCGGTGATTCTTAGTTTATGATTGAATTAACATTCCTAACAAACTTGAACTTACTATTCAACGTGCATGGGAGGATTGTCCATGCATGTGGTCCAATGCATTCCACATGATAGAGATGTGGACCAAACGGTTAGGCACCTTGCTTGCATCTCAATAATCCAGAAGTGGCTTCTCTTAGTGTCCTAATTCTTCTCATTTTTCGGCCTTTTACCTTTTCTTTCAGTTTCCTAAGCAAGTCTTTGATATTTGCCCCTTTGAATTCTGTACTTTGGCCTACTTGATACTCAGAGTTGACAAGTAATATAATCTTGCGAAACTTAAAAAAGGCCAATAAAATGTGTTTTTTCCTATAGGATAGCTCAAGGACTAACCTTTCATCACTAATTTTCCTTCTTTGTTTCAAGTTAATTTACCCCTCCTCCCCAGGAAGTGCTGTGCTCTTTCAGAAAACATACATAGTTTAATTCCAAACCTGTTAAAACTAAAGCTTGACTCATCTAAGAATGAGTCTTTTCCATGTTGCTTGATAATATAACTATTCTGGGGATTGTTTACTATCCAAATTGCCCATTTTGATGATTTCCTCTTCTTCTTATTTTATTATTTTATTTTTTTGTATAATCTCACTTTTTTGCATTTAATTCAGTTTTTGGCATCATTATTTTGAAATAAAAGATTTATAAGTTTAACATTCTCATTCTTACTTATCTGCATGCACAACATATTGGAGTGTGGAAATACTCATATAGAACTCTTGCTTTTTAGGAATCAGGTCAATTAGGTTTTTCTCAATAGTGCTTTTCCTTACATGGCAGATTGGCAGTCAGTATAAATGCATTTTGTTTTGCTGGCAATGCGCCTCATGCATTCTACAATGTGTTGGATGATTTTTTTCTTCTGACAAGTTTCACATTGGTGAGCAGAGGACCGCAAAAAATGGGCTTCATATTCTTCTTGGAGGCATATGTGCTTTGACCGTTGTGGTTTTCCTTCGCTTTGTAAGTTGACTGACTCTTTTGAATCATTGAGTACATATCATGTAGAATTCATATTTTTGCTCGTATTATCTTATGCTAAATACTCTAAATAGGAAGAAAATGGCATTTTCTTTGATCTTAAAGTATTAATTGGATCCTTGTAGCTATTTTTGTTATCGATCTTTTGATTCTCATGTAATGAGTTAAAAACTGGTGAAAGTTTGATGTCATTTTTTTTTCTTATTGGTAACATGACTTAAACCCACAACCTTAAGTTTGCAATAGTGAGCACCTTCCATTGCCACAGGCTCTGGTCCAAAAGGTGCTGTGCTGCTATGCATGTTCATTCTATTTTTTCTTTTCGTCTGAATAAATTTTTGTTTCATATCAAAAGCAAAGCAAATCAGAGGACAAATAAATAACAGTAATAGAAGACTCGTAAGTGGACAAATCTTTGCTGCTTAATCCATTTGAAAGTGTTTGTCCAGTTAAGCTCCTTAAACCAGAGTTTTATCCTCTTTCATGGTCCTTGTCGACCCACTATTTCTGCAGATTTTTTTTTGCTGATAAATAAATGGGAAGTTATTAGTTTTGTCTGTGCTATTTTTTGTATCTTATGCTGTAGCTGAAGAATAAATAATGTTGCTCTTTTTGGTAAAAAAAAGAAGTATTTTGCTAGTAAGGTCGAAGTTGTTTTTTTTTTTTTTTTAGTTTAATATAAAAAAGCGGACAAGTTGAATAATCACTCATGTTGCTCACATCTATGTGGTTTAAAGGGTTGCTGTACCTGATTAAATTCTAGGCTTACACATCCTAACCCACTGGCTACAACTCCAGCATAATGCCAATGGTCTATAACTTGAACACGTACCAAGTACCAACTCAAGAGGGTTGGGCCTGGTCTAGGACTAGAACAAAATAGAGCCTGTCCATGTGACATGTCGGAGCTTTGATAAAATCATGAATGAAATAAACTATCGTTACCATTTCAAAAGAAAAATTATGAATGGAATCTTAGATGTCGAGCACACATATTTTGCAAACAAATTATTTATTGCAACATCTGGATTCTCTTTTATCTTGCATGTTGATGTGGACTCCATATGTCTAAGGTTTTATATTATAATAAACTTTGTAGAGTAGGCACACTTAAACTATACGCTACAAGTATTATGTAGCATCCAGAACCAGCATCATCATTATCATATACCCTATAAGTATTATGTAGTATCTAGAACCAGTATCATTATCATATCATTTGAAGAAAGCAGCTAACATGATAGGCAGATGAAAAGTAGGCATATAGAGTTTATCATATGACAGCTAGCTGTAAAGTAGACGAGAAGAGTTATTTTTCAACAAAACACACCGAAAATGTGTATGTGTGTAGGCACTATATATTTAGTCTTACAGTTAACAAGCAAAAATGAAAAGCATTTCTGGCAAAAAATAAAAAATAAAATGCAAAACAAATTGAAAAACTAGATTGCCGGTTGTATTATATGACACAGGCATATAGTCTGAGCTGGCGATAATATCAAAATTATCATTACGGGGTCCATAGCAAACTGATGAGTATCAGCTGATATGAATGTATTAATTTATATTCTAAATCATGTTAGACCAAACCATGTTAGACCAATTTTTGAATAGAACAGTGAAATTGTTTTCATGAGTTTTGTTTTCCCAATTTGGTCGAATAGGCACGATGTCTAGCCTTATCATGTGCATGTTAGCTTCTTATTATAGTAACACTGCACTGTACTTGATTTAATCATATGAAAAGTGACACGATCCGAGCCCAAGATTATGATTAATCCGAGTTAACTCCGAGTCGCGTCGCATACTTACTCCCGTGAACTTCAATCACATAAAATTCACAAGGGATGTCAATTATACATTATGTGCAGAATATAAACAAATATACATTGCTTATATATAAAAACAAAAAATTCATTTACACTATGAACAACCATCACTTGCATATTAAATACAATGCAAGGATCAAAAGTGTGAAACGTTTTCAAAACAAATTCCAACTCAAAATTTTCATTTCAATTCCCATTTCAATATCATAATCATATGATATTGCTTCATTTCCACTCAACTAGTCCTCCTGGAGGAACCGGATTGGTCGTCTTTGCTGGCGCTGTGGCCTCTGAAGGACCGGCATGGGCAGCTGAGCTTGTAATGCCATCAATAACACTATGAATTTGACAATTCAACAATGTATAAACAGATACATGATTGAATATGCTAATTACACATTTAATCTATCTAACTCATTGTTAGACCAATACAAATACAATTCATAAATCAATGAAAAGTCTTTATTATTTGGCAAACTACAATAGTATTTCCAATCAAATCACATCTTTCTAAAAAAAAGGATTACCATCTTCCATACAGAAGATTTCATATATTGTGGATTTATTTTGTGCCCGGCCATGAACTATTGATATCACCACGGAGCTCTAGAACACTCCCAAATAGTCAGCAGTAGTAGAAACAGCTCTAATGAGCATATAAAATCACCATGTAGTGTTAGACTCAAGGAATAATACAATTCAACACATTAATTCCGTCAAATTATAAATTAACGGATACAATTCAATATACAATTTCAATTAAAATAATACTAACCATTCAGGTGTAATCATCGGTTATGTAATGTGCGTGTTATTCTCGATGGACACCACATTTTATAAAATTTGTACATTAAAGTCCCCTTAATTAAACACCATGGAGGCTTAGTTTATAATAAATAAACAACTAATATATTATTGAAACAATGTTCAAAGTTATCGATAATTCTCCTCTTCATTGTCCATTAAGCTTAACAGCTCTCAATTACTTTATAATTAGTCTCAAGACTAATTTACAGACCTATTGAAACGCATAGAAAGAGCTTTTGATTTAAATAGATTCACCTTAGTTCGAACTCATTTTTTAGTCATTCAATTGATTGGAAATGTAGACTATTAGATTCTATGTTCGAAGAGCTTTCCATCAATATATAGAACTTCAAAATCCGACGTACGGATAAAAAGTTATGGCCGATTGAAAATCTGCCAAAAATCAACTATCTGCCAAGAGTTTGAACTCTCAGGACAAGAGTTCGAACTCTCAGTGCCGGGTGTTTCCAAGCCAAAAAACCAGCAAAGCCAAGAGTTCAAACTCTCAGTGCAGAATTCTCAAAACTGAACCTGTATAGCTCTGTTTTGCACTGAACTTTTTCCCCACATTTTCTACTCATCTCTAGGTCTTTCGAAAGACCATTTAAACATGATTTGAGTCTCTAATACTCCATAAACAATTCATTCATCATTTATAACCAAATTATAATTGTTCACAAAATCAAAATCAATGAACCATTACAAACCTATATACACAAGAACTGATTCTACTTACAATAAAATTCTGGAAACTCCTGTTCCCTTCCTCAAACATCATTTCTCATAAGATTAACACTTCTACTTATCATGTAACCACTTCAATTACCATTCAAATGATCCACAAATCAAATCATTTCTACATAAATCAAATAAAATCATAACTAATGACAAGAAACTCATATCAAATAGCAAATTAATCACAAATACTATTTATACTTGCCTTTGATTGATGTTTAACACAAAAACCTCTTTCTTTTCAATCTCTATTTGATTCAAAACCACCAACTTCCAAACCCTAACATCAAGAACAAATCCAAAACGAATTCTCTATAACTATTTGTACTATAAACCATCCCAATCACTTAATAGAACTCAAAAGTTCTATAAGAACAACTGAACACTTACTTGACAGCTTGCTAATGGAAACTTGAGTTTTTTCCCTAAAATTTTAACTCCAAGAAACTTGAAGAAGATGATGGAGAAGAGATGAAGATCACGAATTCCCTCTTTCAAATCTACTTGTAATTCCTTACTCAAACTCTTGATCATAGAAAATGGAAGAAGAGACGAAGGAGAAGACCTAGACATAGCTCCTTGGTGCTGGAACGTTCGTATGAATGTCAAATGGGTTCCTTTGGAACCTTTTATAAACGACTTTTGCATTTAAACCCACTCACTATACTTATTCCCAGTTTAAGTCAAATCAAAGCTTACTTGACTAATTTCAAGTCAAATGAAAATGTTTATATTATGAAAATTATTGTACTCATCAAGATACACATGCTGATATCAATTTTCACCACATTCGACGAAATATGCATAAATATGTATTTACGGAAAAGTCCTTAACTTCACTAATTTGGGTCTAAAATCAACTCTATTAAATCAATCTCTTCCAAGCTTGTTCATTATGCTTAATTCATTCTCTAAAAACTAATTTGACCCATATTAGTCATTAATCCCCACTAAGTTGATTAATCATGCTTAAATCGCATTAATCTCGATTAGTTAGAGTTAACCCTGATTAACTCGGGATGAGGTGTAACAAAAAGTGACATTATTTTCCTAAGTCTTGTTTTCCCAATTTGGTTGTGAATAGGCACGTTGTCTAGCCTTTAGCACGTTCATGTTTGCATCTTATTATGGTAACACTGCACTGTACTTGATTTAATCATATGTATCTCTGCTGCTTTGTTTGATAATTTTATTGCAGTTTTGAGCAATAAGGTAATCATTTTTATTCTTCAACCATGCAGGTTGTACTGTCTAGAATCAAATATGGGCCAGCCCGCTATTGGGCTATCTTGTTTGTCTTCTGGTTTCTTGTTTTTGGGATTTGGGCCTCACGGACTCACGGTGCACACACAACATGATTCGATTGGTCTACTTTCGATGCACAGAAGTTTAAGATTCCCTGTGTCCTCATCAGTTTTATTCATGAAATTGAAGACTCATCTTGACCTTAACTGTAGATTGCATCTGTTTGTGATACTTCTGCTGAGGCGCGCCTGCTGTTGACTTTGTCAATGGTCTTCTAGCCTTAAAGGTTTCTCATTTGTGGCCCTTGTTGGCTTGTATTTGTTTGACCATATGATTCATCTGTCAGGGCCTTACGCTGATCAGGCTTAAATTCACATGAGATGAGGGCTCTGTTTGGCCCTCAATGTAACACTGTGGAACACTATTAGCAGATGTTTTGTTTATTGGTTATTCTCTGTTGAAAATGCATGATTTTTTTTTTTCTTCAAGAGCATGAATGATAGCTTTAGACACTCCTTTTACTCCAGACGACCAAGTGTAATTTGTTTAGAAGTTTCTCGTCACTTTATGCTCAGCATCTTTCCCTTGAAAGGAAATAATTTTGTGTATCAACATCTTCTGATTGATTACCGTGTTTGTGACCTTGGAATAGAATTTTTCTTGTGCATTTGTCTTTATACTATCAAATCTCATATGAGATAAAAGACTAGAGGCAAGTTGTGCTTCTTTATGGCAGAACCCAAAACAGCCCCTTCAGGAAGAATTGAAGTATTGCAAGTTGAAGGAATTAGGAGTGTAAAGACTAGAGAGACTAACGAAAACCTTACAATAAAGTAGTCAGAAGTGATGGGCTCTATTAAATGTTGGACACTGCCATGTTGGGCTGAGGATCACTTGCACTGCAAGAATCATTAAGACAGTGTTCCTTTGTGATTGAAAATGTTTTTGGTTCAGCATTGTGTGGCTGGAACTAATCTGTAGGATTTACATCATGGGTTCGTCACTGGATACTGTTTCAGATGAAATTTCGGCCTACTGCTGAGTCCCATGACATGATGGCTAATTCATCTGAAATTCTGACCTTAAAAATGGTATTGCTAGTGGTGGGGACAGTTACAACAAATGGACAGGATTTTCTCTATGGGCCTCACTAATTAATTCATTCTATGTGTGCAACTTCATCCTTTTATCAAGAAAAGTCACGGTGGAGGCTGTTTGGCCCGACGTGACATTGAGTCCCAAGTTGATTGGTTAGATTGAAAAGGCCCACTTCCATATATGCAGACTCACTGATTGGATGGATAGGACATTTTATTTTATTTTGTACATTTATATTTTTATCATGAAAATATATTTTTTTTTATATACCTTTTAAAGCATTTAACAGCTTTCTAAATCCTCACCAACCATTATATTTTTGGAATCTTGAATTCGAATCGCTAATTAAGTGAAATGAATCAAATGAGACCGCCCCATGGAATTTTTGAATTCAGTTAAATGCTAGTAAGCTCTGATGATGATAAGGTTCTTAGTTTCAAAATCCTCTCAATTGACCCTTCACTCAAAACAGCAGCCAGCTTACATTTTCATTGGCATGATGATTGGTGGAAGAAAAGTTCAGCGGAATCAGGGATGAAGAGGTTTACATTAACTTCTTTGGCACGAACATTTTCATGGTTATGGGTCCGACTTTTGATGATTCGTATTAGGAATCTTGGTCATAAATAATTTATTTATTTACTTTAAATTTATCTTCTTCTCGATAATTTTTTAAACGAGATTTTGATTTTAAATTGGGTGGACTATACACGCAGTCCAGATCTATGGGGCCCACCTTTGATCAGGAACCAGAATAAAATACCCATTGAACAATTTGTTAACTTTGAGGGATTAAAATGATCAAAGAACCCGCTCTCCATAAGTTAGAATTTGTACAAGGTAAGTAAACTGTATGAGATAAGACAAGTATGAACAGTGACGTATGTGAATGAGAGAGAGAGAGAGAGAGAGAGAGAGAGAGAGAGATATTGCATCGCATCCCTATGTTTTCAACAAGAGATGGGGCCATTTGAAAAAATGCTCAAAATATGTTTATTATGAACTGAGAAACAGAGCCACAAAATAGCACGTCTCCAGAACTCTATGTTTTTCCTAGTATCCACACAGTCCCTAATGCTGCTGTAGATGTTGCTGTTGAATGCCAAAATAAATGAACAAATAAATAAGGAACAAATATTTGAGATCCTCACTTCCACCAGTATTGCAGCTGTTTCTGTTGAATGTTCCAAGCAGGTAAAGGACATAGACTTCAATCCCCACTGCCACGAGCGTATTGCTGCTGCTGCTACTGCTGCTGCAAGCACGGTGATCAACCAAGCAACCAACCAAAGAATCAATGAATTCTGTACACATCCTATCATATACTTTGTTCAGCTAAAGAAAAATTGCCGTGGGTTTAAATGAACCCACTCTAATCTCCTACATTACCACTAATCTTTTTCTTTTTTTGCCGCTGTCTTTACTCTTTACTCTGTTGCACCACTTGCTACCACCAACAATCTTTAGTGAGATATTTTCTTCCCTCGAGCCACTTGTGGGAGTTCACCTAGACCATGCCTCTGCACACACGCATATCCCCGCTCGACTGAAATGCAACGCAACTAAGTTGGTCCAGATAAAAATCCATTTATTGAGAAACCCAGATCAGCCATCCTGTACCCCTAAGAGGTGCCGCCTCCAGGACTTCGGACTCTAATTTCCTCGTGAGCTTTCAGAGCCTCACTGTGTGAAAACATCCATGGCCTCAAAGATCGGAATCAGGCCCATTTCTAAACTGCCAGCAGCTGCCTCGTGCACTTGCTTCAAAGTTTCTTCATGCTTGACTTTCTCTTCATATAACCTAACCTTAATGGAATCAAGAGCAATTCTGCGTTCATCATCTTGTAAAAACAACACTGTCCTTGTTGGAGGCCGACAATGCTTTCTTATCTAATGCCTTTCTATTCCCATGCAACCCACCCTCCTGACGCAGAGATTTCAATCTCCTTTCAAAGTCTTTGGACAGAAACTCGGCCTTCAGCTTCTGCCGCACTCCTCATCTTGCAATTCCAATAGCATTTGCACTCTCCCAGAAAACATGTGCATTGCCCTTAACACTTCATACTCTGAAATCCTCTCCATTGCATGGTACCAAATCATTGCAGATAATGAAAATCGGAGGGGCTCCAACTCTGCTTGGGGAGAAAGGAACTATTCCATCAGGTGTTTCTTCAGGTTCCTGGAGTAGGCACTTCAGCAGCCATCCATTCAAGGCTTCAACATATGCTCTCTGGGTGCTGATCCAGTTCTTAAAATGAGAGTACCATTTGATGAGCTCCTGCTCCCAATTCTTTGGCAGCCTGCATGCTGGGATCTCTTCGGATGCCAGCTTTTCCCTATGAGACTGAGACTTTTGTTTCTAATATGACCTGAAACTGCTTTTGATGGCATTTCACCATGTTCTTCCACATTCTTACCAATCTGAACAAAAAAATTTGCGCACACATTTTGATGTTTGATGATATGATGGTAAGGAAACGAGAGAAGATAATTCAATTGTAAACAAGTTTAGAAAGCACTAGCAGCACAAGGCAAAATTCTTCAAATGCTTTAAAATGTAATAATACAAGACGGGGAAAAAACGCTTCATAAAGAAGAACGACGTCTTCCAAGTCCTCATACAAAGCATTCTTCTCTATGATCCCCGGATACGGCAGGGACACGCCATAGAGACCATGGGACATGGATTTTACACAAAAACTGAAATATTGGTACGATAAGACACGATACGTTGTGCATTTTGAAGTATCCGTGCATCATAGATTCTACTAGGTTGAGCAAATCTACTTGAGAAAGTATTGTAGAGACAAATGAAGTAGACATGGAAGAACTGAAATTTCTTACCCTTGAATTAATTCAGTAAGTTGCGGCTGCAGCTCTTCGTCTCTTAACTTGTGTATCCTGCTCGATATAGTATGAATAGCTTTGATGGTAATGTTAATCTTTGCGAGCAACTTTCTAATTGAAGCCTGAGTAGCATCAATTTTATTGGTCTCTTCACCTCTATTATCCAAAAGTCTAAGCTGCTTGCATTTCTTTTCATAAATAACTCGCAGTTTTTCTTCATCCTAAAATTAGCAGAAGCACCTAAACAGAATTAAAAAAATGAATTGGCCAGGTGGTGTGATTGAAATTTGAAAGCATGTACATCCATGAGAAGTTGTCTACAAATGATGCAAATACCATCTAAATTTGAGCAACCAGATGTGTCACATGTCAACATAAACCCAGAATGATACAATTAATGACTCCACCCAAAAGTACAAAATGAGTTGGAGAAGTCTTGAAAAGTTGAAAGAATAAATTTGACCAACCCCCATTGGTCATCTAGTTAAAGCTGACAAAGATGTTACAAATGAACTTCAAAATCAGTGAATGCTCTTTTTAAGACTTAAAACAAGTGATTTTAAGTACTTTAACGTCATTTATTTTCCAATTCTTACATCTAATATGCATTTTTAAACTTTCCATCATGTCTTTTCCAAAGAGAAACACGGATAAAGCTTTGATAATGATGGATCACTTTCATTGTGTGGTGGTTTATTATTGAATGTGTGGCTGGCTTCATTGTGGTAGTTTTCTTGTCATCATCAGCATAGCTGTAGGTGTTACCTTTGTCATTCATATCACTGACTCTTTTTGTTCATTGTTGTTTTCTTCCACCCATATGAAAATGTTTTTAACCAACTGATTGATATGAACTTGTATGAGATTACTTTGCCATTGTGTACTGCACAATTCTACATTTCAAATTTGCCATTGTGTACTTCACAATTCTACATTTCAAATGATGTAATACCAAATAAGTAACTGGATCTAGTAGTCTAATTTACGTAGAACCAATATAATAATTCTGGAGCCTTTTGTGCAGTCTTCTTTAGATGCCAAACAAGCATTCATAACAACTCGCAAGTAGAAAGGCAGCAAGGTGAGGTGGGATGGTTTTTCCTCGAGCAAGGTTAGCTGGGTAATTCCAATTTGTGTGAACATTATGGCTATTAGAGAAGTGTTAAACTCTGCAGAAGTTTTTTTATCCAATTGTTTCACATTGGTAGGGGACCCAAGGAGCACTATTTCTTGGACCAAAGTCCAAAATAGCAATTGAGATTCTTGAATCTTTATCAAGACAAAGAAGGTATTAGGGTTCTTTGATTTCTAGAGTAAAATTCAGTGGCAGATGATCTTGCCAAAGCAGGTATTAGGATTTTTGTGTAGCAGTTGATTAGTAAAGTAGCTTTTCTTTCTCCATGACCATACAATATTTTTAAGGAATTGATATTGCTCGCCTTTCACTATCTTGTACTTACTCCATTAAAGTTTTATCATCCATTGAGGGAAAAGAAAAACGAAAACTGACGGCTATGGAATTAAAAGGAGGACATCACATTCCAGTATGTCATTTAAAGTGCTTGAACATAGTCATACCTTAACCTCCTTGTAAAGTTTTCTCTCCCATGCATACAGCTTCTCCAATGTTAAAGAAAGGCTGCCAGATTTCATACCAGGAACCCTGTCCCTGGTCTTGGCCAGAGCATATGCAGCTGTATTATGCAACCGCTTGGATGAAGACCGTGAAGACGTTAGCTTGGGAGGATCTATGGCATCCAGAACCCTGCAAGATAGCACTGTTATAAAGCGCGTAAGTTTCATACATAGAGTAGTCTATTAAAAGACAATTTCTAATTTCAATCAAGTTGTTTCATTCTCCCACGGTATGCACCAACTATGCATGAATCATTGACAGGAAATAAGGTATGAGTCCTAGCAAGCATGACATTGTCACATATAAAGGGAATCCTCTGAAAATCACTCCTACCAACATTTCCAACAGCGGTGGTAAGCTTCAAATAACTCGAGACTAGGTTGCTAATCATAAAACAATACAAAATGGGTGATTTTAGGTAGGCATTGGATGCCACCAGAAAACCAAATTGGGGTTGCAACAACAGAAACTTTGGTTAGTGCACCAAAAAATACAATTTGCTACCCTGAGTTTCAAAAACCAAAACATGAGTCCTACACAACTTGTGCGCGAAACCCTAATAAAAATTCAAATTCTCTTATACCTTCAAATGTAGGATTGTTAGGCTGATATTGCAACTTGCCTGCCTCAAGAAGCACTGAAACTTCTTTACCATAAGCAAATGCAGTCTCAAATTGGTCCTTGATTTCCTTCACAATTTCCCAGATGCTTGTAGGTTGATGACTAGATTCCTTACTCAGGTTCAAAGACTCAATGCTCTCAGCAGTACGATGTGAAGATATTGTATCCAATTGAATCCCCTGCGACGATTCAATGCTATCAGAAACAGAGGATTCTACCCCAAAACCCACCCCTTTCTTCCTCACATGCTTGTCATTGGCCACATTGGCCACGCTGTTTTTGGTTCCACCGCCTCCGCGACGACTATTCTTAGTTCTGTCTCCCTGCAAAGGCGCTGCCTTTGAAGTTCCTTCACCAAAATCTCCACCTGCACTCCTCACCTGCGCCTTCTTCGTCTCCTCTTTCTTTGCTTCCTTTGCGGGAAATTGCTCTGCCATTTCATCTTCCAAATCAGGAATCCCTTCGCGCTCTCTCACCTGAGCCCAATCCGGACTGCTCGCGATCGAACCAGATCCATACTTCCCCATCGGATAGCTATAGCTAGGATTGAAACTCTCAAATGAACTGAAAGGATTCAAGAAATCCCAACCAGACACCTCCGGCGGCGGCGGCGGCGGCGTCGTCTGAGCCGGAATCTTGCGATCGCGAGGAGACGAACCGATCGGACCTTCTCCAATCGAGTAAGACGGATGCAGATCTGGAGGCTGCTGCTGATAGATCATGGAAGGGATCGAACTCGACGACTTCATGTAGTATTGATTCGCCGCAATAGCCGGCGGCGATGAAGGCCTAGGGCCGCCGCTGTCGATCTCGTCGCCGGAGATGGAGCCGGAATCTGAGTGGAAACGCAGGTGGGAATCTTTGGAAGGAGGTGAGTTATCGGACATGGACGACGACGACGACAATGACGACGGCTTGTTTTTGTGTGAGGACGGAGACGAAGTGACGACGGAGGACGAGGAGGAGAGCTCTTCATTGACGAAGCGGTAAAGGACATGGCCGATGCGGCGGAGGGATTCGAAGTAGGCGGAGTGAGCGGCGGCGAGGGCGTAGCGGTGGTCGGCGGCGGATCTGATAAGCTCCTTCCGTTCCCTGCATACGGAAACGAGCGGCAGATCTTCTGCCTTGGAACTGTTACAGCCCATGGCCGCCACGTCTCAGCTCAGATCAAATGCAGAGAAGCTGATGAAGAGGCTTTTATGACATTAGCTTGACTTGTATGAGAAGAAAACAGAAATTCTCTAAATGAGCGACACCGAATATTAAGGAATGGATTCTCATGGGGTATTGTAAATAGATACAAAGATAGAAGACGAGATGATGTGATTGATAGATATTGAGTTTTCTGCAATGAAATGTAGTTTTGGTTTGTGAAAAATTTTGAAACCTCAACGAGGAGGTTTTGAGTTTTGCGCATGCAGTACTCCGTCACAATAAGTGCCAACAAGCCTAACATGATGTGGCAGAGATAGAGAGAGTCTTATTATTATTAACTGTGTTACCTTCTTGTGCGGTGCGAGAAATCCGCGTTACGCAGGTGGTGTGGAGAGCCCGACCAATCGGGTGATTTTTTGGATTGAAATTTCATCTCACAATGAGTCAACTTCATACCTAATAAATGGCATTTGTTCGTGTGGCAGTATTTGGAGCCACCTATGACCAAGTATTGAATGAAAATAAATAAATAATTAATTTTTGTTAAACTTGTGAGACTACATATACAGGGATAGGGATGAGGATCACTGGATGGTTCCCTGCCTCCTATGACGGGTGGTGGGCATGAAATGCAGAGGTGGAGCCAAAGTTCTCTTTTGGAGGGGCCACTATGTTAAAAAAAAATGGAAAAAGTGAAACTTAATTGGCAATATATGTAAACCTTATATAACAGTTTTATAAAATATAAGGAATTTTATCAAATTCTTGGGAGGCCATGACCAACCCAGCTCCCTTGGTTCCACTAATGCCCAAATGAGCCCTATTAGTAGGGCTGCAAGCAGAAGGGTTCCGAATTGAAACCATGGGAGATCCATATCCAGACCCGAACTCATTTCTAAATAACGGTTTCGATTCTAGATTCGGTTTGACTCGGAATATGTTTACTTGGTTCCAGATTTGGTTCCGATAGGAAAATCCGGTTTCGGAATCGAGTCCACTTAGAGTACTGGAATTTAGTTCCAAAATCGATTCTAATTTATTCTTATTCTTCATTTTTCTTAAAATAAGCATATCATTAAACTTATAACAGTGCATTAAGTCTACTACCTCTAGTTTTGTACATAAAAATAGCAAAAAAAAAAAAAAAAAAAAAAAGGTTGATTTTGAAGTACAATATGCAATATCAGAGGTTTATATGCCGTGTCCACGGGTCGAAATCTATATGGATCCGGACTCATTTATCAATAGGAATTTAAATTAGGTTCCGGACCCGGACCCATTTATGAATTAGGACCTAAAATAGGTTCCAGACCCGGTTTTTTACAGGATCGAAACTTCAGAATAATTAGAGAATCGGATACCCGTTTGCAATCCTACCTATTAATTATCTTTGTAGGATGTTGTTATGCAAGACATAATTAGAAGACCACAACCCTACTTAAATATAAGGGACTGCTTCTTTACAATTAACTTTTTATAAAAATATGCAATGTTGGATGTTTTTCTGACATTTACAAATGTCATATTTATTTTCAAGCTTTACAAAATTTTTGCAAATTAAAAAGATGTCTAATGAACTTTGGAATTCTAATAAATTCTAACCCCTTTACCTTTGTTTTTAATTTTTAAATATTCGAGTGCAAGGGAGCATTCAATGCCATATTTAAAGATGAGTTGGATCTTGGATGTGCAATATCAATCCAATCAATAATTTTAACCTCTAATCTTCGCCCTCAAATTTTAGCTGTCATGTACGTTGCAAAATTACCGCTAGTCATATGCAATTGATGGTCGACAACTTGCATTGATTTTCCAAGACTTGCCTCATACACTTTATGATTTCACTGTCTCCAATGAATCTTTTATAAGTAGACATGACACTATGACAGTCTCGTGGTTCTAAAACCCAAACTTATTAGACCGTACCAACTACCAACAAGTTAGATGCCTCGCGCCTCGCGTGTCAGCTCGCAACGTGCTTTTTCTTATTCAGGTGGTGGAACGTACGATTACGTATTCGTAATTGGAATCGGAAGTAGAAGTTGGAATCAAATGGCAGGCGTGGTGAAAAGGAGAAAAGACCAAGTAGGGTTGTGGGACCAAACTTCCAACCTCAGAAAACAAATGATAATTTGATAACCCCTCTGCCCCATCCCCATTCCAACCAAAAAATTTTCCTTCTTTTTTATTGGCCACGAGAAAAGTTGGAAGCCCATCAACAGGCCAAGAAGGGTGTGGATATTTTTTTACTGGTCTCCATGTGAGTGTTTTTGAAGGAAGTACAAGGAAAATCAGAGTTGATATAGGCATGCCTTTGGAGTTTTCTGTGGTATTGAAAACTAGAGAACATAGAAATATGGAAAGTTGAACAAGATATTGACGTCAGAGAAAAAGAAAGGAAAGATCTTCTTCGTTCTTATCAAAAAGTTGAGCTGCCTGCAGCGGACAGGCCCATTCAAACCCCAATTTGCCCTCCCCCACTTGTATACTATTTTTGGAAAGGAAGGGGGGGGAGGGAAAATTTGAATGAAGAGAGAAAATGAAGGGGAGAGGAGTGGAGAGGATTAATTTTACCTCCTTCTATTTGGATAGTCAAAAAGTAAGGAAAAAAAAGTGAAACAGTTGGATTTTGTTTGTTTGTGAGATAGAGAGAAAATTACTAATTTATCCTTATTTTGTGAAAAAGTAAAAAAGTGAAAAGGGCAGTTTAGTAAAATGATAAAGATTTCTCTCTTTCCCCCTACTTTCCCCCCATTTTTTAGAGGAAAATTTTAAGGTGGGCCCTACACGAATTTTACCCCCACTTTCCCTCCCCCTTCCCAAACACCCTCAATTTCCACTTTCCCCTCATTTTACCTCATTTCCAAACAGAAGATTAATAAAGAAGATCCCAACGTTCTTTTAAATATGGAGTGGAAACGTGAATCTTAGTATGATGTACTCTTAGGCAATGTTTCTTTAGTGGAATTTCTGTCAGGAATTCAATATGTCTAGAAATTTCTAAACATAATGTGACATGTTGTCATCTAGAATTTCTGAATTCCATGTTTATTCACTAGCATTTATGGATTCCAGCCACATGAAATGTCTTTTTTAACCGTTGGGAATCCAGAAATTCCACTCCCTTTGTATTTTAATGGAAATCCTGGATGCTCAAGCCTAAAGAAGCATATAAGAATTCCACTATATCTCCCTAAACAGGAATTCCTGTAATTCCAGCAAAGAAACATGCCCTCAGACACATCATGGGTGATATGACCCACTATAGATGGAATATAATTGGGGATGTTCTTATGAGCATACGCATACTTCTTATATAAGTCCAATTCATGGGCTCACTTAGATGCATACTTATTAGTGAGTTTGGGATACATGAAAAAAGAGTATAAAATTTTAAAAAATTAGGCCCATTAGATCATTTTAGCTTTGATTTAATTGACATACAGTTTAGCGGTCTTTTCCCACAACCCCAAAAACAAAGAAAGGTAAGATTAATTTTCTTGCTATGCCCTTTAGGAGAATCTGTCCCAATATAAAGAGATCTTTTCCTCATAACAGGCAGGTTAGTGGGTGGGAAATGTGAATGTCAACTGATTTAAGGGTCATGTGACATGTCCATCAGCAACGACCCCTCAACATTTACTTAGGGCTCGGCTGCCGACTCTTGACAGCTCGTAGGGTTGCAATCCTGGATGCAGCTGCAAATTATGTGGATAATAGGGATTGGAAGGTCTCATCACAATCTATTAGAAGGGCTACGTAGATATGAGCACGATAGCATTGAATCAGATTGATTGCAAGTCATAACCATCTAATTAAATGCCCTACTGTTTTATTTTCTTTTTCTTTTTTTTTTAGTAGAATAAAGACCACAATGTTTAATGACAAGATATGTACTCATAAAATGTTTCCTACTTTGGACACTTAATCATATTGTCATGATCATAAGTTTATGCCCACACACGCCCATCTGCTAATCAATGATGAGATCCACCAACCTCCATGTAAGGATGTATGTAAGTCCCGCATACAAGGATTGTTGGCACTCAAAGTTACAGGTAGTTTAAGCATGTTTAGTTATTATGCTTTTACTCACCAAACTCCACCTAGAAGGGCAATGATGGAACCGGATCTCCCGTTTCATCTCTTTGGACAAATCAGAAAAATCCTGTTTGGACGAATCAGGGGCTGCCAAGCGATGGGGCGAATGAGGGGTGCCGGCAATGATAATCCTATAGAAGAAAGAAAAATCAAAATTAACTAAAATTAATATGTGGCCTATCACACAACTTACTTGGGGGTTTGACTCATGATAGTTAGTTAGAAATGATAAAAAAGAACTCATGTAGTAATACTCCAATATAATTGAGACAAAACTTTGATAATGCTGACGTGGCCTAACACCCATAGAATGACTGAATTGGAGGTAATTTTGAACTATCTTCTATTCACAGGGTACCATAGAAACCCATCCAGTTAATTTATCCCCTAAAGTGGGCCTCAAAGTTTCTGACCTTCCATGGAAAGTATTCATGCCAAATTCAGATAAAGTAGGAAAACCTTTTTTTTTTTTTTTTGAAAAACTGTGACCTTTGAATGTTTTTAAAAAAAAATCTAACCCAACTAACCTGCTTGGAATTTCGGACAGACCTAAGGTATCACAAGGTCTTTACATGGGCTGAGCCTTTTGGGCTGACCTTGGGAATGTGGGTTAGTCCTGGCACTAATTTTTGGGCCCAATGTTACAGGCTGCCTAAATGCAATTCCAACATCAACTATGACTTATAAAAAATAAAAAATAAAAAATGAACATCAACTGTGGCTTATAAAATGGAAACACTCCAAAAAATACAGTAGTAATTTAAGTAGCTAGTAATAACCAATGACAAAACAGAAAAAAAAAATCAAAGAGTAAAGAACCCCTATCAACTTCCTAATTTAGATAAAAACATGCCTTTGCAAAGCATAGATTCATTCTTTTCAAGTGCATGAGCCCCTCTCTTCATAGAATAGTAGCATTCTCTTTCAACTCCCTGTTGCAGATGAAGTTGCAGACAAATGAAGTTGCATGGGCCTTACATGGACAGATGAAGTTGCGGACAAACTCTGGGTTCCACCATGAGAAAGATATGCAATTGTTCCAGGTGAATCTACAATTAGTGATTCTTAATAGAGCATTTGAAGCTTTAACTTAATGAGACGTTCGGGTTTTAACTATACATCCAAATATACTACAGAGCGTGCTAAAACCAAACTTTACAGGCTATGGGTGGGCCTTTCCACTTGCTTGCAAGTGGAGGTAGGCAAATTCCCTGTCACTAGTGTGCAGGGTGCAATAAGTAGTCCCCATTTTTAAGAAATACAGTTCCTAATTTATCAAACCAAAATATCTATATGTATATACAGGGTCTCTTTGTCAATAGGGATTGACAATATGGGATTGCTGAGTTAGTCGGCAACTCGAACATTACATGGCTACCAAACGATTAATTCCTAGGTATGCCACTTTTCCCACGTATGTGGGCTGCTACCTTCCCCACTTATGTGGTCTATCTTGGGTCCCAGCCCTATAACCGGGGAAAATAAGGGTCTCTCTAGTCTCAATATCCCAAGGACCTCAATAGAAGATGGCCCGTTTAGAATATTGGTCCAATATTTAACTTGGTTCGGTGTTTGGTCCACTGGATTGTCCTGACTAAAATTGCCCATGAACTTTATGCCTGAGGACCAAAGCCCGACGCCATGATCTTAAACTACTCATATTAATCACCCCATAATTCAGATAATCATTTTAGTACAAAAGGATTCAGGCCCAAAAATCAGCTGGGATCTTTACCTTTATTCAGATTCTAGCTCGACTTGGGGTCTTCTACTTAATCCTGACATGTGTAAGGGTTCATCCTCAAGTGAGGTATGGGTTTGAACTAAGAAAATTTTGGGTTTTGTACTAAGGAATATGGACCAAACACATCAGTTGTTGGTAACCAGAACATTTTAACAAAAACTTTAAACAACTTCGCAAAAACTTTCATTTTCTGAGCTGAATTGCTGGTTACAATGACATTAGTGAACAAAAGGAAACAACCATAGAAAGCAGAAAACAGAATCTCTTCTCATGTTTTACCACTAGCTCTTTTTAGTGGGTGGTCTTCTCTCTCTCTCTCTCTCTCTCTCTCTCTCTTATTCTTTTTGTGAAAAGAGAAATTTCATTATGAAAAAAAAAAAAAAACCGAGGAGGAACAACAACTTGATCTGTTTAATAGCTGGTCTTGAATGGTCGATACACCTTGAGGTCGAGCACTACCCCAGCTACTGATCCTGTTGCAGCTGCAATAGAGATCACCAGAGTTGCAATGGTCAGTATCTGAAGGCAGACCCATCTAGTACTCCATTTGGGTATCTTCTTCTGTGCAATGTACATCTCCACTGGGAAATACACAGTCAGTGGCCAAAATCCAAAGGCCCCCAGAATTCCCACGACATCGTTGAAGAAAGGGAGGAGCATGGAGATCACTGTGGTTACAACGACGAAGGCGGAGCGCCATACAAGGCGAAAGAGGTTGAGCTTGAATGGTCTGAACCCCGGGACGGGTACCCTTATCTCCTTTGCAATGAACTCACTCTCTGGCCATCTCTCGTTGGCCCACTTCTCGACAAAGGCGAAGAGAGGCTGGCAGAAGACTTGGTAAGCCCCCACAAGGTGGATGACAATGGCTACATTGGCAATGTCAAGCAGCCAAAAAGGGTTGTAGAAGCCAAAGCCGGTGAGGAGGTTCCCGGGCGCATTGTCTCCAAAGGCAGCATAGCCCATGCAGCCACAGAGCAGGTAGAAGACTGTCGTCACCACCACACTGATCGCAGTTGCCTTCTTCATGGTCTTGGCCTCAGAAGGTGGGGACTTTACGGTGTCCTGCACCAATTCACAAGCAGCACCATCTTTAATTCATATTTGAGTTTGCAGTTCACAATTTGATGCTTATCTCAATTCAAGAGTTCACTTGAGTAACTTCATTCAATTCTTTTTCATTATTCTAATTTGTGGTTCGAGTATGTCAAATTCTATCAGTAAGCTGTAATCATAGTTTTGTATGAAACGCGTGTATTAATGAGACCCAACTTCACATAAATTTTATTTCTGTCCCACTAAGTACCTGAATTTCAATGAGGATGATGGAGTAGGAGTAAGCAAATGCAATGTCGCCCAAGGCTTGAAAGCTCCTCCATATTTTCTGGGTTCCAGTGATTGTTCCTATGCTTATTCCAGTTGCACTGCCTTTGAAGCTCCCGTTCTCTGTTCAAAGCAGATAATTCAAGTTTCAATCTCAGTATTCAGGTTCAATTAGCTTATTAACTACCAGAACAAAAGCTTAAAAGTGACTAAGACCTGCAACTTTGGCGATTCCAAGTGTCAGGCCAATGGAGGAGTAGGTGAAGGACATGACAGCCGCGACAATTGAGAGCCACCATATCTGGTCAAAGTCGGGGATCTGAGAGAAGATGATTTGAGTGACACCAAACATGATCATGTATGGGTTGCTGGACATGTGGCATGGGTTCTTTCCTCCACTTTCATGGAAGCAATTCGACCGTTTGATCGCCCTGATTGAACCAAAACATGAATAGTAGACATTAGCCAATGAATAAGGACTAGAGATGCACATAATGAGAAAGATTAGGAATAGAGGTACTTACATCATGCTTATGGATGCGGCAATGGTGTAGCCAATGGCAACGCCAAAGAGATTAAGGTACTGAATTAGCCCACAGATCTTAACTTTCACTCCACCTTATAAGTTCAATTGAAAAAAAAAAATGTGAAACATGGGTTAGGCATCGTCCTCTGCTTTCTTGGTTTCTTAGTAGTAGTATTAAAAAAACAGAGATGATCTACCAAGATTAGCCCGAACTGCATCCATGTAAGTGTAGTTTCTCTTTCCAGTGATGGGGTCACCAGATCTGTAGCAATCGGCAAGCAGAGCTGAAGTGTAGTAGATCACAAAGGAGAACAACAACATGACCACAGGACCCGCAATCCATCCCAGCTGAGCAATAGCCCATGCCAACGATAGCACACCGGAACCAATCACTGCAGTTATTATGTGTGCACTTGCAGTCCAAATGTTCCCTACACTCACAAACAAGAAGCCCATTAGACACAGCACCATATCTACGAGTTCTTAAAGATCTCAAATAACAACTTCACAGAATTATCAATGGTTGCTCTTACCAGTTCTTTTGAATCGGCCATCATCGTCGAAGCATTTGAAAGCTTCCTTATGCTGAACTTCAATGGAGATTGCCTGTGAAGGGAAGTCAGCAACTCGGTTGTTGGCTACAGCACTCTCAGAAGCCATCTATAGACACAAAAGAGCAAGAAAATAAGACAAGCAAAGGGATGTGAGAAATGGGTTTTTCTTGTTTCAAACTACTTGTAATTCCTAACTATGAGTAGAAGAGAGAGTCCCCTTAACAACATAATTTACAGCATGAATGCACTAAACTACTAGTACTACAGACCCTTTGCAGCACACTTCTAGTCACAGCTCTGTATGCTGAAACAAACCCAGAATCCTTAAAAGAGATAAGAGAGCTGAGAAGGTGAATGAAATGCTTGTTTGAGGGAGTGAGGTATATATAGCTGATTTTGGCAGTGAGAAGGTCCATGTGAATGAAAAATGGGAAGACCTGAGGAGACGCGTATGTCAACGACCGATTATGCAAATATCCATATCAGTTTTTCAAACACTCACTCTCTCTCTACTCATTCCTTGGTGACCCCAGTCTTTGTCCTCATCTCCCCCCACCTGGTCTCATGGTCAAAAAGAGTCAATGAACCAAGAGTTTTGCTTGTTTTGGTTCCTTCCAGCTTTCTCCCCACTCTCCTAACTTTTTATATCTATCAGGTAAAGTACAAAAAGAGAGACAGAGATACAGCACATGGGTGTATGAGTATAGGTAAATGAAGATAATATTTGCTGTAGTTGTGAAACAAGACAGGCTTTTTTTTTTTTTTTTTGTCTGTTACCTTTTTTCCATTGTAAACTGTCACCTCTTCTTTTATCTATCTATATTTAATGGAAGCAAGAGAATGAGACAAAATGAAATGGATTAGATATGGATTGATGTTTAGATGTCGTAATTTGTATACTCCACACACTTTTAATATAGCTAGAAGAGGGATTTATATTAATACTTCTTAGGAAAGATTAATGTTACTATCACTTACAGGAAAGATTTATATTGACTATAGAAAGTCTAAGTCCCTGCCAATATATGAGCATGTCTGCGAGAATGGCCTGTACATATACGACAAGCAACCGAGGACTATCCATTGCCCATTCAATTTACTCATGAAGGGCCACAACCATGGTAATTCAATGGTCTTCCGACAAGCATGGGAATTCAATTACTCTCTTTTAGCTTGAGAGAACAACATGTAGGGAGGAACATTCCACACACACGGCCTGAATATTAAACAAACAGAGAGCCTTGCATTGCACTGATCTATCTTTTTTATCATTAAAATCATTGCAATATGCATAAGAAAGCTATTCTTGTATGGTTCTCAAAGACCGTGGAAGGACACTTAAGTATCTTTGAAATTTGAGCACTCCATTACCGTTGATTGGTATAAAGATAAAACGAGAGACCCATTGATTAGCTTGATTGGAATGTACATGTGGCATAACCAGCAACGCTCAATGTCGAGCACTTGCTTCTTTTGGCTGCATCATTGAGTGCCCATCTCTCTGAGTGTTTGATTAGATTCTCATTCATTGAAACGTAGACATATTTTTATAAGGGATTAGGGAAGATTAACTTGTTAATTAGATGATTTGGACTAAGAACAGATTTCTTTTTCTTACACTAACTATGGACTTTGGAGAGATAAGTTACTCTGCATCTAGTAATGATTGCATTTTACATTAAGTATTATATATACGGTAATATTCGGATGAGAACTAGTTTTCATATATTATATGAGAACTTTTTTGTGGGGCTCAATTATGAGGCCCGTTTGGAGATGGGATCAGGGGGGTGGAAAGATCTATATCATACCACCCAAAATATCAAGTTTGACTTCAAACCCATGCCCCTAACCCCTTCATCCATGACCCACAAGTTTAATAGCTTCCTATTAAAAAAAAAAAAAATCAACCCTCGATCCAACAATCCAGATCATTCAGATGTGTACCAATTCTTGGAATTAGTGACCATAAGGGAGGTTCCCTATTGATTACTAGGTTTGGATGGGTTGCTAATATTTTATATATATATATATATATATATTTATTTATTACATTGTAGTCTTCAAATCATGTTAGATTTAAAGGATTAGAAATAACCATTGCACTTACAATCACAATGCAGTGAAGCCTACATTGTGGGGCCCACATGAACTCTCATTCATGGGTAATAGAGGTTGGACAGAAAGAGCCCTGACCCTCTTTGGGTTGCATAAGTACAATAACAGTATAAATTTCCGTGGTGAAAATATCTCTGTCGACATCTATCTTGTTATTTTCCTATGTTTTGTCTCCCTTTACCCACTTTAGGTAAAAAGTATTTTAGTCGAAAGGCAGATGACTAGATACTTGATTAAGCATAGAGCAAGAGCCTAACGAAGGGTCCGGATCCATTGCAGCTTTTCTCCACAGAGTTCTCTACTACTTTTTTTAATTAATAATAATATAAAAAAAATCCAAGCACACTGATTCATAAAATGTGATGCATAACAAGTTCTAAAATCAAAGTAATGAGAATAAGTACTAATTTCAAAATCAAACTAAAAGAAGAGGGGGTTATTTGGAAGTTTGATATTGGTGCTAATGGAAGGAAAATACGATATTAAAAGTTTCATAAAATTATCTACTTTGACCGAAGTTTGTTTTAAAGCATAGCATTGGGGTTAAGGGTATGTCGTACATATATTCGATATTTTTGATATGATATTTATATACAACAGTAAAGTTAGTCCCAGCGTCCTCTCTTTATATGGATGCTCGCCGGACCCAACAGCCTTCAAGAGGGGTCCATAAGCGTGACATAGGGTCTAACAAGTTAATCTTCTTTCTTGATCTTCTCGAGTTTACCGTTGTAATTAAAGGGGAGTCAATATGATTGGCTATAGGCATATGGAAAGAAGTGGATATAAGGTCAAATGAATATCATCCACTCACTGAGTTGACATGATTTTTCATAGATTAGTTTGGAGTGTTAAATTAATCAATTTGTTGGTAAAACATTAATCTATGTATTGTCCTTTTGTACAACATGTGGGGCACCGAGTGTGCTCTATTTTGAAGAAAGAAAGGATAAAACATGCAAATTCTCTGCTTTGGATTAAAGGCATTGATTTTATACATATGGGTGCAGTGCATGTGTATGTGAAATGTTGAAACCACTGCAGTTGGAAGGTTCAGAGAATATATCAGAGTGGAGCTGAGAGAGCTCCATTTTTGGAGAGTCATTGTTGTTATTGTAGAATTGAATGAACTTACATATGTTTCTTATGATTCATGAAATTTAGAACCCATAAAGAACTGCTGTAAATTTCATTTCTCCAAACTAGTATTAAACCATGTCACTGTTTTTTTTTTTTTTTCAAAAAAAATCTATGTCACAGTTTCCACCAAAAGTATGATAAATTTTCAGTGGAACAATTAGGGATGGCGAGGGCCAAATCTGAGTAGGATCCAGCCATATCCAGACCCAAATAACAAAAAATGTGATTTGTTCCGGGCCCAAGCTGCGTCTTAATCCTTAGATCCATATCCAAAACCTAATTAAAGCCATCAGGTTTAGCTTCAAGTCCTTATCAGACAAGGGTCAGAGAGAAAGAGAGGTATTAAAATACTTGTGTATTTGTAGAGATATTTATTTGATTGATGTCATATGAATATGTATACACATACTCACACATGTCAATTTCGAGTGGGTCCTCATTAGATTTGGAACTATATAGACCTAGACCTAAACCCACTCCCAATTTTAGAGTCTGGATCCCCTGCGTCACTATGTGAGTGTGAAGTTTAGAACTTCACCATGGGGCTCACCTATTGATAATTCAAAGTGTTTAAAATAAATGTCATTCCCTCCAATGATATATCGTCAAATTTCATGATTAACACAATCTTCTACACTATTAATCATATGCATTAATCACAATACCAATCATGTACTCAATCTTAAAGCGGAACCAATTCCAATCACACTAAATTTTGTACATATGTCACGGAAGAAATGACATACATTTTGAATCGTTCAGATTTTCAAGAAGCAAGGCCCAAATGAAATGGTTATAACGAACAAATATATATTCAAAGTATCAGACAATCAGACAATCTGCAATACCATCTTGGTAAAAATTAGGTTGGGTGGGATATTGCTGGTAGGCCTTTCCACTCAGGACATTACCAATATCAGTCGTATTAGGTAAACTAAAATCCAATACAACAATACCACGCCAAATATGGTTTTCATATTGAGCACTAGAAACATGGCAGGTAACAAAGAGCTTAGATATTTTGGAAGAATAGAGGTCTCTGGACAAAGAAAAAAAAAAGGTGGTCTTTTCTAGGTAGAGCTCAAAACATTTGACTTTTTGGTAGGTTTCTGGTCTATTGTCTTTGGAGGAGGTGGAGAAGGGATTGAAATGTTGGAGATACAAGTGTTACTCGGAAACCAGTTTCTCTCTCTTTGTTATAAGATTTTATGGGTAAACCCTATGTTGGACATATTGAATTTGGTAAGGTAAAGAAAGCAAGGGGAACAAAAACTGTCTATGGATATCAAACATATCAAAGGTTGGCAAGAGTGATAAGATATTGGTGGGAGGGTGGTTATATTCCATGTTTCACTTAGATTAGTTTTTTGGTTTAACCTCAGCTTGGGCCCGGGACTCAATATACTGCGGACAAAGGAAGCCCACAAAGTAAAAAGGATAGCCCACAAGAGAGATAAGTGGATACTTACGGGTCGATGCTCGGGCAGCTGGATGACAATATTCTGAACTGCCCAACTAGCTGAACAAGGCTCTTGTTGTCCACTGCCAACTAGATGACAATATTCTTGTTGAACGGGATCTTTTTTTGGTGATAAACATATAATGCACCCTTCCTTTCATGTACGTCAGTCAAGTAATTTTACATTTGGTCCTTCTGTGGGGTGTTGGACTGTTGGGGGATTGATCGAGGATTTGATTTTGAGCAATCTAGATTTAAAAATGAGCCCAATTGACGGATTTGTATGTAGCTTTGATAGAAAATGGAAATGCTAGTGAAACAATGTACTTTGGTTTGTGCCAGAAGGATATTTGAATATATATTGCATATAGTTTGTGTTAGATATTAGTATCTTAAATAGGATGTTAGAGATAGAATTAGGTTGGTTGGTTTGGTTATTAATTAAAGATAAGATTGAATTTAAATTTGAATCATCTCGGTTATTGCTATGTATAAATTGAGAGGATTTCCTCTCTTCATAGTTACGATGAAATTATGGGAAATATGTGATTCATTGAAATCCTTTATGGTATTCACCAAGAAGACATGATGATCACTTATTTCCCAGAATTTCACTGTAAGTATGAAGAGAGGAAATCCTCTCAATTGATACATAGCTATAACCATGATGATTCAAATTCAAATGCAATCTTATTTTTAATAACCAAACCAACCAACCTAATTCTATCTCTAACATCCTATCTCTAACAGTATGCAGGTAGAGCTTGTTGGTCTATTGTTTTGATTGGTTAAATATTTAGAGATTTTTATCGAAAGAAAAAATTATTGAAAAATCCATCAATTAGCAATTTCTCTTCAATCTCAAGAAATCCTAAATCTTGTTTTTTTACAGTGGTGACTTAATACTCTCTTTTCACCCTCTTTTTTACCATTTTTTCCGTCTTTCACTTAACTTTCTCTTCATTTTACAATTCCCAGCCAGTTTCAGATATTACATTTCATTTGAGAAATTTTCACTTTCCTTGCCGTGGTCGCCCAAAAATAGGAAAGCTCTCTTATAAGTAATTTGGCCGCATAATTTAATTGTTGATCAGGTTGATTTCTGCAAATAACTAATATAACAAAATTCTTCTATAGACAGCCACTGGACCACACATCCATGCCATCTTTCTGTCATTAAATTGTTATCATGGTAAAAATGAAAGGCTAATTATCATTACTCACGAGCAAATATAAAACATGAATGAAGTCTCATTGTGTAATTCTAACCATCTACGGCAAATGGCGTTCGTTGTAGTCTTGTTCTCTATAACCTTTTGATCGTTGTAGTCTTGTTCTCTATAACCTTTTGAGTTAGTGTTGTCACATCTTACTATGTCATTCCTGATCTTTATTGGTCTTCCATGGTCTCTAAGTCCTTTAAACTATTATAGCACAAATGCAAATCAGATTGCTGGTGCAGATGTGCTCCATTTATAGATGTGTTTCACAAAATTAAGCATTCACATTGACTGGGATGCCCAACATCCCACAAGAAATTGATTTCCTCTAGTTAATGTGGACCCAAGAAATGAGCATTCCATGCACTATCCTCTATATGCGACGTGTGTATGCATACGTATACATTCACTTGCTGCTTTGAAATGAAGGATCTTTTTCTTCCAACATATCTCATTGCTAGAACCTATGGGATCCACCTCAAAAGGTAGTGGGACAACACCCCATGTCTCAATCTAATAGGTTCATCTAGGCCACTCTTTTCATCATTGGAGAAGGATAATAACTGCAAAACGAGTCAGGAAAGCAAGCTATCTTATCCCTGGCGTGGACTGGTAGACCCCAAAGGCACCGTCCAAGTTGACCCAGAATAGATCATCTTTGATGCTTCTCGTGCAACACATGAGTCTCAGCACTCTGTAGCCTACTCGTCGTAGCAGGAGATTTCAGAGAAAGATCCAGTTGGGGTGTGAATTGTAAGATCTTGTCGGTTGACTTGAGTGGCCCACCATCTCTTGGATACAGTGCCAAAATCTACCAGATTGAAGTATCTTAATCCGTTTAATTTTTGGTCTTTTGTTGTTGGATGAAAACCGCCCTTTTAATTTTAAGGCATAGCTCAGTTGGTTTAGGACCATGGTTTGCATCAGGGGATTGTGGATTCGAAACTGCACTATCACACTGGGCCTACAAAAGAGTTTATCCGACTTTCCTCTGGACCCGAAAGGATTAGTCCAGCCCAAATAGTTGGAACCCTCCGATAGCAAAAAAAATATAAAAATAAAAATAAGGACCACTGTTTGTATTATGTCCCTGCCTATTCTTTGACTTCCAAATCAGGGTTTTGAGATTTCTTCAGTCTGGAGGATTTCAGGGGTTCCATTATCGACACTATGGACCATTGGATCAATGATCTATGTCATCAAATCATGGGGTGCTCATAGATGAAATAGACTGCCATTACCGAGTTTGGAAAAGTTAATTAGTGCTTTTTTTTTTCTGTGAGTCTAAGTACCTTTGTACTAACATACGGTGGAAATTACCAAAGGTTACAGTTACAGATTGCTATTTCTGATCAGGTTGGTCAATGGGTATAGTTTTACTAAACTACCTGAAGGAGTTTGGGTCCCTGATTTTGGGCTTGTCAGTGGAGGAGTTTGGGTCCTATTGATAATGGAGTTGAGTTTGGGTCAACAGGGCCTACAGATCCATTGAATATGGTGTTCGTAGGTCACCTCGGGCTGCTTGCCTCCTGTGTGGCCCATTTGGCTAAGAAGTTGTGTTATCTGCTGTTTTGGTCCTTCGGGCCGTAAAAGTCAGGCCTCAGCCCACCCATTTAATCAATCGGGCCCTGGCCGAACCACCCATTTAATCAATTCGAGCAATTGTTTGAACTAATTAAATTAAATTACATGCATTCCTTATACGGGCTGGGCTTTGCAACTTCTATCACTTAATCCAAATCTGACCCAATCATTAAAGGAGCCCTAACTGCATATCCAAGTCCGGCCTAGCCATGAGCACACCAACTTGTTTGTATAACACTACCGAACAGGAAATCTGGGTTTCCTTTTCCGTTGAAGCGGAAAGCATGAGAGGGGGAGGTCAGAGACAGATTTCTTCTCTCACGCTAAGAAATTCTACAAAAACTATCTTTTTCGCAAAGAATTTTCTTGCACCTAATAACCAAAAAGCGAATAAAGTGGGATTTGAGGTTCCTTTTATGTAGAAACTAGCAACAACGCCACGTGCTTAGCCCAGGCCAAAAAATAAGATATTACATTTTTAATTTATGAGATATCAAAATTAATTATAAATATATAAGAATATATTCATACATATTTATATAAAAACAGTCAATACATCTTCAATCATAAATACAATTGTTATATTCACATAAGCCAATGGTCATTTAAATCCCTCCGCACAAATTTCTTTTCTACCCCTTTGAAGTAGCACTAATACCATTTTAGAATCGATCAAACCGTTTTTAAGCTCTAGATTTTATTTTATTTTTTTAAATGTATAAACATCTGAACTTTAAAAGCCATAAATTATGAGACTTTAACCTAAAAAACTATATCTATGCATAATCCTAGAGTGAATCCCACTTTAGAAATAAGTTAAATGTGCAGGGCCCACTAATTGATTTGCATCAATTAAGAAACCAAACAACGGCTAATAGGCTTGCCTCCCTCCATCAGTGAGGCCCACTCCTAGAAAAAAAGAGTTAAGAGAAGGCCATTGGGATTTCATCCAATACTGGAGTCCAATATTGAAATATATTTAATACGAATTGGTGCCCACTAGTGAATCCATCTATTTAGGGGAAAAAAATGAAAGGAGAATAAAGGAGTAACAGTTTGGATTTCAATCATTGGTAAGGCCCACAAAACATATTTAACATGGGACCCATTGATGATTGAAGACCTAAGGAAAAGAAAACAAACCGTTGATGATTGAAGATATAAAGAAAAGATACAAAGGCTAATAGGCTTGCCTCCCTCCATCAGTGGGGCTCACTCTTAGAAAAAAAGGGTTAAGAGAAGGCCACTGGGATTTCATCCAATACTGGAGTCCAATCTTGAAATATATCTATTACGAACTGGTTCCCACTACTGGATCCATCCATTTTGAGAAAAAAAAATGAAAGGAGAGTAAAGGAGCAACAGTTTGGATTTCAATCATCGGTAGGGCCCACAAAACATATTGAACATGTGACCTATTGATGATTGAAGATTTAAGGAAAAGAGACAATGGCTAATAGGCTTGCCTCCCTCCATTAGTGGGGCCCACTCTTAGAAAAAAGGAGCTAAGAGAAGGCCATTGGGTTTCATCCAATACTGGAGTTCAATCTTAAAATATATTTAATACGAATTGGTGCCCACTGCTGGATCCATCCATTTAGGGGAAAAAAAAATGAAAGGAGAGTAAATGAGCAATAGTTTGGATTTTAATCATCGATTTGGCCCACAAAACATATTTAACATGGGAATCATTGATGATTGAAGATCTAAGGAAAAAAAAACAAACCGTTGATGATTGAAGATCTAAAGAAAAGAAAACAAACCGAGACATTAATATATATAATGGCTTTGCACAAACGTGCCCTTAATATCTGTTGTTGGAGCCCATTTCCCCATGAGCTCCTTGCAAATGGGCCCTAAGGATAAATTTGGATTTTTAAAAATATAAACAAATTGGTGGTGACTTTTTTAAGAATAAAATCTTAAATATTTATAAAAAGCCCCGATCTTTTCTTTTAATGTTTAAACGGTCCACTTACGAATTATTTTTAGTGTAGTCCCTAAAGTAATAATAATCTTTAATAAGTCAAGAGGGAATTGTGGTAATTTACTAAGGTTTAAATGGTCTTGCCTAAGCACAAGGGCATATGGAAGTATTAAGCGAAGGTCGATTGAATGGTGTAAATGTGGAATAATAGAGGCGATGGTGTATTTCGATTCTCAGAGTCTAGTAAGCATTGTTATCAATTTCGTTTCATTTCGGTCATTTCGGCCAAAATTTTTCGTTTCAGTCAAGTTGCCGAAACAAAATTTCAGCCAAAACTTTTCGATTTGTATTTCGGTCAATTTGGCCGAAATTCAAGATTTCGGCCAATTTCGGCCGAAATGGAATTTTACATAATTAATTTTTTTTTACTTTTTTTACACATATATTTTGTATTTCTTATTTTTTTTCACAAAATATAATTCCAAAAAAAATTACTATAATAGATTAAATCTATATTTATTACTTTTTATATTTTTTTTACTTATATATGTATTTATTATGTTATATTTTTCCTGAAATGTAATTCCGAAAAGTTTCGCCGAAATCCCGAATTGGCCGAAACTTTTCATTTTGCAGGCCAGAGCGAAATGAGGTCCGAAACGATATTAACAACTATGCTAGTAAGCCACAATTAGCAAGATATGGCCTTTCACTAGAGAGATTTTAGAAGTCACGATTCAAAAGAGAGAAGTCATCGTTTGGATACCTCTTTACCAAGTCCTGCAGGGTATAGGAGAGATTAAAAGATGATAGTAATAGAAAAATTAAAAGAAAAAATAAAAACACCCCAAGGATCCAACGGTCTGACATAACATCAATAGGGTTGTAAATGGGTCGGTTCCGGTCCGGGTCCATGGTGGACCCGGAACCAGAACCGTTAAAGAGAAGGTGGAACTGGATCCGAACCCGAAACCGCTTTGGAACCGGTTTCTTGGCTCTGAAACCGGACCAGAACAATATATGGAACGGGTCTGGATCCTGGTCCGGATTTAGGTAGAGAATGATATTAAAAAAAATATGATTTTTATGAGATATATTTTCTAAAATTGTGGTAATATGTCGGGTCTCGGGTCCACGGGTCTGAACCAAGGTGGAACCGGACCCGTACCCATTTACTTATTAGGGCTTAGATAAGGACCCAGACCCGGTTTTTAACGAGTCGGAACCTCCTGATAATCGGAGAATCGAGTACCCATTTACATCCCTAAACATCAAGGACCTACTTGAAATTATCCTGAACCATAGGGACTACTTTGAAAATAATTGTGACAAAAGATTTTTTTAAAATCAAATAATGATAGGACTTCTTATAAAATTTCTTGATATTCAACTTAGATCTTTTTTTTTTTTTTCTCAATTTAAATATTTCCATAATAAAGAGATGAGAGATAAAAGGTGGTATTTGAAGGAAGGATTGATAAGATGCCATGATTCTTGCCATCAGTTAGAGCTGGAGGACTTCTAGTGATAGCCATAGAAGAAAGAGATGGGGAGAAGTTGAAGGGTTTACCCAGTCTGACCTAATGACAAGGACCTAGCTAAAATCATTTTTAACTGTAAGGTTTCTAATTTTATGGCCATATCTTTGGTCACTCCACATTATGGCTCTTGATCAAATCTTCCAACCTGGGTGATCAAAGAACATATTTCTCAACAAACTTTCATCTTTGATCACTGCCTTTTTCCCCCTAGCTCCGTAATATTCGCTAAGGACCAAATATTTTTGGAATCAACCATAAGATTTTGAAAACAATTCTACCAGTCTGCGTTGTTCACTACAATCATTGAGGGCCCTTTTGTTTCATGAAGTTGAATTACTAGAAACTCTAGAACTGGTATTTCTAAAATGGGTTCAAAATGAAGAAACAAAGGTAAATATCCAAAACCGAATAGCTAAACATCAAATGATCTTTATTTTTAATAGAAAATGAATCATGGGGAGATACTAGGAGATATTACTAAACTCGAAAATCCATCAAGGTTTGGTCCATTCAAATTAAAATCAGCTTGCTGTTGGAGATAATAGCAGACAGGTACTTGAAGTTTCTTCACATGTTCTCCTTCTGAATATAAATTGAGATATTTTGATCTTTCTAAAAGGAGGGCACATTTTGCATGATTCCCTTTGAATGTTAATATGGTACAAGAGCTATGGTCTGGTTGTGATGCTGTGATCAAGGCTGGCCATACTCCTGTCTCTGATGATTGTGCAGGGTATCAAGAGTGATCAACAATTTGCATTTTGTTTTATGTTATCAAAAACTCTTAAGAGGGTGTAAGAGATGGTAAAGATAGAGTGATTTGTTTTCATGATCTGGTCTCGATGCAGCAAATTCTTCGCACCGACGTCTCAATGTTTACACTTATCATTAATTAAACTTCAAGTGCATCACTGCGTCAAGTGATTTAAAAATGGAAAATAATTAGGTGAGAACTATTCTCACAGTTCAAACTATAAGAACTATGGGTGAGGCCCACCTATCAGCCAATTCAAACCTTATAATGGACAGGGATCCCCTTGACAATTACACGCCTCAGGGTTTGGCACTAATGCGAATTAACTGAACTGTTGGATCAATTATATACCCATACGAATGAACTGGGCTTGTCGGTCATGGATGAAGAGGTTAGGACCATGCGATTGGGGTCAAACTTGATATTCAGGATGATTCCATATAGATCTTTCAATCCTCACATGTCCCATCCCAAAATGGGACACTAGGTAGGCCCCATGCAAAATTCTCATGGTGGCTCCGTGAGAACGGTTTTGACTGGATCAAATCCCTTTAAAAATTACCTTGCGTTGCCAACAACTTAACCCCCAACTTAACTTTTATATTCTCAACCCAACATCTCAACCCCAAGCAAACAATCCCTATGTTACACGTCCCAAACTAAGCCAATGAATTATGAGGAAAATTATGTTCTGTACAAAGTGAATATTGCCTCCGTACTATATGTGTTTGATGCAGTTGGCAAGTATGCCTCTCTTCTTTCTTTTCTGTTTTTTTTTTCCTTCTTCCTTTCGGATGTGAAGGTTGTATATATATTATTGCACAACTTGAGAAGTGAAAAACAAAAATGTCTTTTTACGGGGTTCTATTATATTTAACCTTGGGACCCCATAGCATCAGCCATAGCTCAGAATTCATTGATCCTAACTGCCGGTCCAGTGTAAGCATATAGACAATCCCATGCAGGGTTGTCTAAATGGTTGGAATCATATTATTAAACTTATTAGATCAAGGGCAGCCATGTTGAGTCTCTTGAATTCCCATTCAAGAGGCATTCATATTTCATTTTCTTTAACTGATGAGGACTTGATAGTTACATGCAATATACATAACTATATATATATATATATATATAATCATTTCAAGACCTAGTCAGAGCTTTTGTTTTGAGTTGATTCATTCCTGATTTTGTACTGCCATGTTACTGATAAGATCACTGGTTTAGTAATTCTGATCATCATAAAGGGCTATGTGTGTGGTAGAGAGGGTGTTCATGGACTGGGTCAGGGTAGTTCGGATGCCCCCTCCTACAACCACTTATTAATGCTCAATATTCAGAAATCTTAAAGGGAGTCTGGCCATTCCTCCGGTAGTAACGGTCTAGCCTGTGGGCCCCACCTGGCACTCTCTTTAATCTAAAATAGACTCAGGTATATGAGTCTCACCAATGAAGGATTTTGGGCCACGAAGGACCCGATTGAACCCAACCTGAAATGAAAGGCCACTCCTCTCCACTGATAGAATCATGATGGCCCCCATCAACATAATTGGTCTCTTTTAATTGAATTTGGAACGGATTGATTGACTAATCAAGGTATTAAAAAAACATATTAGATGGTTTCATATGCTTCCAATACCTGGAGCTGATCATTGTTGTTAATCAAGCAACCTAATTATAAATATTTTCGATGTCAAGAGATTAATTTAAAAAATATCCTTCATCAAGGAGTCCTTTTTGTAATTACCTCAAGGGGTAAGATTGCTTTGAGAAAATCCCTTCGCTTAACTTAGTTGAGATACTTTTGAATCTAGATAGTGTTAAGGACATGGATCACAGAGTTCTTTAAGTCCATCCCCATAATTTCATCAGTAGATGACCCACATCTGAAACTTCCTCTTGTTACTTTTATCTCTATGTAAACCAAATTGCACTGTTTAAGTTGAGACCACCGGCAGCTTGATATATAACTTATTAAACATGTGATGAAAGTCATAACAAAAGGAGTCAGAATCATGTTTTATATAGGATGGTGGGTCCAAGTTTGAAATGAAATTTGATTTAGAGCTAAACAAGAGTAGATAGAACTTTTCTATCAGTTGGATTTTAGATGTGGGCCCTGCCAATTAAATTATAGGAATGCACTAAAATATCAAGCTAAGAGGGATTCAGATTCTTTTGACAATGGGCTCCTCAAGAAAGACCCACCTTGAATAAAACAAGAGAAAAAGTCTCTTCTTGCACTTCCAGTCAAGACGGAATTACTCCATGATCATATCATCCCTCAAATAACAAATCTATAATAGTAAAGAAAGTCAATTTTAGTTCTTCATTCAAACCTGACACCTTGTCTTCATTCGAACTTTAGAGAAAGAGAGAGCTGCAAATATAATTTATTTTGCTATTTTGCTTATTCAAACAGTTGTCATTTAGGGCGTAACAGAAGATCAATCACACACAAAAATACAGAGATTTACGTGATTCGGCTTTTGGCCTAAGTCGTGGAAAAGACGAAAGATTTTACTAGCAATCAAAAGAGGTATACATCATGAAGGCTCTTAGCCTCAATTTATAACATCAGTCCAAAAATCTTGGCATACCCAAAACAAACTACGTCTAATCACATTAGACCTATAATAAACCTACTTCTAATCACATGAGTAGAACAAGCATGGTATTGGGCCAAGATCAACCAACACCATTAACTTAATTACTCAATATCACCGGCTTCTATTGAACCATACAAGTCAACACAAACGTCAAGACCACCATCATTCATTCCCAAAAAAACTCTTCTTCTATGACCAGCTGTTTCATGTCATTATCACCAACAACATAGCTTAAGGAAAAAAAAATAGAAAAACAATTATATATAGGAGAGGTTTTTAAATGGGGAAGTTTTTATAATCATAGATTAAATATTCAAGGATCAAGCCATCTCTAGGCTATGAGGGATTCTACTTGTGGGTTCGTTCCAATCTTATAAGTGCCTACCCCTTGTCTTTGAAGGGCCATCAAGTTGCATTTAAAAACTTTTCCTCATTACATCGTTATTGACCTATTTTAGGTACTATTCAAATTTCTGAAACTACATTTGAACAACTCTGAAGCCCTCAAAACAATATTATATGATCCTTTATATTTCAATTTCTTACACTAATTAAGGAAGCTAAGAGAAGATACCCTGATTCCCTTAAACCTAGATGATTTTAAGGTGGTCCCCAGAGGAGACCAATTCCATTATCTCATAATATATATAAATAGTTACATAGATAGAGAAATATAAAGAGTTGTGGTGAAACTTTCTACTGTCTGCTCGCCATCGACCATGGCTGAGATAGTCCCTCTGGAAGTGGAAATGGATTCAGGAGAGAAGCGCCTCAACGAGCTTGGATACAAGCAAGAACTTAGAAGAAAGATGGTTTTTCTTCACCCCTTCTTCTTCTTTCTTTAAGCTTAGGACTTATAACTAATTTCCTTTTGCATTACATGAACTGGTTCTTGTTTCTTTTCCATCTTCCAGTTGAAAAGAGTTTTAACTAAGTTATGATGAATGGTTTTATTTTGCTCCCCAGACATTCTTCAAGACGCTAGCGATATCGATCTCAACGGTGACTCTTTTCACTGGGGTGACTCCTCTCTATGGCTCGAGCTTGCTGTATGCAGGGCCAGCTAGCCTTGTGTGGGGTTGGGTTGTGGTCTCTTTCTTTTCATGGTTTATAGGGATTGCCATGGCTGAGATCTGCTCTTCATTCCCTGTTAGTTCTCTTCTCTCATTTTGATCTGTTTATTTCACTTTCGATAACTCATTTACGTGTGATGAGAGATGATTTTAGCTTGTGCTGATAAGATGATCAAGTTGCTGCATATTTGATTGAAGAGCTCATATCTCAATTGAAATTCTTACCTATGCTGATAAAGAACATTCTTCTTAACTTTTGTCATGGTGTTTCATCAAACAGACAACAGGTTCTCTTTATTTCTGGGCTGCTCATTTAGCTGGGCCTGAGTGGGGCCCACTTGCTTCATGGTGCTGTGCATGGCTGGAGACTATTGGCGTCATTACTGGTGTGGCTGCACAGGTATCTTTGTAGTTCCCCCTTCTCTTCCATGTTTTTTTGTTCTATCTGTAGCAAATCCTTGGCTTATCACGGTTGGGGCAAAAATATCCACATTAATCAGACCAAATGCTCTGGATCTGAGGCTCCCCGATGGCCTTACTAAATAGAAGACGTGTGAGATGTGTGGTCCACTAGCCACACCACATAAAGGAAGGCCCCTTAATGTCAGTAACATAAAATTAACCTAGTTTTTGATAGATAGCTAATATAAATTAAGAAGGGAGGTTTTGAATCCATTTTTTATGTTACCCTCTTTGAAATAATCTTACACGGTAGAGAGCCTCACATAAAGTGTCAAATCAAGAAAAAAAAGATAGTGGAGGGAGTTTGTTGTAAAACCACAAAAAAATTAAAAAAAAAAAAAACAACTTTTAATTGCACAAAATGACAAAAGTAATGCTTTAAAAGGGAACAAAATGACAAAAAGTATATAATAAAAATGAACAAATTATTGACAAAAGGGTGCTTTTGCTTCCAACTCCCTCCACTTTCTTTTCTTGTTGACTTGACACTTAATTTTATTTTACTTTACTCCACCTACAAACAATTGTGCTTTTATTTTATGGATTGAAAGGAACCTTCTCTGGATCTGGTAGGATGGTGCATTTTGAAATCAAGATATTAGGTTTTCAAAGAAGTTGATAAACCTTACCACTTAGCCGGCCATCAATCTATTATTGATACAATTTTAGATAGAATAAATCATATATATATATATATATATATAGACTTTTACTCTTGACTTTTTCTAAGCTACTTTCCCTCACGATCCTTTATTTTATTTCTTTACCCTCGATATTCATCTCTTATACAATATTTCTTAAATTCTATTTTTTATTTTAATGAGAATTTCCAATAATATCCCAAATAAATTCAAAAACCAGTATATCTATAAATAAATAAAAAAGTGTTAGTACATGCATCTTAACAGGGACTGGTTGCATGTACTGAGTTATATTGAACTTGTTGGGGTTGTTTGGTAGGCTTATGCAGGATCACAAACAATGCAGAGTATCATTTTACTAAGTACAGGCACAAACAAAGGTGGAGGTTACTTTGCTCCAAGAGGGGTGTTCTTATCCATGTACATTGGCCTTACCATCTCATGGGCAGTACTCAACTCCTTTGCAATACGAGTCATTGCCTACATTGACGTAATCTCAATATGGTGGCAGGTATCTATCCACTCTAGGATAATTTGTAACAACCAACATGTCTTTAATAGTAATGTTTTTCCAATCCAACACTAGTCCTCTCTTTGAAATTGGGGAAGGCATCTCCCACATTCATAAGATTTGAGAAAGCACTTTAATAAGTGCAGGTTTTCAAAAGTTAGCTTTAGAAAAATTAGTCTACAGAATCTTCAAATCCTTTTAAAGGCTAAAACATGCAGGTCATTGGAGGTTTGGTCCTAGTCATAATGCTACCCTTGGTTGCACCAACCAGACAATCAGCTTCCTATGTGTTTACTCATTTCCAAACATCACCGGAGTCAACAGGTATACGAAGCAAACCATATGCAGCAATTCTATCTGTTCTTGTTAGTCATTACTCTATTTATGGATACGATGCTGCTGCCCATTTGACGGAGGAAACAAAAGGTCCAGATCGAAATGGCCCGGCCGCGATTCTCTCTAGTATAGGGATCATAACAGTATTTGGGTGGCTGTACATCCTAGCTCTTACATTCAGTATTCAGGTATTCTTTAGAAACCAAAAGTTTGGGTTATTACATTTACAAGTAAAGCCTTTTAACTCATTTGGACATTTGTTTCAATACAGGATCCAAGCTACTTATATGATGTAACCAATGAGACTGCAGGAGCATTAGTGCCAGCACAGATACTATATGATGCATTTCATGGGAGGTTTCACAATTCTGTTGGAGCCATTGTTTTTCTCATTATTATATGGGGATCTTTCTTCTTTGGTGGCCTCTCAGTCATGACTAGTGCTGCTAGAGTGGTAAGTTAGCAGAGCTCTCTTTTGGACATAAACTTTTCTAGCAGAGATAGATTATATACCTTTTCATGAGTGGTCTCCATTTTACAGGACTATAAATGTGGCAAAGGAAAATATTTTTTCTAAGTTCTATAAAATCATCAATTTTAAATTTTGGTCTGGACATCAGAGTCCAATGAATAGTTTTGCTAATGATCTCATTGCTAGCTTTATGGCGCATTTAGCCAGACCTAATAGTGCACGATTCCGCATTGAATTTGGAACATATTGCAATAGTTAAGATATTAAGAGAAGAAAATCTTTGCAACACACTTCGTTCTCCTTCACTTCTAATGAGCATCTGCATCGATTTTCCAGGTCTATGCACTTTCAAGGGATAAAGGAATACCATTTTCATGGATTTGGAGAAGGCTGCACCCAAGGCACAAGGTCCCTGTAAATGCGGTCTGGTTATGTGCAGCCATCTGCATTCTCATTGGACTACCCATCTTGAAGCTTAACGTCCTCTTCACGACCATCACTTCGGTAACAACAGTTGGATGGGTGGGAGGATATGCGGTCCCAATCTTCGCAAGGATGATCATGGCCGAGAAGAACTTCAAGGCAGGGCCCTTCCATTTGGGGAAGGCTAGAAGGCCTATTTGCTTGGTAGCCTTCTTGTGGATTTGTTACACCTGCTCAGTCTTCCTACTGCCTACTCTCTATCCTCTGAAATGGGATAATTTCAACTATGCACCAGTCGGGGTCGGTGTGTGTTTGGCTGTGGTAATGTTGTGGTGGATATTGGATGCTAGGAGATGGTTCAAGGGACCTGTGAGGAACTTTGATGCTAGCAGCAACGGAAGTGCTTAATCTACTTGGTATGGGTTATATGTATTATGTATTTAGGCAAGTTGTGGGGCGACGCGATCTATGGTTTCTTATTGTTGGTTGTTTCTTCCCAGTGGAGTTTATTCGACACATTTGGATTTTACTCCCACTTAGATCATGGAAATTTTTTTTTCTTTTTTTTTTTTTTTTTCGAAGATCTCGAGTAGTCGAGTTCATCTTCAAAAAAATTGCAACTTTGAGTCCTTAAATCAAAAGTGAGAATGATCATATGTTCATATGGTATCCATTTTTTGAGTCAGGCATAGCCTTCTTCATCCTTTTACACACATCCCTCCACCGCCATAATTACCTGCATTCAGGTGGTCCCCTCAAAAGGAATTGTTAGTGGAACAAGCCCCAGGTTTTAGTTCTCAAAATGAATTTTCAAGACATTTTGATTTCAGAAATTTAGATGTTCATTTCTCTACCCAGCCCACCCCAGTTAGGCCCATTTCTAATCCTAATAGTTTCCAAATGTTTCAATGCCTGTTGGCTGATAAGGCCCAACATATCATTCAATAATCAGAATCAGTTCTAACAGATTCCCATGAAAGGACAGAAAAAAAAAAACAGTGAAGAAAATGGATACACTTAAGACCACAATCAAAACATCAATGCTAATTTACAATGCAACATTTCACAATTATTTGCATTGTCAGTACCTAGGACAAACAACCATCTCATATGAAAATCACAACTGCCACTGGGACTCACTTATCCTCCATTTGGGGGAAGCAAGCAAGGGCAATGACATTAACACAATCAGATAAAATACCCATATAAACAAAAGCAACTAGACCACCAGGCACATATCCACTTCAATCACCATATTTCACATGGCCCCAGCAGCTTTGAATCTTGGCTCCTTAGGGAGGAACTTCTGGTCTCCGTAAACAGTCATGTAATCACCAAAAACAAACTTGGGGTAAGCTTGAGCATCCTCATCTGTTTGGCCCACCAGCTTTGGTGCAGGAGTCATGGTGGCCATGGGCTGAGGGATTGTAGAAAGGATGCAATGGATCTCCTGTTCCCATCATGGGAGGCCAACACGCGGTGCCACACGCTCTTGTATCGGCCATTGCTCACGACTTCAATCTGATCACCGGTGTTGATGACAATGGCGTTGGCCATGGGTTGGACATCAATCCATTCCCCATCTTTCAGGATTTGGAGGCCCTTCACTTTGTCATCTTGGAAGAGCAGGATGACCCCACCAGCGTCGGTGTGGGCTCGGAGGCCAATTACTTGGTCCGGGTTGGGGCATGGTGGGTAGTGACTCACCTTAGTGCCGAAGAAGGGCTCATGTTCCAGGCCTTCACCGCCGCAGAACACCTTCTTTATGTATCCCTTCTCCAGACCCAAGTTCTCATCCATGATCTCCATCATCTTCTCTGCAAGTTTCTTTAACTCTCTCCTATATTCCTTCATGGTCTCTCTATTGCCACATGCAAACAAATGAGCCCATTAGAAATATTGTCGTTTGATGATGAACCCATACATAACAAAGAAACATATATATGTGGTTTGTAACCATATGATTTCATAAATCGAGTGTGATGATGTAAGCTTATAAGATGTACTTTGGAGGCTAACACTGTGCCTAGGGTTGTAAAGGAGCTAAAGCTCTAGTTTGGGATTGGCTTATCTTCTTCATGTTTACATTGTATTTATTTTGACGAGCCAAGATTGGGCTTGAATTTGAGTGGACTTATCCATAACCTTAGCTTGATTGAGTCAAGCTCGAGCTTTAGCCACACCCTTAATTAAGCCAAGCTCGAGCCTAATCAAGCTAAGCAGGCCCTATGTTGAGCTGGCTTGATTAGCTCACGAGCAGAGCTCAAGAAACTCAACCAGAGTCTCACTGGCTCATGAGCTGGCTAAACTTGTTGACAGCCCTTTGGCAGATAGATGTAGATCTAAGCCATAGCCAATACCCTTCTTAACACCTTTATATTCTATTTTATTATTCTTATTTACATCTTGAGCATCCAAATTAAGATCAGTTTAAAAAGAAGATTATGTAGAAAAATTTGAATTAATTAATTAGTTTTACATCATAAAATTTATTTTATCTTTCGAGCATTTTTCAAAAGATTTTTTTTTGGTTAGTAAAAAAAGATCTGAAATTATTTAGATATCTATCCTAAGTACTCATATGTAACTTTTTGCTCCCCCACATCTTGCGTTTGAAATCACCTCAGATTTGCCCAGCGTGCATTGGTTTGAGTTTAGCTGCCACACGGGGGATTAGTCTTGTTGAATCAAAGACCTCAGGGATGCCCACGCCATCAATATATATATATATATATATGTGTGTGTGTGTGTAACTTATGTATTCTTAAAGTACCAGACTCTCTCAGTTTCAACCAGAGTTCAAACCTGTGGGATCAATAATAACTTGTATTGAAGGGATATGATACAACTCAATAAACCATGGTTTTAGAACAAGCTTTCTGATCCTTTACCAGCCATGGCCAAAACTTGTATACTATGGCCGAGATATACTGGTTTTTATTCTTATATTTATTTCATTTAATCTGCTTCTTAGAGCAAAATTTAAAAAAAATTAGAAAATTAAACAGCAGAAGAAATTCCTATGTGCAATATGCTATAAAGGGTCTCATAACCAAATACTATAGTGGTTGTATTCTAAACCCATGGATTGGAGAAACCATTTGACATTACAAATCAACAAACATGGGGGAGAAACAAGCAGGTATATACTTGAATGATAATGATAAGGGACTTTGGTTCTTACTTGAATTCAGCTGGCTGTGACGGCCATTCATTTGTGTCATGAAGAACAAACACGTCCTCCCAGTCAGTGTTCTTCAACCGCTCTCCAGCCTCGTCCTTCTTCCCTCCCATCAAATCATTCAACAACTGAACTGGAGCTGAGTCCTTGAATCGCTGCTCTCTATACAACTTGAAGCACTCAGAACAAACTTTCTTAACTCTATCAAGAAGCTCCACAGGAATTCCATGGTTTATCAACTGCAACCAGATACACAAAACTCTTCTTTTCAAGTGGTACCATGCAAAACAAACAAGAATAATTGTTGGGGATGAAGTCTCCCAATTAACCCAGTTGCCAAATTACGAGCAAATGCAATCAAGCAACAACTCGAATAAAGTTAACTAGGTTGCAATATAATGCAAAGAGTAAGGAGAGAGAGAGCATCCAAAGTAGACACAACACAAATTGCCAACAAGAAAGAAATGATCATTAGACAACCATCATGTAAATGAAACATCAATGACTGATCATCTCATGTTTACCTGAAAGAACCCCCATTCCTCACATCCGTTTGCGATCTTAGCCATGGTTTGGGCTCTATCGTCGCCGTCGAGCATTGACATGTCAATGACCGGAACCGCCATTGAAGAATGAAAGGGATGGAAAACAGGGAAGTAGTAGTGATGGTAGTAGTGGCAGTAGCTCTAGCAGAGAGAGAGAGAGATATAGAGAAGACAGGTTGTGGTGTTTTCTCTTGGTCGATGGGTGTTGGTTTATATAGCACAAAACCATCTCAGATGTCAACCCTAAATGGATTAAAGAATACTTGCGGGGCTGCTTTTGGGCGGTGTTATTCCATTAAGAAATGTGGAGGTCAATGCTTCAAAGGAAGGAAATAACAAAAGCATCGTAATTCAGGTGAATGTGCTTGTTTGCAAGCTTGCCTTCCAGAAGTTATATACCAACTTTGTTGGAATCTAAAGGATCGTACGTACTCAGGCAATTCTAAGTGGGGTTATTATTGTTTTTAATGTCAATCCATGCAGTTCAAGTTTTGGGACCTACCCCAGATGGCGAGCTACCCTAGCCATTGATCGGTGGCTATCAAACAATAATAAAAAATAAAAAAAGATTGGATATGCGTCTAAAGTTGTCTAAAGCGACATGTTAGCATGCAAAATTTCTAGTAATATAAGAAGAAAATGGCATTGTTCTTTCTTAGGTTTTGATTATGGTTAAACACAGCCACTTTTGGGTTTTAACCCATCACAAGGGGGCCAGAGTTTGAAAGGCTTGGATTGAATTGACTTTAGTTTTTAGGACACACCACAGTGGGTGTGGTTTTAATCTAGAATACTATGACAAATTATGTTAGGTTTCTCTATCTAACTGCAAGAAATTCTGGCATCACTGGTTTGATAAACGTTAATTCTTCTCTTTCTATGTGCTCCCACTTCTCTTTCGAATCATTAGGTGGGAGGGATGGAAAGGGCTTGCAATGAATTTTGGTTGGGCGAGAAATCAATCGCATCATATTTATCCAACCAATTTTGTAATGGACTCAAAAGTAAAACACTCTCCTAACATGTGTATGGTATCCAATTCCAGTACTAAATATAAATTGGGTGATAGTTAGATTAAGGTGATGTTCAAATCGAAAGGGGTGAGTATTGATGCTTGAACTGCTCATAGTTTACCCTTACAGAGTAAGAAGGGAATTATGATGAAGTTTTTTTTTTTTTTTTTTGAATAAGTAACAAGATTTATTAAAAGAAAAGCCAACTACAAGGATAAAAACCAAAGAAAGAGAAAAAGGGTGATGGTACAAGAGCATTGTAGATCACACCATCCCAATTACATTATCATACCCACCCAAAGAGACAATCTCATTACCCCTGCTAGCATATAAATAGAAATGAGATACAAGTCCTGCTAGCATACCAATTATAGAAATGGTAGCCCCACCCTAGAAGAATGGGAATTTAATAGATTAAATATATAGATATATAGAGATATATATATATATATATATATATATGTATATATTATCCTCATCAAGTAGGTAACTCCTCATCAAGTAGGTAACTGGAAGTCTAATAAAAATAATGAAAGTGGTTAGTCAATATGAGATTAGCAACCAGTTGAGAAACATTGAATATAATTGAACGACCAACAACATTACTAGGGACAATCTTCATATATATTTACTCTCACAAACCCTCTTGATTATAGCTTCAACTGTATGCCATGTGGCCTATATTCAACCGTTTTCTTTGTAAAGTCCAGATGAATATTAGTTCTAGCCCTAGTTTAGGAAGAAGAATAAACACAGAGACATTGTTAGTGTTACATACTTATTAACAAAATGTAAACTTTTGTTAGAAGTAGTTAGGCCAGTCCTGCCGACTATCCTTCCCTCATTGACTTCTCTGCAGGCTACATCTTTTTTCGTGAACATGCTTTCATCTCATCTCATATAGCTTAGGTAAGAGGAAAGACAATTAACTGAATCGTGGGCGTGGTTTGAGCTTTAAGTGATTGATGAAGACAACTTTTATATATAAAACAAAGCTTCCAACCCAACTCAGTTTTTTATTACTTCCCTTGTACCTTAGTCAACACGGTTTATGGCTTTGATTAGTAAAGAAATACGTGTAGTTAATTATCTCCATCACACATGTCACCACATGCATGATGACCCAAATCAAATTTGTCAGGCAGCCCCGTAATACATTTCTATATCATTTAACCTATAATCTAGGTCGAGAACCCTCGTATACGTAGATAGGGGTCCAACAAATTATAGAGTTAGATCCTGATTTTCTATTGATCTTCATTTTTTGCTTCAACCATCAGTTTGTGGCCAAGAGATGTATATAGAATTGAGTGGTTTGGATCATCCAACACCCAAGTCTCCAGGTTGAACAATCTGGATCCACATAAACATGTCTACTATCTAGAGATTAGATGGGGTAGTATTGAGAGTCATGACCAGGGTGACGCTATACGCTCATTAAATGCCTCACAGTCACAGGTTGGGCCAACTTGCTACTTGTTCTTCCCTCCCTTCACTCTCAATATCCTCTAAAAATTGGAATTGACTCTTATTGTTACCCAACCATTGTGTGCATGGTGTTGGGATTAGCACCATTAATTCAGGGGGTTACACAACCACACCTCATTTGACAGTTGGATTGTTACTTTTCCAGTAGGCCTTTCCCAGTACTGGAGAACAATATTGACCTAAAACTATGTACATTATGTGAGGACTGAAAAGAACTTGATCATGCCCCTCAACCATATATTTTTTTCCTCTTTTATTTTATAGGGGACTCTACCCACCCATTCACCCACGCTATACATGTCCCCAACCACCTAGCCCTTGGATCATATGTTTTCATATAACTTTCAACCTCCCCTTTTCTCATAATTTGAACATATTCAATTGGGCCCACAGGCCAAGATGGTAATTCCTTTAAGCTTTTATATATTTAGATATATAAAAAGTGCCCCTTTCTCTCGAGACAAAATTATTTCAGATAAGAAAAAAGCTTCATCCATGTCAAGCTGGCTGTTTCAATTAAAAATAAAAGAAAGAAAGAAAGAAAGAAAAGAAAGAAAGAAAGAAGAAAAAAAACCCTAAAATAATAGGCCAACCATGAAGGGTGTGGCCCTCAAAGAAAGAACGTGTTATTGACTGATGAATGACGATAAAACTAACAGGAGAGCTTAAGGCATTGTGTCCCCTATTCATTCCCCCATGTCTACCCACAGAAACTGTTGTTTTATTTTAAGAAGATGATAATTGATATGATATACTAATCCAATTCATGTTACGCGTGTCTGTGATTCCGTTCCTTGTATGCAACTGCAAGCTCTCTGTCTCTCCTCGTCCTTGTAGCTGTTAAGGAACACGAATAATCCCAGTAATGTCACATGGAGGTTTAGAACGAGAACCAAGTCTAAAACGGAAAGATGGTCCAGGGTGCATGTACATGCATTTGGCTTTGGATCACTACTCATTATTATATGGGAGTTAAAACTACTTTGGACTTTTGAAACGAGACATAAAAATGATTATCATGATTGGAGAGTTTAGCTGATTATAGTTTTATTAATTCTCAGTTGGTCTTCTTTTCTTTCTGTGAGAGAAGAAAAGAAAAATTTGGTCTAGGGTATGTGCATATATAGTATTTGCAGAACCCCTTAAATTAGTTTGTCTCAGAAATTGGTGGGAGGCCCCAACCCCACATGGGGTTATGTTGTGCTGGTGGGCCATCTCATGACCTCTTGGATGAGGCATATGGGCCATGAAATATAGCCTGGTTTTTGACGTGGTCAGGTCAACAAACACAGTTTATGGCAATTCTAGCATCTTTATATCTTAATTAGTGCATTGGAACTACCTTTAATTAAGTCAAACTTGTGTTCTTAATTGTCCTAACTATAGTTTTAAGTGCAGTTCTTTTTCTTTTCTTTTTTTTTTGTACCCGTCAAGGCGGTTGGACCCTTTGGGAGATTCAAACTGATGACACGGAGTGAACCTCAGCACATGCTAGGAAGAAGATTACCTGCATGCGCAAGTGAGAGCCCTGCCTGCACGTTCTGGAGAGGAGGACCCAGGGACCGAACTTTAGGCAATTGCGTGAAAATGGTACTCCAAACCACTAGGCTATTTCTTTATGCTAAATTATAATTAAAGAGCTACAAGTAAATAGGTTTATTGATTTGGTTTTTGTACCGCATAGAGAGGACGCCCTATTTATCCTATGGGAAGTATTCTTTTTTCTTTTTTATTTCAAATGAAAGGTTAATATTAGGCCCAAGAGAGGGTCGGGTTAATTCAGGAAATTTATATATAACCATCTGTATTTTGATAATACAAATAACCACGCTCTTCTTTTTTCTTTTTTCTTTTCTTTTTTTTTTTTTTCAAATAGTAGCCTCTATAAATCTAGAATCTGAGTCACCCACATTGACTTGCCTTCAGAGTCCAGTTTTTTTATTAATTGATGAAATTTGACTTGTATTATACTTTAGAGGTTGAAAGTTTTTAAATGATCTAACCATAGTCATATTATCCCAAGGGCATTAATTCAAATAAATTAAGAAAAATTGGAATAGTCTTTCCACTTTTTTGCCCTTTAAGTCAATCTAGTGCAGTCAGATGTAATAGGATTTTTTTTTTTTTTTATTGTTTTGATGAGAAATTGACCATGAACTAACAATCAATATAATTAGTTTTTTATAACACGGTGGGTATCCTTGTGGTCTTTATCTTTCCTGCGCGGAAGTTTCTAATCCACACAAATGCACACCGGCTCAATATGAGGCGAGTTTTTTCAAGTGCACGACGTGGAAGCAAACCCACACCATTCTGCCACTCCACCAACC
>QPKB01000003.1:3754965-4273062 GCA_003546025.1 Camphora micrantha | reverse complement strand
GCCCTTACCAAGAAGGACGTTGACGATATCCTCGCCAAAGCAAAGGAAGAGGATTCACTAAAGGAACACGGAATCAAGCCACCATATCCCCTTATGGATGGACTCGGTTACCGTTTCTACCAAATTCAAACAGCCCACTCTCCAAAACATATACGGGGAAGGGCTCGGCCAGACAACATGTCATCCATTTCAAGATCTTGACAGGAGCCATCGCGGATCAAGACGCCCTCAAGATCCGTCTCTTCGCAAGTACCCTAAAAGGTACGGCCTTTGATTGGTACTCCACTCTTCAGGAGAACTCTATCCAAAACTGGGCCATGATGGAGACACGCTTCCTAACTCACTTCAGAGGTGAGGATCATCCTGTGACTATGGCTCAACTCTGCAGCCTAAAACAGGGAGAGAATGAGTCGACATACGACTACATTCACAAGTGGAAGGCAATGGCGTACAAATGCTCAGACGTACTGCCACAAGCGTCGCTGGTCGACATCTGCCGTAACAACATGAGAGCAAAGATACGCTCCATGATTATCGGCAACAAATCAAAGAATCTGGGAGAACTCCTAGAAGCATCAATGGAGGCTGAGACGGTGATCAAAGACCTCAGCAGTCAGAAATCATCAAAGAAGGAGCCGACCGCCATTGCAACCTCGAAGCAAAAGAAAAAGGAGGTTCTCAATGTGCAAACCAAGTCAGCTCCGCAGCCACCAAAGAAAGCTGAAAACAAAGGTGCAGGTAAGAGACCTGAACTCTCTGATGCCTTCAAAGAACGAGTAGAAGAGAAATACCCGTTCGATGAAGACGTCGAAGAAATCTTCGAGGCTCTCTTGGCAAACGGGAAGCTCACCCTGCCTTAACCCAAAAGACCAGGAGATGTTGGCAAAACCAACGATCCCCGGTACTGTCCATACCACCAGATGATCTCGCATCCTCTCAACCAATGCTTCGTTGTGAGAGAAAAGATCAACGAGATGTGGAACAACGGAGTCATTACCTTTGACAAAAACTATGGGTCTGCCTCCGTCAACATGGTGTCATATGGACAAACACAAAAGTCACCAAAGAAGAAGGTCACTACTTCCTTCAAGGTGATAAAAATGGCTCAAACATCCCAAGAGCCAGTCCCGTACCCAACACCAGATGGACAGCCCATATGGGTACATCCCGACCTCCTGGAAGATGAAAACTGGGAGATCGTCAAAACAAAGCCGACCGCTCAACAGCGAAGGCAAGCCAGGAGACAACTCCGCAAGCTTAAACAGCAGGAGAAAGCTCAACCAAAACAAAGAAGTTCCTGAAAAGACAGAAACTTCCCCTACCCCTTCACTGGGGGCAGCAGAAAAGTCTCCTTCCGAGACTTCGAGGCCGGCAAGGAAATTCACCCTTGGTGATTTCATGCCATCACTACTAAAGACTGAAGACATGCAGGGGGCATCATACTCTTGCAATTCAGTAGTTGGATTCCCCATGGATGGGTGACGAGTCCAGTGACACCGCCAGTGACACCGATGAATGGGAGGAATCCCTCCAAACAGGAGAATACCTCTCTGACGAGGAATGGATCCCCGAATCCCACCTCATGCCGGTGATCTGGTATAATACCCTTTACAACCACAGGGATCTTGGTCTGATGATGAAGGAGACCAAGAGGTTGTTCAGGAAAATGCTGTTGACACAGCACCTGCCAATGCTCCGGTAGAACCCGATCAGGAGGAACTACAAGGAGTAGATGAAGAAGAAGATCTGGCTCCTATGCCTGATCTCGAAGAATATGCAAGGATCTTGCAGCGTCTTGCCATAGAGCAAGGACAAAATCACAACAATCAGCTTCGTCGCAACCCAGAACCGGTGGTCCCGGAAAATCTACAGGAGTCCCCTCCAGTAACTCCTGAAAATGAAGAAAACTGCTGGGTGGATGATCCCCTTACATCAGAGGATGAATCTGACTCCCAAGAATCCGTTCCGGAGACGTTTCCTGTTAAAATTTTTGCCCTTTAGGCCCAAGGATCGTAAGTCCGCTGTGAGGATATTATATTTCAAACCTCAAGTAATATAAAATTGCGGAATTCATACAATTCGAGGCATATCTAAGTACCAAACAATAGATAATAATTCTCAATTAAATTTAAAGTTGCAAGCAATAATTAAAGCTAAAGTGGAAATTAATTTAATTACTATGGCCATCCCATAAACTAAAAACTAAGGCCATAAAATAACATGATGTCAATGAAAGAAAAGTTCAACGAAGAATAAAAAAATGAATTAAATAAAATCTAATGTTTGTCCCAAAGTGATTCTCTCATGTGCCTGGTATTGATGACGCTACTCTACGTCATCGGCACTCCACTCCCGTGCCTCCTCTGCTGGTTGGAGATCCTCTGGGATCTCCTCACCGGCCTGCTCCTCATAGTAATACTCACCTGAGGAGTCTGCACACCAAGGAACCGAGTCAACGACATGTTGAGCAATAGATAAGCAAGATATAATTAAAACATAACATGCATCAAATATAAGAGTAATGACAAGTACAAGATCGTAGGAATACAAGGAACAATACTAGGCATGTAGCATGAGTAAATATCATCAGAATCATAGACAGGAATCCTAACAATACTAACAATCACCACTACCAATGTAATGCAATGCACAAGAGGGAGACTCCGTGGATGTCCAAGCCACCTCACGGGGTACCAGTAACAATCCTACCCGGACTACTGATACCAAAGTCCGGCTCCAGGGGGATCCAAGCTCCCGGTCCTGGGAATAATAGCACGGTCCAAGCCCGCTCCCAACTATTCAACGCCATGGACGCCGTCCAAAGCCGACTGCCCACCCCGATGTCCGAGTAACCGGCCCATCAATAAACCCCAAACTGCAGCTGGCCATGATATACAATAATAATGATAATAATAATAACAAAGTGGTGTTGACACAAGGAAAACCAAGACAAGCAAATCTGGCTAGTTCAACAAACAAGACATGTTCATAGGGATTATCTCATTCAAACCAATACAAGACAAATCCAAACCCATGATAATCCCTTCAGTCTAGCCAGTCATGTTCATCAATTACATAACACGGGATCCTAAGGTACACTCTAAGTCAGGTCCAAGTTCTAATTCTACAAAGGATTATGTTTCATAATTAATTAGGTGTTTTATGCCAAGAGAGTGTACAAGGTTACAAAATCAACGGATACGATTAACAAATCAAGGAGAGATTACAATCCAATCCTAGGCAAGTGTTGTCATCCATGTACCATATGTGTTTTAACGGAGTGCGTGGGGAATTCGAACAATCAATGCTTATAAAGAATTTCCTTGGTGTACAATCATGTTGAACATCGATTGATTCAATTCCATACGCATTCGATTAACCATACACAATACACGAATACCTAGACAACCCATCGAAGCACACCAAGCCACGTGCTACGATTTCAAAACCCCATTAATGGTCACGTGAGAGTGGTTTTATGGTTTCCAATGTCTAAGGCCCAACCTAGGCTAACAATCTCGTTACTAACAAGAAAGTGGTCTAATAATTAATCTCCTTAACTACTTCCCTACCTGATCCCCAATCATCACGAGACATGTATCATTGGATTCTACGCTCCAAGAGCTTTCCAACGGTATATGGCTCGTGAAATTCCGACGTATGGTTCAGAAGTTATGGTCCATAGAAGTTTAACCCTTTATATATATAAATATATATATAAATATAAATATATATATATATATATATAAAGTGCAACGGACCATCCATCGGTCCGATTCACCGGATGGATAAAACAATACCCATGTGAATGTCAGTCACCATTCAACGTTCCTTTTCTTCTTTGTTTAAATATATATATATATATATATATTTTTAAAACACCTTATGCGCTGATGTCTGATGTAAAATGGATGTCAGTCACCAGCCCATTCAACATTTGTAATCGTTCAGTGGCCATTGAACGTTCCGGACGTCCAATGGCCACTGAACATTCTGGACGTCCAATGACTATGTTTATTTATTTATTTTTTTTTTTTTCTTTTCTTTCAAATAAGAACCCCATTTTCTACAGTTTTTCATCCAATCCATTCTAAAAATTCACCTGCACAAAACTGAGCCACCGTGCTCCCCCAATAATCCATTCCATCCATCATTCCCATTTACATCAATTAACATTAAAATTAACAATTAAATTAAATAAACCCAAATTAATAACAAACAGGCTTGGAATTAGGGAAAACTAACAAGAACACACATCCAAATCAATAGAAGACATACATACATGCTTAATTATAAAATGCAGATCTACTTGCCTCAACCGGAAGAAATATCAGAAATGGGTGACTTTCGAGGAGAAGCCTTTCTACCCCCAAATCACAAATCTAACCCGACAGAACGAAACCTAACATACCAGGAACAACAATGGAAAGAAAATAATTCAGATCTAACCTAAATCTAACCAAAAAGGGAGATTAAAGAAAATATGAAAGGAGAGGAAGCTTACCGGAAGTTGTACCGGAAGAAAGAGGGGAGGAAGAGATTGAGATCTACCGGATCAGATCTTCGAAAGGAGCTTTCTTGGGTGGAGTTCTGGCTTGAGGAAGAAAGAAGAAGAAACTGGGCTGCTGTCTATTCTTCGTTGCAGAGAATAGAATAAGAGATTAGGGTTAATCTCTTGTTTAAGAAGAAAGGGAGGGGGAAAAGACTAAGTTACCCTTTAAGTGGGTCCAGAGAAAGAATTAATTATTAGAAGGGTTTCTGGTCGTCGGATCGCAACGAGCCAGAAGACAAAATTGATCAACGCGACGAGACCTTTCCAACGAACCCAAAAGCACGGCGATATGAATTTTTCGGAAAAACACTCAATTTTTCCCTAATTTGCAAACTACCCCCCTACTAGGGTCAAACGAACTCGGAATCGCACGAAACTTCGCAGGCACTATTCTAATGTTAAAAGAAACTCGCTGACCATCTAAACCCACTTAAATATCTAATAAAACAATAATTATAATAATATGAAAATAAATGGGTCAACGGGCCGGTTATTGGGCCCAATTGACTCAGTAAGGTCGCGGACCTTACATCTCTCACCACTAAAAAGAACATTTGGTCCCCCAAATGCCTAAACATACCTCATCGGGAAAAAGATAAGGATACGCCTTCTGCATCTGGTCCTTGAGCTCCCACGTAGCTTCCTCCGGAGTATGATGCTCCCATTGTACCTTAACCCACTGAATGGTCTTGGTACGCAGCACTACTTCCTTGGTGTCGATGATCTGTGTCGGACGCTCCACATAGGTTGCATCTGCTTGAATTTGAAGGGGCTCGTGCTGCAAGACGTGAGTAGGATCTGCAACATATTTCCGAAGCATTGAGACATGGAAAGCGTCGTGCACACCGGCTAACTCAGGCGGTAGCACAAGACGATAGGCCACGTCTCCAATCCTGCTCTTAATCTCAAATGGTCCCACAAACCTCTTTGCAAGCTTCCCTTTCTGTCCAAATCTGACAACTCCTCTCATTGGTGACACCTTCAGAAACACCTTATCCCCCACTTGGAATTCTAGAGGTCTCCGCCTCTTGTCTGCATAACTCTTCTGTCGATCACGTGACTCTTTCATCCTCATCTGAACAATTCTGACTTTCTCACTAGAGTCAGCAATCTCTGAGGGTCCATGGAAACTCCGAACTCCTACTTCCTCCCAACATGCTGGGGTCCTGCATCTCCGCCCGTATAATGCCTCAAATGGTGCCATTCCAATACTTGAATGATAGCTGTTATTGTAGGCAAACTCACATAGAGGCAAGCTTTCATCCCAACTCTCCTTGAAATCCAAAACACATGCTCGGAGAAGATCTTCCAATGTCTGGATGGTACGCTCAGACTGTCCATCTGTCTGAGGGTGGTAAGCTGTGCTGAACTTCAACTGAGTACCCATAGATGATTGGAAAGTAGACCAAAACCGAGAGACAAACTTAGGGTCTCGATCGGATACTATGGACTTAGGCACTCCATGCAACTTGACTATATTGTCCCTATACAACACAGTCATCTTGTTCATAAACTGACCAGTCTTGAATGGCAGAAAATGTGCTGACTTCGTCAATCTATCCACAATCACCCAAATAGCATTATTGCCCTTCCTGGTGTTTGGCAACCCTGACACAAAATCCATAGTGATGTGCTCCCATTTCCACTGCGGAATGTCCAACGGGTGAAGCAAACCAGGAGGCTTCTTGTGTTCTGCCTTAATCTGCTGACAAGTCATACACTTAGCGACAAATTCTGCAATCTCTTTCTTCATTTTCACCCACCAATAGTGATTCTTCAAATTCTGATACATTTTGGTGCTCCCTGGGTGAACTGAATATCTGGTGTGGTGCGCATCTGTCATCAACTCTAGCTTGATGTCTTGCACATCTGGCACACACAACCTGTCTTTGCAGTACAGGATTCCTTCAATCAATCTGAACTCTGAATGATCATCAATGTGGTCAATAATTCTCTGCAACTCAGGATCATCCTTCTGAGCTTCCTTGATCCTGTTAACTATTTCTGGCTCCCAAAATCCCATAGTAGCAACCAATGCTTTCTCGTTAGCAGGCCATACCTCCACATCCATATCTCTGAACTGCTCCATCCATCTCCATTCTGGCATTATACACCCACTGAAAGCTGCCTTCCTACTAAGAGCATCTGCTACCACATTCACCTTACCAGGATGGTACTTAATCGGAAAATCATAATCCTTTATGTACTCCATCCATCTCCGCTGCCTGTTATTCAAATCACCCTGTGTAAACAGATATTGCAGACTCTTGTGATCTGTGTGCACCTCAAATCTCTCTCCATACAGATAATGCCTCCACAATTTCAATGCAAACACCACTGCTGCCAGTTCTAAATCATGTGTGGCATACTTCTTCTCATGATCCTTCAATTGCCTGGACCCATATGCTATCACTTTATCATTCTGCATGAGAACACAGCCCAATCCAATTCCTGATGCATCTGTATAAACCACAAATCCTCCACTGCCTGAGGGTAAAGCAAGTATGGGTGCTGTAGTTAACCTAGTCTTCAACTCTTGAAAACTCTTCTCACATTCTTCTGTCCACACAAATGGGATATCCTTCCTTGTCAACTTAGTGAGTGGAGATGCTATGGTAGAAAACCCTTTCACGAACCTCCTGTAGTAGCCCGCAAGTCCCAGAAAACTGCGAATCTCCGCTACATTTCGTGGACTACCCCAATTAACAACCGCTGCTACCTTCTTAGGGTCCACTGTCAATCCATCCTTAGAGATAATATGACCCAAAAATGCCACTTGCTCCAACCAAAATTCACATTTGTTCAGTTTAGCATATAATTGGTTATCCCTCAAAAGCTGCAACGATGTCCTCAACTGATGCTCATGCTCCTCCTTAGATTTTGAGTACACCAATATATCATCAATGAAGACTACTACAAACTGATCTAGGAAAGGAGCAAACACCTTATTCATCAATGCCATAAAGACAGCGGGTGCATTTGTCAACCCGAAAGGCATCACGAGGAACTCAAAGTGGCCATATCTCGTCCGGAATGCGGTCTTAGGAATATCCTCTTCTCTGACTCGCAATTGATGATATCCGGATCGTAGATCTATCTTCGAAAAGAACTGGGCTCCCTGCAACTGATCAAACAGCTCATCAATCCTTGGTAACGGATACTTGTTCTTAACTGTCACCTGATTCAGCTGTCGGTAGTCTATGCACATTCTCATAGTCCCATCCTTCTTCTTCACAAATATCACCGGAGCTCCCCACGGTGAAACACTGGGTCTGATGAAACCCTTATCCAACAGATCTTCTATCTGAGTCTTCAACTCCTTTAATTCTGCTGGAGCCATCCTATACGGGGCCCTAGATATAGGTGTTGTACCCGGTTGCAATTCTATCGTGAAGTCCAACTCACGAACAGGTGGCAAACCAGGAATCTCCTCCGGAAATAAATCCGGGAATTCTCGCACCACAGGAATCTCTTCAACTGTCTTAGACTCCTTGTCTTCCGCGATAAATGCGATAAAACCTTCACAACCACTCCTTATCAATCGTTCTGCCTTCAATGCAGAAATCAACCGAGTGGAAGTAGACTTCTTAGCTCCCACAAACTCAACACTACAATCTGCATCCTGTAACCTCACGGTCTTGTTAAAACAATCTAACACCGCTCGGTTCGCTGCTAACCAATCCATTCCAAGAATCACGTCAAACTCCGACATCGGTAAAATAATCAAACTGACAGTCAACACAACTTCTCCAATCTGAATACTACATCTAGGGTAGATAACATTACAAGGTACTGATCTACCTACAGGGGTAGCTACTATCAAATCATACGGTAGTGTCTCCTTATCCTCCCCCAAGTGAAGTGCAAAAGCTGGTGCAACAAATGAGTGTGTGGATCCAGGATCAAATAGAACTTTAGCATCAAATCCACAAACTAAAAGTGTACCTTCTATGACATTGCCTGCGGCCTCTGCTTCCTCATGCGTCAAAGCATAAGCTCTCCCTGCCTGCTGAGGACGCTGTTGGTGATACTGCTGCTGTGGCCTAGGACCACGAGCCTGGAATCTGGGTGGTGCCGGAGGTCTCTGCTGGAATCGCTGCTGTGGTACTGGAGGACGCTGCTGCGGTGGCTGGGGTGGTCTGACAATTATCTGCTGCTGCTGGGGTCTAGCCTGTGCAGGAGGCACCTGTCTCAATGGCTGGGCTGGATGTGGTGGTCTAGGCGCCGGAGCTGGAAGTACTGGTGGTGCCACTCCTGTCTTCCCTGGACAGTTACGAACTTTATGCCCTGGGTCTCCACAATGAAAACATGCACCCGTCTGTTTCCTGCAATCACGGACATGATGACTTCCCCCACAAAAAGTGCAAGTGATCCGTTGTGGGCAACTGTCGAAGCACTGGTTCATACCGAAGCCTCTTAGATGCTGGCTGCTGATAATACTGGGAGGAAGAACCCTGTGCCTTGGGTTGAGGTATTAATGCCAAGATCCTCTGCTGCTCCAAGGCAATCACCTCCTTAAGAGACTCCTCTGCCCAATAAGCTTCTTTGACCACATCATCATAATCAGTCAGCTTACTACGCTGTACTTGCATCTTGATATCTGCTCGCAGTCCCTTGATAAACCTCCTAACCCTCTCTGATTCAGGCTGAATCAGATTTCCTGCAAACCTGGATAGGTGGGTGAAAGAGATCTCATAGTCTTGTACTGATAGATCACCCTGAATCAATCTCTCAAACTCCTCCATTTTCTGATCACGGTAGTGCTCAGGGATAAACTTCTTTTGGAACTGCTCAGTGAAGGTCTTCCAGGCTACATCTTCTGCGATCATTTCATAAGGATGCTTCACTGTCTTCCACCACCTCTCTGCTGCCCCACGGAACATGTGGGTCGCTAGCTGCACCTGTTGGACACCCGTGCACTTGAATACCTCATAGATTTTCTCCATCTGAACAACCCACTCATCTGCCACAGCGGGGTCCTCAATGCCATGAAACTCTGGTGGGAACCTCTTCCTAAATTTCTCAACCAGCTCGTTGAGATCATATTCCTTGGGCTGTGGCTGGCCCACTTTCTGCACTACCTCAAGCATCTGAGCCTGGAATACAGCCTGACTCTCGTTCTGCCTAGTACTCTGTTCAGCCAAATCCTTCTGAGATTGAATGAATGCTGCCATGAATTGATGAAATTGATTTTCTGGGCCACTCTGAGAAGAACTGCCCTCTGGTGGTGGTCCGTTATTAGATCGGGTGGGTCTACCAGCCATCGTCCTATAAAACATTCAAGGTTAGTTCCAATATGCCCCAAGCTAACAATACAATGCTAAGAAAGAACTACAAAGCCAACCTACTAACTAACGGAATCCTCACACACGTCCTATGGTTTCTACAATTTTTACCCAGAGAAACCATCCATTGCTCTGATACCATCATGTCACGTCCCCCGAACCCGATTAGAGAATAAACCGGATCCGGGGAGTGAAATTTAGGGCTAATTAAAATTTTTGCCCTTTAGGCCCAAGGATCGTAAGTCCGCTGTGAGGATATTGTATTTCAAACCTCAAGTAATATAAAATTGCGGAAGTCATACAATTCGAGGCATATCTAAATACCAAACAATGGATAATAATTCTCAATTAAATTTAAAGTTGTAAGCAGTAATTAAAGCTAAAGTGGAAGTTAATTTAATTACTATGGCCATCCCATAAACTAAGGCCATAAAACAACATGATGTCAATGAAAGAAAAGTTCAACGAAGAATAAAAATGAATTAAATAAAAATCTAATGTTTGTCCCAAAGTGATTCTCTCATGTGCCTGGTATTGATGACGCTACTCTACGTCATCGGCACTCCACTCCCGTGCCTCCTCTGCTGGTTGGAGATCCTCTGGGATCTCCTCACCAGCCTGCTCCTCGTAGTAGTACTCACCTGAGGAGTCTGCACACCAAGGAACCGAGTCAACGACATGTTGAGCAATAGATAAGCAAGATATAATTAAATCATAACATGCATCAAATATAAGAGTAATGACAAGTACAAGATCGTAGGAATACAATGAACAATACTAGGCATGTAGCATGAGTAATTATCATCAAAATCATAAACAGGAATCCTAACAATACTAACAATCACCACTACCAATGTAATGCAATGCACAAGAGGGAGACTCCGTGGATGTCCAAGCCACCTCACGGGGTACCAGTAACAATCCTACCCGGACTACTGATACCAAAGTCCGGCTCCAGGGGGATCCAAGCTCCCGGTCCTGGGAATAATAGCACGGTCCAAGCCCGCTCCCAACTATTCAACGCCATGGACGCCGTCCAAAGCCGACTGCCCACCCCGATGTCCGAGTAACCGGCCCATCAATAAACCCCCAAACTGCAGCTGGCCATGATATACAATAATAATGATAATAATAATAATAAAGTGGTGTTGACACAAGGAAAACCAAGACAAGCAAATCTGGCTAGTTCAACAAACAAGACATGTTCATAGGGATTATCTCATTCAAACCAATACAAGACAAATCCAAACCCATGATAATCCCTTCAGTCTAGCCAGTCATGTTCATCAATTACATAACACGGGGTCCTAAGGTACACTCTAAGTCAGGTCCAAAATAAATGGGTCAACGGGCCGGTTATTGGGCCCAATTGACTCAGTAAGGTCGCGGATCCGGGGAGTGAAATTTAGGGCTAATTAAAATTTTTGCCCTTTAGGCCCAAGGATCGTAAGTCCGCTGTGAGGATATTGTATTTCAAACCTCAAGTAATATAAAATTGCGGAAGTCATACAATTCGAGGCATATCTAAATACCAAACAATGGATAATAATTCTCAATTAAATTTAAAGTTGTAAGCAGTAATTAAAGCTAAAGTGGAAGTTAATTTAATTACTATGGCCATCCCATAAACTAAGGCCATAAAACAACATGATGTCAATGAAAGAAAAGTTCAACGAAGAATAAAAATGAATTAAATAAAAATCTAATGTTTGTCCCAAAGTGATTCTCTCATGTGCCTGGTATTGATGACGCTACTCTACGTCATCGGCACTCCACTCCCGTGCCTCCTCTGCTGGTTGGAGATCCTCTGGGATCTCCTCACCAGCCTGCTCCTCGTAGTAGTACTCACCTGAGGAGTCTGCACACCAAGGAACCGAGTCAACGACATGTTGAGCAATAGATAAGCAAGATATAATTAAATCATAACATGCATCAAATATAAGAGTAATGACAAGTACAAGATCGTAGGAATACAATGAACAATACTAGGCATGTAGCATGAGTAATTATCATCAAAATCATAAACAGGAATCCTAACAATACTAACAATCACCACTACCAATGTAATGCAATGCACAAGAGGGAGACTCCGTGGATGTCCAAGCCACCTCACGGGGTACCAGTAACAATCCTACCCGGACTACTGATACCAAAGTCCGGCTCCAGGGGGATCCAAGCTCCCGGTCCTGGGAATAATAGCACGGTCCAAGCCCGCTCCCAACTATTCAACGCCATGGACGCCGTCCAAAGCCGACTGCCCACCCCGATGTCCGAGTAACCGGCCCATCAATAAACCCCCAAACTGCAGCTGGCCATGATATACAATAATAATGATAATAATAATAATAAAGTGGTGTTGACACAAGGAAAACCAAGACAAGCAAATCTGGCTAGTTCAACAAACAAGACATGTTCATAGGGATTATCTCATTCAAACCAATACAAGACAAATCCAAACCCATGATAATCCCTTCAGTCTAGCCAGTCATGTTCATCAATTACATAACACGGGGTCCTAAGGTACACTCTAAGTCAGGTCCAAGTTCTAATTCTACAAAGGATTATGTTTCATAATTAATTAGGTGTTTTATGCCAAGAGAGTGTACAAGGTTACAAAATCAACGGATACGATTAACAAATCAAGGAGAGATTACAATCCAATCCTAGGCAAGTGTTGTCATCCATGTACCATATGTGTTTTAACGGAGTGCGTGGGGAATTCGAACAATCAATGCTTATAAAGAATTTCCTTGGTGTACAATCATGTTGAACATCGATTGATTCAATTCCATACGCATTCGATTAACCATACACAATACACGAATACCTAGACAACCCATCGAAGCACACCAAGCCACGTGCTACGATTTCAAAACCCCATTAATGGTCACGTGAAAGTGGTTTTATGGTTTCCAATGTCTAAGGCCCAAACCTGGGCTAACAATCTCGTTACTAACAAGAAAGTGGTCTAATAATTAATCTCCTTAACTACTTCCCTACCTGATCCCCAATCATCACGAGACATGTATCTTTGGATTCTACGCTCCAAGAGCTTTCCAACGGTATATGGCTCGTGAAATTCCGACGTATGGTTCAGAAGTTATGGTCCATAGAAGTTTAACCCTTTATATATATAAATATATATATAAATATAAATATATATATATATATATATAAAGTGCAACGGACCATCCATCGGTCCGATTCACTGGATGGATAAAACAATACCCATGTGAATGTCAGTCACCATTCAACGTTCCTTTTCTTCTTTGTTTAAATATATATATATATATATATATTTTAAAACACCTTATGCGCTGATGTCTGATGTAAAAATGGATGTCAGTCACCAGCCCATTCAACATTTGTAATCGTTCAGTGGCCATTGAACGTTCCGGACGTCCAATGGCCACTGAACATTCTGGACGTCTAATGACTATGTTTATTTATTTATTTATTTTTTTTTTCTTTTCTTTCAAATAAGAACCCCATTTTCTACAGTTTTTCATCCAATCCATTCTAAAAATTCACCTGCACAAAACTGAGCCACCGTGCTCCCCCAATAATCCATTCCATCCATCATTCCCATTTACATCAATTAACATTAAAATTAACAATTAAATTAAATAAACCCAAATTAATAACAAACAGGCTTGGAATTAGGGAAAACTAACAAGAACACACATCCAAATCAATAGAAGACATACATACATGCTTAATTATAAAATGCAGATCTACTTGCCTCAACCGGAAGAAATATCAGAAATGGGTGACTTTCGAGGAGAAGCCTTTCTACCCCCAAATCACAAATCTAACCCGACAGAACGAAACCTAACATACCAGGAACAACAATGGAAAGAAAATAATTCAAATCTAACCTAAATCTAACCAAAAAGGGAGATTAAAGAAAATATGAAAGGAGAGGAAGCTTACCGGAAGTTGTACCGGAAGAAAGAGGGGAGGAAGAGATTGAGATCTACCGGATCAGATCTTCGAAAGGAGCTTTCTTGGGTGGAGTTCTGGCTTGAGGAAGAAAGAAGAAGAAACTGGGCTGCTGTCTATTCTTCGTTGCAGAGAATAGAATAGAGATTAGGGTTAATCTCTTGTTTAAGAAGAAAGGGAGGGGGAAAAGACTAAGTTACCCTTTAAGTGGGTCCAGAGAAAGAATTAATTATTAGAAGGGTTTCTGGTCGTCGGATCGCAACGAGCCAGAAGACAAAATTGATCAACGCGACGAGACCTTTCCAACGAACCCAAAATCATAGCGATAGGAATTTTTCGGAAAAACACTCAATTTTTCCCTAATTTGCAAACTACCCCCTACTAGGGTCAAACGAACTCGGAATCGCACGAAACTTCGCAGGCACTAATCTAATGTTAAAAGAAACTCGTTGACCATCTAAACCCACTTAAATATCTAATAAAACAATAATTATAATAATATGAAAATAAATGGGTCAACGGGCCGGTTATTGGGCCCAATTGACTCAGTAAGGTCGCGGACCTTACAAAACCCACACAAAACTCAATTATAAAAAACATAGAAACCCACGAATGCAATCATTTGCGACCATCTAACTGAATAATTGGGCTCAATTCACAGGGAAAAAATAACAATAAGCACACAACCATGTTTTTTGTTCTACATTTGCTCGAATAAAATGCTTAGGGATGCCACGTGTCTAACCAAAACATTCCCTCTTTGTTCAATTTCCTTTCCTAATTTGTTGCTCAACTGATTCATCTTGACACTAATGTAAAGGACAAGAGTAAGAGTGGGTGACAGAAGATCTTCACACTAATGTAATGGTCAGCCCTCACTTTATGAAAGGAAAGAGATATATCTAACTCCAGACTCAAATGATCCAAAATAAGAGGGATATCTCTATTACAAAATTTCATTCTTCATTCATACAGACAGTAATTTATATAACAACATAAAAATGTCATTTAGAAGAGCTAGGAGGAAAGAATCAACATCATGAAGTATCTAAATGGGCAAAACAGAAAGTAACAAATTAACACCTTTAGATAAGACTCTAGTGGTGGAAAAATGGGGAAAAAAAGAAATCATCAATCAAAAAGCAATCTTTCACCCTCCCAACATAGGTCTGAAATGAATAGAAGTGAGATAGTATCAACTTCAAAAACATGTAAATAAAAAAGAAGAAGAAGATAACATTCATAGTGAAATAAAAAAGCAATCTTGCAAGGGACTTAATGGCTTTAACGTTGAGGGCTTAATGGGCTATAACGTTGATGATTAATGGCCCAACGGATACCAGTCGCCATAAAACAAATTTCTCTTCGGCCCTTCTTCTTGATTCATCTATTTTTTCTCTGAGCATTTCAGAAAGGAGTTTACAGTTAGGCCAACCGTGCGACTGGACCTAAACAAAAAGGATGTTGTATCCTGGGGGCAGTTCTGCCGAAAACATTCGCATCTAGATTTTATCCCAAGGGGTGGAACTCGTCCTAAAGAGAGCTCCATCAGACGTGCCTCGGCCACAGATCTGCTGCCGTTGTTGCTTTTCAACTTCTGCTTACAAATCACAGTTGCAACCTTCAACAATCGGGTACTATAGTTTATTTAAATTTTGTTTGACAGCAGCCCTGTTCTATAACATATCCAATAAGAAGAAGCACAACAACACCTCGTTTAGAAAGTCCTCTTTAAGGTAGCTAGACATGTGGTTGCTTATGAATGCTTAGGTTGTGAGCTGCTTTTGTCACCTGACATGTTGATCAACAAGCCCAAAATGCTGCTTTTCTACTTTACCCGAGCTATCTTCGGCAAGAACTCTATTTGTAAAATGAACTTGATCAGTAATGACATTTTTCAAGCATCAGAAGTGCTTTGACATTTTGCGGCCACTAGTAGTAGTGCTTGTATCTCTTATACACCTGCAGAGAAAATTAGTAAAAAGCAAAATCCCTTCAAACCTTCTAGATAAAAGGGGTACATTAAAGAAAGGGAAAATCAATAAAGAGCTAGACTATTACAAAGAAATGTTAATGAATTGTGGAATTAGTAAGAACATGGCTATGTTGGACGAAGAAGTATAATTCACATAGCCAGCCAGATTGAATGAGTTTTTGTTGAATATGATAATGCCAACAATGAAATCTGCAATGATCTTTTGAAGATGCCTCCATCCTTGGATATGTCATTGACACTTGACCATAAGAGCAGCTCAACATCAAATTGAAGTGCTGCATTGGGTGGAATGGTTGGTGGAGACCCTGACTCTCCATAAGCCAGTTCAAAGAGGATGGTAAAGATAGCATTCTTGCCCTTCTTCATTATTATAATCCCTTGGTCTCATCCCTTTATCACTTGGCCTATCATTTAAGAAGATGCATCAAAAAACAATTAGAATAATGTAATTTTCAATGCTACACCTAAATGCAAAAGGAAAGACAAATTTAACATATTGCAATAATTTGTTGAGCACTACGGCAACAAATATGAAATTTGTTAGAATTCATAGGAATCAATTGTTTTATTAAAGATCTACCTGTAGTTCATTATTCTTAAATCGTATTGAGCAACATATCATAAATTGACATAAATAATGTCATTAGAATACCAAATAAAACTCTAACTATTGCCATCTTTCCACAAATTTTACATTCTAATTTAATCCTTTTTCTATAGTTAAGTTAACATGACTTGATATGAAGCCCAGTGTTAGAAAGTGGCACCATTTTCACAAGAGGAGAATCATTCGAAAATTCTTAAGTGTTCTATACTGACGTGAAACATAGCTTATCAACAATTTTATAAGTTTTCCAAATGGTTTCAAAGAAGCTTCACCATAAACACTGCAAATTGACACTAACAATTTTTATAGCACGTAGTAGCCCCAAAAAAATTTCGTTTATAGCACACGCAAGGGACCCACCAAATATGCCACGTGCTTCATGGACTTCTCTCAATAGGTCCAACTGACTGGTGCAAATGGACCCCACAATCAATTTGATAAGAAAACATTTCAAGTCATGATATAAAAGTTCCATATCCACACAATAACTGTCTACCAAACGTCTATTAACAGCACAGTTCATTGCATCAATAGCAAAGGATAAAATTCAACCTTTTTTTTACCCCAATTTTTTATGATTCATTTCTTGTTTATCTAATTCGATGGATCCAAGAGTTTTAATGAATAAAAGATACAACCAATGCATTCCTGCAAAAATTTGCAATAAAGCAGAGGACGTGTATGAAAGAACCTGTATGAGAGAGAGACAAAAACAGAGTTTTTACAGGATCATAAAAAAAAAATCATAGTTTGGGAATGATGATTACTGAGAGAACTGTGATTTAAAAAAAAATGAAATTAGACGCCATCAATAGATCTTATTTTAATTTCTTGAAGGATTAGACGCCATAAAAACATGGAAAAAGAAAGAAAATAAAGAATCACACATTCAAGCAAAAAAAAAAACTCAATCTACATAAGGAAGTACCCCAATTCGTCTATTTTTATTCGCAGACTAATCAAAACCCACAAATCAAAATATCAAATGCATGAGAAAAAAGTAAAATTAAAAAAAATATTCTTAGATTAATAAATAAGGAGAGGGTGCAATATCCAGATATGAAATTCACAAAACAAAGCCATAAACCTCATAAAAAACAGCAACATCCTCAACACAAACCAAAAATCAGAATTGAAAAAAGCAACAATAGTCCCACCTTGACCGAGCTTGGTCCATCAAGCAAAGTCCCGTGTAATGAACTGTAGACCAAACAAAAACCCCCATAAAAAAGGGATCACCCACTTCACCAAAATCGATATATAACAAAATAAATAAATAAATAAATAAATAAAACTCAATATTTGTTGAATTCAACATCACAAACTTTCCACTTCATCTCCATTTTCATGGGTGTCCCAACCTTCTCCTTCCTTGACAAGCATTTTCTTTTTCTAAGTTTTTTTTTTAAGGAGAAAAGAAGAAGCATAGAGAGGAGAAATGAACAATGGAGAGGTTGCATCTAGTTTTTCTTTCTTAAGATGGTGCGGTGTAGAGAAAAACGAAGGAGAAATTAAGTGGACTAACCTTCGTGCCCCATGAACACATGTCCAGATAAAACGGAAACACTTGCATTCCTTGGGGCCCCACAAGCAAGTGGGCCATGGTGGTGTAGAGATTCCTCAAATAGCATGTAATAGAGTTCACGTCCCCCCGAACCCGATTAGAGAATAAACCGGATCCGAGGAGTGAAATTTAGGGCTAATTAAAATTTTTTCCCTTTAGGCCCAAGGATCGTAAGTCCGCTGTGAGGATATTATATTTCAAACCTCAAGTAATATAAAATTGCGGAATTCATACAATTCGAGGCATATCTAAGTACCAAACAATAGATAATAATTCTCAATTAAATTTAAAGTTGCAAGCAATAATTAAAGCTAAAGTGGAAATTAATTTAATTACTATGGCCATCCCATAAACTAAGGCCATAAAACAACATGATGTCAATGAAAGAAAAGTTCAACGAAGAATAAAAAATGAATTAAATAAAATCTAATGTTTGTCCCAAAGTGATTCTCTCATGTGCCTGGTATTGATGACGCTACTCTACGTCATCGGCACTCCACTCCCGTGCCTCCTCTGCTGGTTGGAGATCCTCTGGGATCTCCTCACCGGCCTGCTCCTCATAGTAATATTCACCTGAGGAGTCTGCACACCAAGGAACCGAGTCAACGACATGTTGAGCAATAGATAAGCAAGATATAATTAAAACATAACATGCATCAAATATAAGAGTAATGACAAGTACAAGATCGTAGGAATACAAGGAACAATACTAGGCATGTAGCATGAGTAAATATCATCAGAATCATAGACAGGAATCCTAACAATACTAACAATCACCACTACCAATGTAATGCAATGCACAAGAGGGAGACTCCGTGGATGTCCAAGCCACCTCACGGGGTACCAGAAACAATCCTACCCGGACTACTGATACCAAAGTCCGGCTCCAGGGGGATCCAAGCTCCCGGTCCTGGGAATAGTAGCACGGTCCAAGCCCGCTCCCAACTATTCAACGCCATGAACGCCGTCCAAAGCCGACTGCCCACCCCGATGTCCGAGTAACCGGCCCATCAATAAACCCCAAACTGCAGCTGGCCATGATATACAATAATAATAATAATAATAATAAAGTGGTGTTGACACAAGGAAAACCAAGACAAGCAAGTCTGGCTAACTCAATATACAAGACATGTTCATAGGGATTATCTCCTTCAAGTCAATACAAGACAAACCCAATCACGTGATAATCCCTTCAGTCTAGCCAGTCATGTTCATCAATTACATAACACGGGGTCCTAAGGTACACTCTAAGTCAGGTCCAAGTTCTAATTCTACAAAGGATTATGTTTCATAATTAATTAGGTGTTTTATGCCAAGAGAGTGTACAAGGTTACAAAATCAACGGATACGATTCACAAATCAAGGAGAGATTACAATCCAATCCTAGGCAAGTGTTGTCATCCATGTACCATATGTGTTTTAACGGAGTGCGTGGGGAATTCGAACAATCAATGCTTATAAAGAATTTCCTTGGTGTACAATCATGTTGAACATCGATTGATTCAATTCCATATGCATTCGATTAACCATACACAATACACGAATACCTAGACAACCCATTGAAGCACACCAAGCCACGTGCTACGATTTCAAAACCCCACTAGTGGTCACGTGAGAGTGGTTTTATGGTTTCCAATGTCTAAGGCCCAAACCTAGGCTAACAATCTCGTTACTAACAAGAAAGTGGTCTAATAATTAATCTCCTTAACTACTTCCCTACCTGATCCCCAATCATCACGAGACATGTATCATTGGATTCTACGCTCCAAGAGCTTTCCAACGGTATATGGCTCATGAAATTCCGACGTATGGTTCAGAAGTTATGGTCCATAGAAGTTTAACCCTTTATATATATATATATAAAGTGCGACGGACCATCCATCGGTCCGATTCATCGGATGGATAAAACAATACTCGTGCATGTCAGTCACCACCCATTCAACGTTCCTGTTTCTTCTTTACTTAAATATATTTTTTTTTTTTAAAAACTCCTTATGATGTCCAGTTGTAACTGTTCAGTGGCCATTGAACGTTCTGGACGTCCAATGGCCACTGAACGTCCTGGACGTCCAGCGACATTTTTTTTTTTTTTTTTTTTTCTTTTCTTTCAAATAAGAACCCCATTTTTACAGTTTTTCATCCAATTCATTCTAAAAATTCACCTGCACAAAACTGAGCCACCGTGCTCCCCCAATAATCCATTCCATCCATCATTTCCACTTACATCAATTAACATTAAAATTAACAATTAAATTAAATAAACCCAAATTAATAACAAACAGGCTTGGAATTAGGGAAACCTAACAAGAAAACACATCCAATCAATAGAAGACGTACACACATGCTTAATTATAAAATGCAGATCTACTTGCCTCAACCGGAAGAAATATCAGAAATGGGTGACTTTCGAGGAGAAGCCTTTCTACCCCCAAATCACAAATCTAACCCGACAGAACGAAACCTAACATACCAGGAACAACAATGGAAAGAAAATAATTCAGATCTAACCTAAATCTAACCAAAAAGGGAGATTAAAGAAAATATGAAAGGAGAGGAAGCTTACCGGAAGTTGTACCGGAAGAAAGAGGGGAGGAAGAGATTGAGATCTACCGGATCAGATCTTCGAAAGGAGCTTTCTTGGATGGAGTTCTGGCTTGAGAAAGAAAGAAGAAGAAACTGGGCTGCTGTCTATTCTTCGTTGCAGAGAATAGAATAAGAGATTAGGGCTAATCTCTTGTTTAAGAAGAAAGGGAGGGGGAAAAGACTAAGTTACCCTTTAAGTGGGTCCGGAGAAAGAATTAATTATTAGAAGGGTTTCTGGTCGTCGGATCGCAATGAGCCAGAAGACAAAATTGATCAACGCGACGAGACCTTTCCAACGAACCCAAAATCATGGCAATAGGAATTTTTTTGGAAAGACACTCAATTTTTCCTTAATTTGCAAACTACCCCCCTACTAGGGTCAAACGAACTCGGAATCGCACGAAACTTCGCAGGCACTATTCTAATGTTAAAAGAAACTCGCTGACCATCTAAACCCACTTAAATATCTAATAAAACAATAATTACAATAATATGAAAATAAATGGGTCAACGGGCCTGCTATTGGGCCCAACTGACCCAGTAAGGTCGCGGACCTTACAGAGTAATAGATAATAAATAGATTTTATCTAAGGGTAATATATAGACATGCATCTTAAGTGGGGCCCACAGATGTGTAGAAAAATAATCTCTATCTAAGTGGGGCCCATAGATGTGTAGAGAAATAAGCATGACAAGTTCTTCTCTTTTATACGGGTATATATATATATATAGAGAGAGAGAGAGAGAGTGAGCATCTCTCACCTTATTATAAGGTGATGGCCCTTACATCCATATCCAATGTCAACAACTTAAATACGAGGGCTCCCACCTTTATCTCTCATGGTAAGGTGAGAGCATCTCTCACCTTACCATGAGAGATAAGGTGGAGCCCTCATATCCATATCCAATGTCAACAACTTAAATATGAGGGTCCCATCCCTATTTCTCATAGTAAGGTAAGAGATACTCTCATATGAGCACCACCCATATATTATATATATATATATATATATATTAAAGAGAGGGATTCACCAATGACTAAGATTAAATGATCAAGATTCTCCAAATCTATATAACATTGAAAAGAAAATGACTTAAAAGAAATTTCTAAATATATCAGAGAAAAAATAATAATATATACTCTAGTCTATAACAAGTAGAGAGGAGAACCTTAAAAAGGAATTTTCTAAAAAGAGGAGACCAAAGAAAGAGCTCAAACTGTCCTTTTCAATTGACCTAGACTTGACCCAATGAGCAGATTATGCCCTTATAGTGGTGTCATGGGTTGATTGGTTTGATTTTTGGCTTGTCTAAATCTACTAAGTTCCATGAGTCTATGATTTAAAAAAGTTAGAATCAATTGGCTGTCCAGCAAGGCCTGGACTTTTCTATTCTATCAAACAAAAAAAAAAATTTTTTTTTTTTTTTTGGAGGCTTTTATTTATATGAGTCCGACCCAAACCTAACCCATCAACACCCCCTTAACCTATTTCCCACACCCACAATTGGCAGTTCTGAGAATATATTCACTGTATACAGATAATCTAATCTAATCTAAACCATTTGATCAGCAAACCCTAAAAATAAAGCAACCCCAACAGGCCACAGCCCACAGCCCACCACTTTCTTTGATAGTGCCATTTTAAAAAAGTTTCATCATTTTATTTGCTGGATTTGATCTGATGGTGATTGGATGTAGGACCCAAAAGGCATCAGCATCATTTCCTTTTCTTTTAAAGAAAAAGGAAAAAGAAAAAGAAAAAACGAAAAAAAGAAAATAAAGAGACTAAAGGCTATATAGATCATGGCAAAGCTACCATACAGCATCGCTGTATCTGGCATATGCAAGTGGGTGGGGCCTACCCTTAAGAAATCCAATCCGTCCATCATCTTTTACACCCATCCTATTTTTAACATATATAATTTTAAAGTATATTTTGTAGGGCCTACCGTTAAATTGACACGTTGATTTTATAAGAAAAAAGAGAGAAAGTTAATAAAGTTGAATTATTTGTTCAGAATTTAGTTAATCCAGCCGTGTGCATATTGTTGATTTAAATAATATTTTATATGTATATCCCACAGTGTGTGTTAGGACCGATGAGCGGATTAAATTTCTTTAAGGATGGACCCCACCCACTTCCATATGCCAGGCGCGTCATCATACTAAGATGCTGTCGGGTAGCTTTGCCCTGTATATAATACATACACACGTACATATACAAATTAGTACTCACTTTTACATTGCTGAAAATCTCTCAAAATCCCTCTCTCTCTCTCTCTGCTTCATCAGTCTCTGCTCTCTGCTGCCGCAGGGAAGACGACAAGGTCAGTTCTTTCTCTCTCTAGATTTACTGTTTTGTTTGATTCTCTCTCTCTCTCTAGATTCGCTGTTTTGTGCATTTTCGTTTGTCATTGGAGATTGAAGAAGAGGAGTAGAGTTTCTCCTATTAAAAAAATCCTTCCTTTTCTTCTCAGATTGACGGGACGAATTGCTGCTCTTTCGATTTCTCTAGCCTCTGATTTTTATGGGATTTGATGAATTTAATTGCTTCAATTGAATTGATGAATTAGCGATTTTGATCTCTTTAGCAATTTTTGATTGGGGGAAACTCGATTTGGTTGGACGGATGAACGTGTTTGGGATTCCTGTAGGATCCGGTAGGTAAATGGTTCGGATCTTGCGATGATCGTTTCCGTCGTTTTAGCGTTATTTTTTTCAGTGAATGGTTGTGGATCTTGGGTTTAAAAAAAAAAAAATTTTTTGTTTGCGTTTTGGATAGGGATGTGTTTGGATGGATTATTGAGTGAAGTTGCAGTTGAATTGAGTAGAAATGACCAGAAATCAGCTACTCTAAATTTCAATTACATGCGTTTTTAGGGTCCAGTTTGAAAGACAGTTTTTTTTTTTTTTTTTTTTTTTAGGGTGATCTTTTGATATGAGTTCTAAGAAAGGTAGTTGCATATTGGTCGCATTTCTAATTGATGGAACTAGTTATTGTGATTTGATTTATTGTTCATCCTGCTAGATATTGAGGATGGTGTACAGCAAGGTGTTGTTGCTTCATTTGCTTTGGTTTATTGTCCTTGAATTAAAGACGGATCTCAAAGCTGCCCCTTAGAGATAACCCATTTCTCACTGAATCAAGATAGATTGTTTCCTACATTAGAAATTGTAAAAATCATTTTTAGATCATATTCCTTCAGATAAGAGATGTTTCACCTTAATGTACTTGGTCACTGAACAAACTACTGATTTATTTTATTTTACTTTATTTTTGCAAATTATGCTGCAACTATCACAATGGGACCCAACAGTGTAACTTGTTCTCTTCTTGATCTCCTCCAAAGAAGCTACAAACATCGAAGTTTGCATTCTGCATCGTGCATTGCCAGCAAGTTGTTGGTTGTTTCTTGCTGCATTAGAAGTTACTATATTCAGTGTTGAATAATACATTGCTTTTGTTTGGTTGCCCCTCTTAAATTTTAGACTGCCATTTTCAGGGATCAATTTAAGTGCATGAGTGTGTTTTCTTTGTTAAAGCTGATCAATACATTGTTAGAACTGTCGCATTATTTGCATCACAGAACTGAAATATGCTGTATGAAACTTTGTTCTCATTCGGACTGTGAGAAACTGTTGCATATGTCAACCATTTGTAAATTGTTACTTGTAAGCATCTAAAAGGTGCTTTTAGATTTAGCTGAAAAAGTTTTCCTCTTTGCTTGTGCTTAATTCTAGCAGCCTGAGGATTCTAGACATGTGTAATCAGGTATTTGAAAAAACAATTTCTTGAATGGGAATATCTCCACAAAAGAAAAAAAAAAAAAGAGGGTATATCTCCAAGCATAGCTTAAATTTTTATGTAGTTACATAGGTTCCCACTGAAAGTACCAGTGTTTGTTTATTGATTAGTAGTGTGCAGTTTCTGTTATGCATCCATGCCATCTTCCAAATGCTCCAAAGTAACGGGCTTTTATGAGTCTTTTATTAGGTCTTTGTATTCTCTTAGATGTTTGTCGCTTCTGGAATCCCTCTTTGAATTTTCTACTTTCATGCTTCACCAAAGATCATTACGTTAATTAATGGAAGCATTATAAAATTTTGTCACCGATATAAAGAATGAAATGACATGGACCATGTGGCTCCTGCTATTTTGCATCTAATTTTTTATTTTTGCAATGTATGGTTTGCTTATATTTTTGTAAGGTAATAGCATTTCAACCCATTGTCTGATTGCAAATCTTCTGCACTACAGTTTTACGCACAATATCTGGATTTCTTGGCAATTTAAATAACTATTTGTATTACTTAATAATGTCAGGTGAACGAAGTAAAAAAATATCTGAAATTTTCAGGGTGAGTGGAGAACTTGACATAGCTCACATGGCTTCATGTCATACTACCATGTTTTGGCTCTTTGTAGGAGAATAAGTTCACTGAGTATTGAGCATAAGGACTAATTTCCTATCTGAATCCTCATATCACATGCCTTTATCCAGAAACTTTCAGAGGCACTTTGTTTGTAATTTATATTTACATTTGGATCTGGAGTATCCATATCCTTTTATTGCTGTTGGACAAAGTGTATTGTTTCTGTCTGTGAGGGCAGTAAGGGAATTGGCTTCATTCGCAGTTTCCCACGTCTATGTGGGCAGCCCAGGGCAGATGTTGCACTGATTAGGACGGTGCAGAGTTCATTGCTCAACTTCTTCTTTGACTATTATAATGAGCCCCAAGGAAGATCAAATACAGTCCAGTGAGGACAGAGCAAATGATAAAGATTTGTCCTCAGTTAAAACAGGTGAAAAAGTTGAAACGTGTCATGTTTCTTCTCCTGGTATTGATAAAGATGGAACCTTGGCACTTTGTCGTGTGTGCCAATGCGCTGAATCTGACAGAAGGGGAGATGCTGCCTTAGGTTTCTTGAATATTACCCCTCCTTCACAGGAAGCTTTGAAATCCAGCGAAGATAAGATGTCAACTGACAAAGTTTCTGCAGGAGATGTTCCAAATGAAGTTGCTCATACAAAAAATTGCCAAAGTGGGTCTGGGTTCAGGGAATTTGTAAGCCCTGATGGGGAGATATTCATTTGTAGTACTGACATAGAAACGGGCTCCTATTACCATCAGGATGCACTTATCAATCTTGGTTGTTCATGCAAAAGTGACCTTGCCATCGCCCATTATGCTTGTGCATTGAAGTGGTTTATTAGCCATGGCTCCACAGTTTGTGAAATTTGTGGTAGTGTAGCAAAAAACATCAAACCTGCTGATTTCAAAAAGGTCATGACTTCTCTGAAGGATTATGAAGAGTTGAGGGAAATGACTGCCACTGGAGAACTTGCAATTGCACGTATTCAGACAAATTCAGATGTTGATCCTGATGCTGTTGCTGCAATTAGAAGACAGAGACTAAGTGAGATTTCATTGTGGTTTAATCCACACTATAATTCCACTGCTGTTTCACAGGGAGTTACAGATCAGATTTCTAATGCTCCCACTGAGGTTGCTGTTCCTACTGAAAATCCTACAACCAAATGGGCTGTGGAAAGCACTGGGATACTAGTCGCTACAGGATTGCTTACTGTCACACTAGCATGGTTGATTGCTCCTCGTGTTGGAAAGGTATGCCTTGATTTTGTGCTTCCTTTGGATACTTAAAAATGCTTATACAAACTAGGTGTTTTTATTTTCCAAAACCATGATTTATGATGGATAACCAATATTCAGAACCAAAGCTTTTGTTTCTATTCATAAGGAAATATCAGTCAACAATAAAAGTAAACCTTGTGCAATTGCCAATTGAGTCTTTCTATTCATGATTCATGTCAGTGGAGTGTATATGAATCTTTAATTTATCTAATTCCTGGTAAACTCATGGCATGTTTTTGTTGGACATTAGTGCCTGCCAGTTCTTGGCATGTTTGTTGGTTGCCAACAGCGTTAACCTATATCTGAACTCATTTTTTAAAATTTTTTGATAGAATTCTCTGAGGGCATGTCAGGCACTGCAGATTTCTGGAATACGGATTTATCTGATTCATTTGAGGAATCAGTTATTTACTGCTGCTGGATTTTTTTTGCTTGTTTTAGTATTCCCTAAAAAACTGTATGGGAATACAAATTGCTTGTAAAACTTTGTCTGGATATTGCCTGAAATATTTCTTGGCGTCAAATGTGTTGCACACGACCATGGGTCCCTTGAACATGTAATCAAAGTAATCTCTCTGAGTTCCAGTCGGTAGCCATAGCTTTCTATTCTCTTTGGACTGCAATTGTCTATTGTTCAGGAATCTCATTTTCTTAACATTAGTGTAAGAATACAAATCTTAGTTTTCAGGATTACATTCACTCTGGGGTTTCTTATCATGCATGGTATCAGAATTTGGAATTTTCCTTGAATCAGGGAAGAAATCCTGGATGACAGACATGGCTTCGACAATCTTGTGCGGAATTTATATTTCCCTCTCTTAATAGTCATTACTTATTACCAATCAAAATAAAAAAAAATTAAAGGGTCATCGATTTTTCTTTTGGGGATTATAAAAAATCATTAGCTGGCATTTGATGATTTGATTGAACTTTAGCAACTTTGCATACCTTAAGACTACCTGCATAGTCATTTGAGAATACCTGAACAGCATGCTTAAAATGCCTGGACCTGTTAGAAACATCTATTTTATTGGCAGTTATGCTTTCATTTACTATCTGTGGTTCCAGAAACTGAAATATGATGCTGTCTCCTAGAGCTTGACTATACTTGAACAGCATACTTAACAATGCCTGAAGACTTGTTTCAGTGGTGGCAAAGAAGTTTTTATGAAGAATAAGATTTTTGAAAATGAGAGGGAAAAAAATTAAATAGTTTTACAACCCCTTAAGCCTAAAAAAAGGGGCCAATTCTCTGCACATCTCTGCTGGAACCCGTTCCTCCGAGTGTCCCCCAAGGGGTTTGCTTTGCAGCCCATCTGCTTGAAGGTTATTGGAGCTAATGAAGCTATTTTCTGTAAAATTATTTTGGTTCCTATAAATCTGGTGAGGAGTTGCAAGCCCATGAAATTATGTTTTTGGAGTCCTCTCTGGAGATTGAGCTGCTTAAGCACATTGAATGTGGGATGGAATTATGCCAAGACGTCTTGGTGCTTTGGCTTCCACCTATTGAGTAATACCTCAGCTAGCTGGATCCAAGGCTATTCTTACCAATCGATTTCTTAGTGCACTCCTTCACTGGTTGCCCCCAACTTTCTTTAGAAGCACCACCTACCTGGGGCTTCGCACAACTCGAAAATTCTGGATTTCACATAAATATTCAAGTCCACATGCAGAATCTGCAACATGTAAAGTCCAATCTGCAAATCAAATAAATTGCTCCTTAATATGCATGAGACAAGCTGATCAAGGGCCAGTTCACATGGTTGAAGTGTTGGGGACTTTGAAATCCCAATGTCAATAAAATCCAGCAACTGGCATTGCTCAGTCTGTTCAAACCTGTTTGTATTAAGTGATAGGTTACAAAACAATTGCTAGTGCATAACACTTGCTCTGGGTGCTAAAGTTTCCTGCTTGTCCAATCAACTCCAAATCAGCAGGTAATTTGTACATACTGACATGGAGGAAAGAATGAAGGATGAAATGTAGTTGTAGCCATACAAAGACTAAGCCGCAGAGAAATCAATAAGGAAATTCCATCCACCACTGCACTGCACTGCACTGCACATCCAAAGTCTCTTGAGTCTTGAAGCTTTACTCGAACCAAAATCAACCAACCCCTTTTCTTTTTCAGTGGTCAAAAGCCATCTTTTCAATCAACCCTTTAAAATGTGTAAGAAATGAAATCCATACAACTAGGAAAAAGCACCTTAATCCTTGAGAATCTCGACTTGTCTTTCTTGACCGGTGATTCTTAGTTTATGATTGAATTAACATTCCTAACAAACTTGAACTTACTATTCAACGTGCATGGGAGGATTGTCCATGCATGTGGTCCAATGCATTCCACATGATAGAGATGTGGACCAAACGGTTAGGCACCTTGCTTGCATCTCAATAATCCAGAAGTGGCTTCTCTTAGTGTCCTAATTCTTCTCATTTTTCGGCCTTTTACCTTTTCTTTCAGTTTCCTAAGCAAGTCTTTGATATTTGCCCCTTTGAATTCTGTACTTTGGCCTACTTGATACTCAGAGTTGACAAGTAATATAATCTTGCGAAACTTAAAAAAGGCCAATAAAAATGTGTTTTTTCCTATAGGATAGCTCAAGGACTAACCTTTCATCACTAATTTTCCTTCTTTGTTTCAAGTTAATTTGCCCTCCTCCCCAGGAAGTGCTGTGCTCTTTCAGAAAACATACATAGTTTAATTCCAAACCTGTTAAAACTAAAGCTTGACTCATCTGAGAATGAGTCTTTTCCATGTTGCTTGATAATATAACTATTCTGGGGATTGTTTACTTTCCAAATTGCCCATTTTGATGATTTCCTCCTCCTTATTTTATTATTTTATTTTTTTGTATAATCTCACTTTTTTGCATTTAATTCAGTTTTTGGCATCATTATTTTGAAATAAAAGATTTATAAGTTTAACATTCTCATTCTTACTTATCTGCATGCACAACATATTGGAGTGTGGAAATACTCATGTAGAACTCTTGCTTTTTAGGAATCAGGTCAATTAGGTTTTTCTCAATAGTGCTTTTCCTTACATGGCAGATTGGCAGTCAGTATAAATGCATTTTGTTTAGCTGGCAATGCGCCTCATGCATTCTACAATGTGTTGGATGATTTTTTTCTTCTGACAAGTTTCACATTGGTGAGCAGAGGACCGCAAAAAATGGGCTTCATATTCTTCTTGGAGGCATATGTGCTTTGACCGTTGTGGTTTTCCTTCGCTTTGTAAGTTGACTGACTCTTTTGAATCATTGAGTACATATCATGTAGAATTCATATTTTTGCTCGTATTATCTTACGCTAAATACTCTAAATAGGAAGAAAATGGCATTTTCTTTGGTCTTAAAGTATTAATTGGATCCTTGTAGCTATTTTTGTTATCTATCTTTTGATTCTCATGTAATGAGGTAAAAACTGGTGAAAGTTTGATGTAATTTTTTTTTCTTATTGGTAACATGACTTAAACCCACAATCTTAAGTTTGCAATAGTGAGCACCTTCCATTGCCACAGGCTCTGGTCCAAAAGGTGCTGTGCTGCTATGCATGTTCATTCTATTTTTTCTTTTCGTCTGAATAAATTTTTGTTTCATATCAAAAGCAAAGCAAATCAGAGGACAAATAAATAACAGTAATAGAAGACTCGTAAGTGGACAAATCTTTGCTGCTTAATCCATTTGAAAGTGTTTGTCCAGTTAAGCTCCTTAAACCAGAGTTTTATCCTCTTTCATGGTCCTTGTCGACCCACTATTTCTGCAGATTTTTTTTTGCTGATAAATAAATGGGAAGTTATTAGTTTTGTCTGTGCTATTTTTTGTATCTTATGCTGTAGCTGAAGAATAAATAATGTTGCTCTTTTTGGTAAAAAAAGAAGTATTTTGCTAGTAAGGTCGAAGTTGTTTTTTTTTTTTTTTTAGTTTAATATAAAAAAGCGGACAAGTTGAATAATCACTCATGTTGCTCACATCTATGTGGTTTAAAGGGTTGCTGTACCTGATTAAATTCTAGGCTTACACATCCTAACCCACTGGCTACAACTCCAGCATAATGCCAATGGTCTATAACTTGAACACGTACCAAGTACCAACTCAAGAGGGTTGGGCCTGGTCTAGGACTAGAACAAAATAGAGCCTGTCCATGTGACATGTCGGAGCTTTGATAAAATCTTGAATGAAATAAACTATCGTTACCATTTCAAAAGAAAAATTATGAATGGAATCTTAGATGTAGAGCACACATATTTTACAAACAAATTATTTATTGCAACATCTGGATTCTCTTTTATCTTGCATGTTGATGTGGACTCCATATGTCTAAGGTTTTATATTATAATAAACTTTGTAGAGTAGGCACACTTAAACTATACGCTACAAGTATTATGTAGCATCCAGAACCAGCATCATCATTATCATATACCCTATAAGTATTATGTAGTATCTAGAACCAGTATCATTATCATATCATTTGAAGAAAGCAGCTAACATGATAGGCAGATGAAAAGTAGGCATATAGAGTTTATTATATGACAGCTAGCTGTAAAGTAGACGAGAAGAGTTATTTTTCAACAAAACACACCGAAAATGTGTATGTGTAGGCACTATATATTTAGTCTTACAGTTAACAAGCAAAAATGAAAAGCATTTCTGGCAAAAAAATAAAAATAAAAATGCAAAACAAATTGAAAAACTAGATTGCTGGTTGTATTATATGACACAGGCATATAGTCTGAGCTGGCGATAATATCAAAATTATCATTACGGGGTCCATAGCAAACTGATGAGTATCAGCTGATATGAATGTATTAATTTATATTCTAAATCATGTTAGACCAAACCATGTTAGACCAATTTTTGAATAGAACAGTGAAATTGTTTTCATGAGTTTTGTTTTCCCAATTTGGTCGAATAGGCACGATGTCTAGCCTTATCATGTGCATGTTAGCTTCTTATTATAGTAACACTGCACTGTACTTGATTTAATCATATGAAAAGTGACACGATCCGAGCCCAAGATTATGATTAATCCGAGTTAACTCCGAGTCGCGTCGCATACTTACTCCCGTGAACTTCAATCACATAAAATTCACAAGGGATGTCAATTATACATTATGCAGAATATAAACAAATATACATTGCTTATATATAAAAACAAAAATTCATTTACACTATGAACAACCATCACTTGCATATTAAATACAATGCAAGGATCAAACGTGTGAAACGTTTTCAAAACAAATTCCAACTCAAAATTTTCATTTCAATTCCCATTTCAATATCATAATCATATGATATTGCTTCATTTCCACTCAACTAGTCCTCCTGGAGGAACCGGATTGGTCGTCTTTGCTGGCGCTGTGGCCTCTGAAGGACCGGCATGGGCAGCTGAATTTGTAATGCCATCAATAACACTATGAATTTGACAATTCAACAATGTATAAACAGATACATGATTGAATATGCTAATTACACATTTAATCTATCTAACTCATTGTTAGACCAATACAAATACAATTCATAATCAATGAAAGTCTTTATTATTTGGCAAACTACAATAGTATTTCCAATCAAATCACATCTTTCTAAAAAAAAAGGATTACCATCTTCCATACAGAAGATTTCATATATTGTGGGATTTATCTGTGCCCGGGCCATGAACTATTGATATCACCACGGAGCTCTAGAACACTCCCAAATAGTCTGCTGTAGTAGAAACAGCTCTAATGAGCATATAAAATCACCATGTAGTGTTAGACTCAAGGAATAATACAATTCAACACATTAATTCCGTCAAATTATAAATTAACGGATACAATTCAATATACAATTTCAATTAAATAATACTAACCATTCAGGTGTAATCATCGGTTATGTAATGTGCGTGTTATTCTCGATGGACACCACATTTTATAAAATTTGTACATTAAAGTCCCCTTAATTAACACCCATGGAGGCTTAGTTTATAATAAATAAACAACTAATATATTATTGAAACAATGTTCAAAGTTATCGATAATTCTCCTCTTCATTGTCCATTAAGCTTAACAGCTCTCAATTACTTTATAATTAGTCTCAAGACTAATTTACAGACCTATTGAAACGCATAGAAAGAGCTTTTGATTTAAATAGATTCACCTTAGTTCGAACTCATTTTTTAGTCATTCAATTGATTGGAAATGTAGACTATTAGATTCTATGTTCCAAGAGCTTTCCATCAATATATAGAACTTCAAAATCCGACGTACGGATAAAAAGTTATGGCCGATTGAAAATCTGCCAAAAATCAACTATCTGCCAAAAGTTTGAACTCTCAGGACAAGAGCTCGAACTCTCAGTGCCGGGTGTTTCCAAGCCAAAAAACCAGCAAAGCCAAGAGTTCAAACTCTCAGTGCAGAATTCTCAAAACTGAACCTGTATAGCTCTGTTTTGCACTGAACTTTTTCCCCACATTTTCTACTCATCTCTAGGTCTTTCGAAAGACCATTTAAACATGATTTGAGTCTCTAATACTCCATAAACAATTCATTCATCATTTATAACCAAATTATAATTGTTCACAAAATCAAATCAATGAACCATTACAAACCTATATACATAAGAACTGATTCTACTTACAATAAAATTCTGGAAACTCCTGTTCCCTTCCTCAAACATCATTTCTCATAAGATTAACACTTCTACTTATCATGTAACCACTTCAATTACCATTCAAATGATCCACAAATCAAATCATTTCTACATAAATCAAATAAAATCATAACTAATGACAAGAAACTCATATCAAATAGCAAATTAATCACAAATACTATTTATACTTGCCTTTGATTGATGTTTAACACAAAACCTCTTTCTTTTCAATCTCTATTTGATTCAAAACCACCAACTTCCAAACCCTAACATCAAGAACAAATCCAAAACGAATTCTCTATAACTATTTGTACTATAAACCATCCCAATCACTTAATAGAACTCAAAAGTTCTATAAGAACAACTGAACACTTACTTGACAGCTTGCTAATGGAAACTTGAGTTTTTCCCTAAATTTTAACTCCAAGAAACTTGAAGAAGATGATGGAGAAGAGATGAAGATCACGAATTCCCTCTTTCAAATCTACTTGTAATTCCTTACTCAAACTCTTGATCATAGAAAATGGAAGAAGAGACGAAGGAGAAGACCTAGACATAGCTCCTTGGTGCTGGAACGTTCGTATGAATGTCAAATGGGTTCCTTTGGAACCTTTTATAAACGACTTTTGCATTTAAACCCACTCACTATACTTATTCCCAGTTTAAGTCAAATCAAAGCTTACTTGACTAATTTCAAGTCAAATGAAAATGTTTATATTATGAAAATTATTGTACTCATCAAGATACACATGCTGATATCAATTTTCACCACATTCGACGAAATATGCATAAATATGTATTTACGGAAAAGTCCTTAACTTCACTAATTTGGGTCTAAAATCAACTCTATTAAATCAATCTCTTCCAAGCTTGTTCATTATGCTTAATTCATTCTCTAAAAACTAATTTGACCCATATTAGTCATTAATCACCATTAAGTTGATTAATCATGCTTAAATCGCATTAATCTCGATTAGTTAGAGTTAACCCTGATTAACTCGGGATGAGGTGTAACAAAAAGTGACATTATTTTCCTAAGTCTTGTTTTCCCAATTTGGTTGTGAATAGGCACGTTGTCTAGCCTTTAGCACGTTCATGTTTGCATCTTATTATGGTAACACTGCACTGTACTTGATTTAATCATATGTATCTCTGCTGCTTTGTTTGATAATTTTATTGCAGTTTTGAGCAATAAGGTAATCATTTTTATTCTTCAACCATGCAGGTTGTACTGTCTAGAATCAAATATGGGCCAGCCCGCTATTGGGCTATCTTGTTTGTCTTCTGGTTTCTTGTTTTTGGGATTTGGGCCTCACGGACTCACGGTGCACACACAACATGATTCGATTGGTCTACTTTCGATGCACAGAAGTTTAAGATTCCCTGTGTCCTCATCAGTTTTATTCATGAAATTGAAGACTCATCTTGACCTTAACTGTAGATTGCATCTGTTTGTGATACTTCTGCTGAGGCGCGCCTGCTGTTGACTTTGTCAATGGTCTTCTAGCCTTAAAGGTTTCTCATTTGTGGCCCTTGTTGGCTTGTATTTGTTTGACCATATGATTCATCTGTCAGGGCCTTACGCTGATCAGGCTTAAATTCACATGAGATGAGGGCTCTGTTTGGCCCTCAATGTAACACTGTGGAACACTATTAGCAGATGTTTTGTTTATTGGTTATTCTCTGTTGAAAATGCATGATTTTTTTTTTTTCTTCAAGAGCATGAATGATAGCTTTAGACACTCCTTTTACTCCAGACGACCAAGTGTAATTTGTTTAGAAGTTTCTTGTCACTTTATGCTCAGCATCTTTCCCTTGAAAGGAAATAATTTTGTGTATCAACATCTTCTGATTGATTACCGTGTTTGTGACCTTGGAATAGAATTTTTCTTGTACATTTGTCTTTATACTATCAAATCTCATATGAGATAAAAGACTAGAGGCAAGTTGTGCTTCTTTATGGCAGAACCCAAAACAGCCCCTTCAGGAAGAATTGAAGTATTGCAAGTTGAAGGAATTAGGAGTGTAAAGACTAGAGAGACTAACGAAACCCTTACAATAAAGTAGTCAGAAGTGATGGGCTCTATTAAATGCTGGACACTGCCATGTTGGGCTGAGGATCACTCGCACTGCAAGAATCATTAAGACAGTGTTCCTTTGTGATTGAAAATGTTTTTGGTTCAGCATTGTGTGGCTGGAACTAATCTGTAGGATTTACATCATGGGTTCGTCACTGGATACTGTTTCAGATGAAATTTCGGCCTACTGCTGAGTCCCATGACATGATGGCTAATTCATCTGAAATTCTGACCTTAAAAATGGTATTGCTAGTGGTGGGGACAGTTACAACAAATGGACAGGATTTTCTCTATGGGCCTCACTAATTAATTCATTCTATGTGTGCAACTTCATCCTTTTATCAAGAAAGTCACGGTGGAGGCTGTTTGGCCCGACGTGACATTGAGTCCCAAGTTGATTGGTTAGATTGAAAAGGCCCACTTCCATATATGCAGACTCACTGATTGGATGGATAGGACATTTTATTTTATTTTGTACATTTATATTTTTATCATGAAATATATTTTTTTTTATATACCTTTTAAAGCATTTAACAGCTTTCTAAATCCTCACCAACCATTATATTTTTGGAATCTTGAATTCGAATCGCTAATTAAGTGAAATGAATCAAATGAGACCGCCCCATGGAATTTTTGAATTCAGTTAAATGCTAGTAAGCTCTGATGATGATAAGGTTCTTAGTTTCAAAATCCTCTCAATTGACCCTTCCACTCAAAACAGCAGCCAGCTTACATTTTCATTGGCATGATGATTGGTGGAAGAAAAGTTCAGCGGAATCAGGGATGAAGAGGTTTACATTAACTTCTTTGGCACGAACATTTTCATGGTTATGGGTCCGACTTTTGATGATTCGTATTAGGAATCTTGGTCATAAATAATTTATTTATTTACTTTAAATTTATCTTCTTCTCGATAATTTTTTAAACGAGATTTTGATTTTAAATTGGGTGGACTATACACGCAGTCCAGATCTATGGGGCCCACCTTTGATCAGGAACCAGAATAAAATACCCATTGAACAATTTGTTAACTTTGAGGGATTAAAATGATCAAAGAACCCGCTCTCCATAAGTTAGAATTTGTACAAGGTAAGTAAACTGTATGAGATAAGACAAGTATGAACAGTGACGTATGTGAATGAGAGAGAGAGAGAGAGAGAGAGAGAGAGAGAGAGAGAGATATTGCATCGCATCCCTATGTTTTCAACAAGAGATGGGGCCATTTGAAAAAATGCTCAAAATATGTTTATTATGAACTGAGAAACAGAGCCACAAAATAGCACGTCTCCAGAACTCTATGTTTTTCCTAGTATCCACACAGTCCCTAATGCTGCTGTAGATGTTGCTGTTGAATGCCAAAATAAATGAACAAATAAATAAGGAACAAATATTTGAGATCCTCACTTCCACCAGTATTGCAGCTGTTTCTGTTGAATGTTCCAAGCAGGTAAAGGACATAGACTTCAATCCCCACTGCCACGAGCGTATTGCTGCTGCTGCTACTGCTGCTGCAAGCACGGTGATCAACCAAGCAACCAACCAAAGAATCAATGAATTCTGTACACATCCTATCATATACTTTGTTCAGCTAAAGAAAAATTGCCGTGGGTTTAAATGAACCCACTCTAATCTCCTACATTACCACTAATCTTTTTCTTTTTTTGCCGCTGTCTTTACTCTTTACTCTGTTGCACCACTTGCTACCACCAACAATCTTTAGTGAGATATTTTCTTCCCTCGAGCCACTTGTGGGAGTTCACCTAGACCATGCCTCTGCACACACGCATATCCCCGCTCGACTGAAATGCAACGCAACTAAGTTGGTCCAGATAAAAATCCATTTATTGAGAAACCCAGATCAGCCATCCTGTACCCCTAAGAGGTGCCGCCTCCAGGACTTCGGACTCTAATTTCCTCGTGAGCTTTCAGAGCCTCACTGGTGAAAACATCCATGGCCTCAAAGATCGGAATCAGGCCCATTTCTAAACTGCCAGCAGCTGCCTCGTGCACTTGCTTCAAAGTTTCTTCATGCTTGACTTTCTCTTCATATAACCTAACCTTAATGGAATCAAGAGCAATTCTGCGTTCATCATCTTGTAAAACAACACTGTCCTTGTTGGAGGCCGACAATGCTTTCTTATCTAATGCCTTTCTATTCCCATGCAACCCACCCTCCTGACGCAGAGATTTCAATCTCCTTTCAAAGTCTTTGGACAGAAACTCGGCCTTCAGCTTCTGCCGCCACTCCTCATCTTGCAATTCCAATAGCATTTGCACTCTCCCAGAAAACATGTGCATTGCCCTTAACACTTCATACTCTGAAATCCTCTCCATTGCATGGTACCAATCATTGCAGATAATGAAAATCGGAGGGGCTCCAACTCTGCTTGGGGAGAAAGGAACTATTCCATCAGGTGTTTCTTCAGGTTCCTGGAGTAGGCACTTCAGCAGCCATCCATTCAAGGCTTCAACATATGCTCTCTGGGTGCTGATCCAGTTCTTAAAATGAGAGTACCATTTGATGAGCTCCTGCTCCAATTCTTTGGCAGCCTGCATGCTGGGATCTCTTCGGATGCCAGCTTTTCCTATGAGACTGAGACTTTTGGTTTCTAATATGACCTGAAACTGCTTTTGATGGCATTTCACCATGTTCTTCCACATTCTTACCAATCTGAACAAAAAAATTTGCGCACACATTTTGATGTTTGATGATATGATGGTAAGGAAACGAGAGAAGATAATTCAATTGTAAACAAGTTTAGAAAGCACTAGCAGCACAAGGCAAAATTCTTCAAATGCTTTAAAATGTAATAATACAAGACGGGGAAAAAACGCTTCATAAAGAAACGACGTCTTCCAAGTCCTCATACAAAGCATTCTTCTCTATGATCCCCGGATACGGCAGGGACACGCCATAGAGACCATGGGACATGGATTTTACACAAAAACTGAAATATTGGTACGATAAGACACGATACGTTGTGCATTTTGAAGTATCCGTGCATCATAGATTCTACTAGGTTGAGCAAATCTACTTGAGAAAGTATTGTAGAGACAAATGAAGTAGACATGGAAGAACTGAAATTTCTTACCCTTGAATTAATTCAGTAAGTTGCGGCTGCAGCTCTTCGTCTCTTAACTTGTGTATCCTGCTCGATATAGTATGAATAGCTTTGATGGTAATGTTAATCTTTGCGAGCAACTTTCTAATTGAAGCCTGAGTAGCATCAATTTTATTGGTCTCTTCACCTCTATTATCCAAAAGTCTAAGCTGCTTGCATTTCTTTTCATAAATAACTCGCAGTTTTTCTTCATCCTAAAATTAGCAGAAGCACCTAAACAGAATTAAAAAAATGAATTGGCCAGGTGGTGTGATTGAAATTTGAAAGCATGTACATCCATGAGAAGTTGTCTACAAATGATGCAAATACCATCTAAATTTGAGCAACCAGATGTGTCACATGTCAACATAAACCCAGAATGATACAATTAATGACTCCACCCAAAAGTACAAAATGAGTTGGAGAAGTCTTGAAAAGTTGAAAGAATAAATTTGACCAACCCCCATTGGTCATCTAGTTAAAGCTGACAAAGATGTTACAAATGAACTTCAAAATCAGTGAATGCTCTTTTTAAGACTTAAAACAAGTGATTTTAAGTACTTTAACGTCATTTATTTTTCCAATTCTTACATCTAATATGCATTTTTAAACTTTCCATCATGTCTTTTCCAAAGAGAAACACGGGATAAAGCTTTGATAATGATGGATCACTTTCATTGTGTGGTGGTTATTATTGAATGTGTGGCTGGCTTCATTGTGGTAGTTTTCTTGTCATCATCAGCATAGCTGTAGGTGTTACCTTTGTCATTCATATCACTGACTCTTTTTGTTCATTGTTGTTTTCTTCCACCCATATGAAAATGTTTTTAACCAACTGATTGATATGAACTTGTATGAGATTACTTTGCCATTGTGTACTGCACAATTCTACATTTCAAATTTGCCATTGTGTACTTCACAATTCTACATTTCAAATGATGTAATACCAAATAAGTAACTGGATCTAGTAGTCTAATTTACGTAGAACCAATATAATAATTCTGGAGCCTTTTGTGCAGTCTTCTTTAGATGCCAAACAAGCATTCATAACAACTCGCAAGTAGAAAGGCAGCAAGGTGAGGTGGGATGGTTTTTCCTCGAGCAAGGTTAGCTGGGTAATTCCAATTTGTGTGAACATTATGGCTATTAGAGAAGTGTTAAACTCTGCAGAAGTTTTTTTATCCAATTGTTTCACATTGGTAGGGGACCCAAGGAGCACTATTTCTTGGACCAAAGTCCAAAATAGCAATTGAGATTCTTGAATCTTTATCAAGACAAAGAAGGTATTAGGGTTCTTTGATTTCTAGGAGTAAAATTCAGTGGCAGATGATCTTGCCAAAGCAGGTATTAGGATTTTTGTGTAGCAGTTGATTAGTAAAGTAGCTTTTCTTTCTCCATGACCATACAATATTTTAAGGAATTGATATTGCTCGCCTTTCACTATCTTGTACTTACTCCATTAAAGTTTTATCATCCATTGAGGGAAAAGAAAAACGAAAACTGACGGCTATGGAATTAAAAGGAGGACATCACATTCCAGTATGTCATTTAAAGTGCTTGAACATAGTCATACCTTAACCTCCTTGTAAAGTTTTCTCTCCCATGCATACAGCTTCTCCAATGTTAAAGAAAGGCTGCCAGATTTCATACCAGGAACCCTGTCCCTGGTCTTGGCCAGAGCATATGCAGCTGTATTATGCAACCGCTTGGATGAAGACCGTGAAGACGTTAGCTTGGGAGGATCTATGGCATCCAGAACCCTGCAAGATAGCACTGTTATAAAGCGCGTAAGTTTCATACATAGAGTAGTCTATTAAAAGACAATTTCTAATTTCAATCAAGTTGTTTCATTCTCCCACGGTATGCACCGACTATGCATGAATCATTGACAGGAAATAAGGTATGAGTCCTAGCAAGCATGACATTGTCACATATAAAGGGAATCCTCTGAAAATCACTCCTACCAACATTTCCAACAGCGGTGGTAAGCTTCAAATAACTCGAGACTAGGTTGCTAATCATAAAACAATACAAAATGGGTGATTTTAGGTAGGCATTGGATGCCACCAGAAAACCAAATTGGGGTTGCAACAACAGAAACTTTGGGTAGTGCACCAAAAAATACAATTTGCTACCCTGAGTTTCAAAAACCAAAACATGAGTCCTACACAACTTGTGCGCGAAACCCTAATAAAAATTCAAATTCTCTTATACCTTCAAATGTAGGATTGTTAGGCTGATATTGCAACTTGCCTGCCTCAAGAAGCACTGAAACTTCTTTACCATAAGCAAATGCAGTCTCAAATTGGTCCTTGATTTCCTTCACAATTTCCCAGATGCTTGTAGGTTGATGACTAGATTCCTTACTCAGGTTCAAAGACTCAATGCTCTCAGCAGTACGATGTGAAGATATTGTATCCAATTGAATCCCCTGCGACGATTCAATGCTATCAGAAACAGAGGATTCTACCCCAAAACCCACCCCTTTCTTCCTCACATGCTTGTCATTGGCCACATTGGCCACGCTGTTTTTGGTTCCACCGCCTCCGCGACGACTATTCTTAGTTCTGTCTCCCTGCAAAGGCGCTGCCTTTGAAGTTCCTTCACCAAAATCTCCACCTGCACTCCTCACCTGCGCCTTCTTCGTCTCCTCTTTCTTTGCTTCCTTTGCGGGAAATTGCTCTGCCATTTCATCTTCCAAATCAGGAATCCCTTCGCGCTCTCTCACCTGAGCCCAATCCGGACTGCTCGCGATCGAACCAGATCCATACTTCCCCATCGGATAGCTATAGCTAGGATTGAAACTCTCAAATGAACTGAAAGGATTCAAGAAATCCCAACCAGACACCTCCGGCGGCGGCGGCGTCTGAGCCGGAATCTTGCGATCGCGAGGAGACGAACCGATCGGACCTTCTCCAATCGAGTAAGACGGATGCAGATCTGGAGGCTGCTGCTGATAGATCATGGAAGGGATCGAACTCGACGACTTCATGTAGTATTGATTCGCCGCAATAGCCGGCGGCGATGAAGGCCTAGGGCCGCCGCTGTCGATCTCGTCGCCGGAGATGGAGCCGGAATCTGAGTGGAAACGCAGGTGGGAATCTTTGGAAGGAGGTGAGTTATCGGACATGGACGACGACGACGACAATGACGACGGCTTGTTTTTGTGTGAGGACGGAGACGAAGTGACGACGGAGGACGAGGAGGAGAGCTCTTCATTGACGAAGCGGTAAAGGACATGGCCGATGCGGCGGAGGGATTCGAAGTAGGCGGAGTGAGCGGCGGCGAGGGCGTAGCGGTGGTCGGCGGCGGATCTGATAAGCTCCTTCCGTTCCCTGCATACGGAAACGAGCGGCAGATCTTCTGCCTTGGAACTGTTACAGCCCATGGCCGCCACGTCTCAGCTCAGATCAAATGCAGAGAAGCTGATGAAGAGGCTTTTATGACATTAGCTTGACTTGTATGAGAAGAAAACAGAAATTCTCTAAATGAGCGACACCGAATATTAAGGAATGGATTCTCATGGGGTATTGTAAATAGATACAAAGATAGAAGACGAGATGATGTGATTGATAGATATTGAGTTTTCTGCAATGAAATGTAGTTTTGGTTTGTGAAAAATTTTGAAACCTCAACGAGGAGGTTTTTAGTTTTGCGCATGCAGTACTCCGTCACAATAAGTGCCAACAAGCCTAACATGATGTGGCAGAGATAGAGAGAGAGTCTTATTATTATTAACTGTGTTACCTTCTTGTGCGGTGCGAGAAATCCGCGTTACGCAGGTGGTGTGGAGAGCCCGACCAATCGGGTGATTTTTTGGATTGAAATTTCATCTCACAATGAGTCAACTTCATACCTAATAAATGGCATTTGTTCGTGTGGCAGTATTTGGAGCCACCTATGATCAAGTATTGAATGAAAATAAATAAATAATTAATTTTTGTTAAACTTGTGAGACTACATATACAGGGATAGGGATGAGGATCACTGGATGGTTCCCTGCCTCCTATGACGGGTGGTGGGCATGAAATGCAGAGGTGGAGCCAAAGTTCTCTTTTGGAGGGGCCACTATGTTAAAAAAAAATGGAAAAAGAAAAACTTAATTGGCAATATATGTAAACCTTATATAACAGTTTTATAAAATATAAGGAATTTTATCAAATTCTTGGGAGGCCATGACCAACCCAGCTCCCTTGGTTCCACTAATGCCCAAATGAGCCCTATTAGTAGGGCTGCAAGCAGAAGGGTTCCGAATTGAAACCAGGGGAGATCCATATCCAGACCCGAACTCATTTCTAAATAACGGTTTCGATTCTGGATTCGGTTTGACTCGGAATATGTTTACTTGGTTCCAGACTTGGTTCCGATAGGAAAATCCGGTTTCGGAATCGAGTCCACTTAGAGTACTGGAATTTAGTTCCAAAATCGATTCTAATTTATTCTTATTCTTCATTTTTCTTAAAATAAGCATATCATTAAGCTTATAACAGTGCATCAAGTCTACTACCTCTAGTTTTGTACATAAAAATAGAAAAAAAAAAAAAAAGGTTGATTTTGAAGTACAATATGCAATATCAGAGGTTTATATGCCGTGTCCACGGGTCGAAACCTATATGGATCCGGACTCATTTATCAATAGGAACCTAAATTAGGTTCCGGACCCGGACCCATTTATGAATTAGGACTTAAAATAGGTTCCAGACCCGGTTTTTTACAGAATCGAAACTTCCGAATAATTAGAGAATCGGATACCCGTTTGCAATCCTACCTATTAATTATCCTTATAGGATGTTGTTATGCAAGACATCATTAGAAGACCACAACCCTACTTAAATATAAGGGACTGCTTCTTTACAATTAACTTTTTATAAAAATCTGTAATGTTGGATGTTTTTCTGACATTTACAAATATCATATTTATTTTCAAGCATTACAAAATTTTTGCAAATTAAAAAGATGTCAAATGAACTTTGGAATTCTAATAAATTCTAACCCCTTTACCTTCTTTTTTATTTTTTAAATATGCGAGTGCAAGGGAGCATTCAATGCCATATTTAAAGATGAGTTGGATCTTGGATGTGCAATATCAATCCAATCAATAATTTTAACCTCTAACTTCTAACCTCTAATCTTCGCCCTCAAATTTTAGCTGTCATGTACGCTGCAAAATTACCACCAGTCATATGCAATTGATGGTCGACAACTTGCATTGATTTTCCAAGACTTGCCTCATACACTTTATGATTTCACTGTCTCCAATGAATCTTTTATAAGTAGACATGACACTATGACAGTCTCGTGGTTCTAAAACCCAAACTTATTAGACCGTACCAACTACCAACAAGTTAGATGCCTCGCGCCTTGCGTGTCAGCTCGCAACGTGCTTTTTCTTATTCAGGTGGTGGAACGTACGATTACGTATTCGTAATTGGAATCGGAAGTAGAAGTTGGAATCAAATGGCAGGCGTGGTGAAAAGGAGAAACGACCAAGTGGGGTTGTGGGACCAAACTTCCAACCTCAGCCAACAAATGATAATTTGATAACCCCTATGCCCCAACCCCATTCCAACCAAAAATTTTTCCTTCTTTTTTATTGGCCACGAGAAAAGTTGGAAGCCCATCAACAGGCCAAGAAGGGTGTGGATACTTTTTTACTGGTCTCCATGTGAGTGTTTTTGAAGGAAGTACAAGGAAAATCAGAGTTGATATAGGCATGCCATTGTAGTTTTCTGTGGTATTGAAAACTAGAGAACATAGAAATATGGAAAGTTGAACAAGATATTGACGTCAGAGAAAAAGAAAGGAAAGATCTTCTTCGTTCTTAACAAAAAGTTGAGCTGCCTGCAGTGGACAGACCCATTTCAAAACACCCCCCCCCCCCCCCAAAGGGGGGAGGAGGGGAGGAAAGGGGGAAGGGGAGGGGAGTGGAAAGAATTAATTTTACCTTCTCTTATTTGAATAGTTAAAAAGTAGGAAAAAGAAAAGTGAAAAAAGGTAGGATTTTATTTGTTTGTGAGGTAGAGAGAAAATTACCAAATTATCCTTACTTTGTGAAAAAGTAAAAAAAGTGAAAATGATAGTTTAGTAAAATGACAAAAATTTCCCTCATACTTTCCCTCCATTTTTGAGAGGAAAGTTTTAAGGTGGGCCCCACACAAATTTTACCTCCACTTTCTCTCCCCCATTTCCAAACACCATCAATTTCCACTTTCTCCTCTTTTTTTTTTCCTTTCTCTTATTTTACCTCATTCCCAAATAGAGGGTTAATATAGAAGATCCCAACGTTCTTTTAAATATGGAGTGAAAACGTGAATCTTAGTATGATGTACTCTTAGGCAATGTTTTTTTAGTGGAATTTCTGTCAGGAATTCAATATGTCTAGAAATTTCTAAACATAATGTGACATGTTGTCCTCTAGAATTTCTGAATTCCATGTTTATTCACTAGCATTTATGGATTCCAGCCACATGAAATGTCTTTTTTAACCGTTGGAAATCCAGAAATTCCACTCCCTTTGTATTTTGATGGAAATCCTGGATGCTCAAGCCTAAAGAAGCATATAAGAATTCCACTATATCTCCCTAAACAGGAATTCCTGTAATTCCAGCAAAGAAACATGCCCTCAGATACATCATGGGTGATATGACCCACTATAGATGGAATATAATTGGGGATGTTCTTATGAGCATACGCATACTTCTTATATAAGTCCAATTCATGGGCCCACTTAGATGCATACTTATTAGTGAGTTTGGGATACAAGAAAAAAGAGTATAAAATTTTAAAAAATTAGGCCCATTAGATCATTTTAGCGTTGATTTAATTGACATAAAGTTTAGCGGTCTTTTCCCACAACCCCAAAAAAAAAGAAAGGTAAGATTAATTTTCTAGCTCTGCCCTTTAGGAGAATATGTCCCAATATAAAGAGATCTTTTCCTCATAACAGGCAGGTTAGTGGGTGGGAAATGTGAATGTCAACTGATTTAAGGGTCATGTGACATGTCCATCAGCAACGACCCCTCAACATTTACTTAGGGCTCGGCTGCCGACTCTTGACAGCTCGTAGGGTTGCAATCCTGGATGCAGCTGCAGATTATGTGGATAATAGGGATTGGAAGGTCTCATCACAATCTATTAGAAGGGCTACGTAGATATGAGCACGATAGCATTGAATCAGATTGATTGCAAGTCATAACCATCTAATTAAATGCCCTACTGTTTTATTTTCTTTTTCTTTTTTTTTTAGTAGAATAAAGACCACAATGTTTAATGACAAGATATGTACTCATAAAATGTTTCCTACTTTGGACACTTAATCATATTGTCATGATCATAAGTTTATGCCCACACAAGCCCATCTGCTAATCAATGATGAGATCCACCAACCTCCATTGATGTATGTAAGTCCCGCATACAAGGATTGTTGGCACTCAAAGTTGCAGGTAGTCTAAGCATGCTTAGTTATTATGCTTTTGCTCACCAAACTCCACCTAGAAGGGCAATGATGGAACCGAATCTCCTATTTCGTCTTTGTTTGGACGAATTAGGGGAACCTTATTTGGACGAATCAGGAGCTGCCAAGCAGGGGGGCGAATAAGGGGTGCCGGTAATGATAAGCCTAGAGAAGAAAGAAAAATGAAAATTAACTAAAATTTATATGTGGCCTATCACACAACTTACCTGGGGATTCGACTCATGATAGTTAGTTAGAAATGATAAAAAAGAACTCATGTAGTAATACTTTAATATAATTGAGACAAGACTTTGATGATGCTGACGTGGCCTAGCACCCATAGAATGACTGAATTGGAGGTAAATTTTGAACTATCTTCTATTCACAGGGTACCATTGAAACCCAGCCAGTTAATTTATCCCCTAAAGTGGGCCTCAAAGTTTCTGACCTTCCATGGAAAGTATTCATGCTAAATTCAGATAAAGTAGGAAAACCATTTTTTTTTTTTTTTTGAAAAACTGTGACCTTTGAATGTTTTAAAAAAAAATCTAACCCAACTAACCTGCTTGGAATTTCGGACAGACCTAAGGTATCACATGGTCTTTACATGGGCTGAGCCTTTTGGGCTGACCTTAGGAATGTGGGTTAGTCCTGGCACTAATTTTTGGGCCCAATGTTACAGGCTGCCTAAATGCAATTCCAACATCAACTATGACTTATAAAAAATTTAAAAAAAAAAAAAATGAACATCAACTGTGGCTTATAAAATGAAAACACTTCAAAAAATACAGTAGTAATTTAAGTAGCTAGTAATAACCAATGACAAAACAGAAAAAAATAAATAAAATCAAAGAGTAAAGAACCCCTATCAACTTCCTAATTTAGATAAAAACATGCCTTTGCAAACCATAGATTCATTCTTTTCAAGTGCATGAGCCCCTTTCTTCATAGAATAGTAGCATTCTCTTTCAACTCCCTGTTGCATTTGTTGACCCTCCCACCCACTATGAGATTTTCATAAAACCAAGTAGCAAGTATTTGATCTCCTCTAGATTATTAAGGATCTCTGCTTTATTAGAGTTTTTAATACCAGTCAGCCCCTCAGAAAGAGATTTGGACATGACCATCATCGACATTATAAAGATCTCTAATTCTTAGTCTCACTTTCACGTGCTCATAGCTTAAGATCGATGTGCAATGGTAAGGTAAGGTAAGAGGCTTTCTAGACTAACTTGGGCATTACATTCATTCAAGCGGTAGAGGCTGCATGTGATTCCATGGATGGAAGCATTCAAATCTTGAAGGGCACAAAGTAGCTTTAGGTTGAATGGCATGTGGATTGTTCTAGGATAAGGTTAAGAATAGGGTAGAGTTATGTAAAAGATTCTAAAGTAAGGTTTAAAAAGATTATCATCTGCTAAATGAGTAACAATAGAATAATCCTGGCCATTGATTTTATTCTGTAGGACTATAGATAGATACTAATTCATTTGTTCCAAAAAAGGAAAAACAAAATGGATTCATCCAAGCCCTATATAGTCAACAAGAAGAACCAAACGCTATAGCAAACAAACCCCTTCAATGTCTCTTTCTACTACACATTCAAAGGGGATGATCTTGGAAGCTAATCTAGTGGCAAAGACCAGCTTTTTTTATATACTTCTTATACTGGGGCCTTACATGGACAGATGAAGTAGCAGACAAACTCTGGGTTCCACCATGAGAAAGATATGCAATTGTTCCAGATGAATCTGCAATTAGTGATTCTTAATAGAGCATTTGAAGCTTTAACTTAATGAGACGTTCGGGTTTTAACTATACATCCAAATATACTACAGAGCGTGCTAAAACCAAACTTTACAGGCTATGGGTGGGCCTTTCCACTTGCTTGCAAGTGGAGGTAGGCAAATTCCCTGTCACTAGTGTGCAGGGTGCAATAAATAGTCCCCATTTTTAAGAAATACAGTTCGTAATTTATCAAACCAAAATATCTATATGTATATATAGGGTCTCTTTGTCAATAGGGATGGACAATATGGGATTGCTGAGTTAGTCGGCAACTCGAACATTACATGGCTACCAAACGATCAATTTCTAGGTATGCCACTTTTCCCACGTATGTGGGCTGCTACCTTCCCACTTATGTGGTCTATCTTAGGTCCCAGCGCTGTAACCGGGAAAAATAAGGGTCTCTCTAGTCTCAATATCCCAAGGACCTCAATAGAAGATGGCCCGTTTAGAATATTGGTCCAATATTTAACTTGGTTCGGTGTTTGGTCCACTGGATTGTCCTGACTAAAATTGCCCATGAACTTTATGCCTGAGGACCAAAGCCCGACGCCATGATCTTAAACTACTCATATTAATCACCCCATAATTCATATAATCATTTTAGTACAAAAGGATTCAGGCCCAAAAATCAGCTGGGATCTTTACCTTTATTCAGATTCTGGCTCGACTTAGGGTCTTCTACTTAATCCTGACATGTGTATGGGTTCATCCTCAAGTGAGGTATGGGTTTGAACTAAGAAAATTTTGGGTTTTGTACTAAGGAGTATGGACCAAACACATCAGTTGTTGTTGGTAACCAGAACATTTTAACAAAAACTTTAAACAACTTAGCAAAAACTTTCATTTTCTGAGCTGAATTGCTGGTTACAATGACATTAGTGAACAAAAGGAAACAACCATAGAAAGCAGAAAACAGAATCTCTTCTCATGTTTTACCACTAGCTCTTTTTAGTGGGTGGTCTTCTCTCTCTCTCTCTCTCTCTCTCTCTCTCTCTCTCTCTCTCTCTCTCTCTCTCTCTCTCTCTTATTCTTTTTGTGAAAAGAGAAATTTCATTATGAAAAAAAAAAAAAACCGAGGAGGAACAACAACTTGATCTGTTTAATAGCTGGTCTTGAATGGTCGATACACCTTGAGGTCGAGCACTACCCCAGCTACTGATCCTGTTGCAGCTGCAATAGAGATCACCAGAGTTGCAAAGGTCAGTATCTGAAGGCAGACCCATCTCGTACTCCATTTGGGTATCTTCTTCTGTGCAATGTACATCTCCACAGGGAAATACACAGTCAGTGGCCAAAATCCAAAGGCCCCCAGAATTCCCACGACATCGTTGAAGAAAGGGAGGAGCATGGAGATCACTGTGGTTACAACGACGAAGGCGGAGCGCCATACAAGGCGAAAGAGGCTGAGCTTGAATGGTCTGAACCCCGGGACGGGTACCCTTATCTCCTTTGCAATGAACTCACTCTCTGGCCATCTCTCGTTGGCCCACTTCTCGACAAAGGCGAAGAGAGGCTGGCAGAAGACTTGGTAAGCCCCCACAAGGTGGATGACAATGGCTACCTTGGCAATGTCAAGCAGCCAGAAGGGGTTGTAGAAGCCAAAGCCGGTGAGGAGGTTCCCGGGCGCATTGTCTCCAAAGGCAGCATAGCCCATGCAGCCACAGAGCAGGTAGAAGACTGTCGTCACCACCACACTGATTGTAGTTGCCTTCTTCATGGTCTTGGCCTCAGAAGGTGGGGACTTTACGGTGTCCTACAGCAATTCACAAGCAGCACCATCTTTAATTCATATTTGAGTTTGCAGTTCACAATTTGATGCTTATCCCAATTCAAGAATTCACTTGAGTAACTTCATTCAATTCTTTTTCATTATTCTATTTTGTGGTTAGAGTATGCCAAATTCTATCAGTAAGCTCTAATGATAGTTTGGTATGAAACGCATGTATTAATGAGACCCAACTTCACATAAATTTTAATTCTGTCCCACTAAGTACCTGAATTTCAATGAGGATGATGGAGTAGGAGTAAGCAAATGCAATGTCACCCAAGGCTTGAAAGCTCCTCCATATTTTCTGGGTTCCGGTGATTGTTCCTATGCTTATTCCAGTTGCACTGCCTTTGAAGCTCCCATTCTCTGTTCAAAGCAGATAATTCAAGTTTCAATCTCAGTATTCAGGTTCAATTAGCTTATTAACTACCAGAACAAAAGCTTAAAAGTGACTAAGACCTGCAACTTTGGCGATTCCAAGTGTCAGGCCAATGGAGGAGTAGGTGAATGACATGACAGCCGCGACAATTGAGAGCCACCATATCTGGTCAAAGTCGGGGATCTGAGAGAAGATGATTTGAGTAACACCAAACATGATCATGTATGGGTTGCAGGACATGTGGCATGGGTTCTTTCCTCCACTCTCATGGAAGCAATTCGACCGTTTGATCGCCCTGATTGTACCCAAACATGAATAGTGGACATTAGCCAATGAATAAGGACTAGAGATACACATAATGAGAAAGATTAGGAATAGATGTACTTACATCATGCTTATGGATGCGGCAATGGTGTAGCCAATGGCAACACCAAAGAGATTAAGGTACTGAATTAGCCCACAGATCTTAACTTTCACTCCACCTTATAAGTTCAATTGACAAAAAAAATGTGAAACATGGGTTAGGCATTGTCCTTTGCTTTCTTGGTTTCTTAGTAGTAGTATTAAAAAAACAGAGATTATCTACCAAGATTAGCCCGAACTGCATCCATGTAAGTGTAGTTTCTCTTTCCAGTGATGGGGTCACCGGATCTGTAGCAATCGGCAAGCAGAGCTGAAGTGTAGTAGATCACAAAGGAGAACAACAACATGACCACAGGACCCGCAATCCATCCCAGCTGAGCAATAGCCCATGCCAACGATAGCACACCGGAACCAATCACTGCAGTTATTATGTGTGCACTTGCAGTCCAAATGTTCCCTACACTCACAAACAAGAAGCCCATTAGACACAGCACCATATCTACAAGTTCTTAAAGATCTCAAATAACAACTTCACAGAATTATCAATGGTTGCTCTTACCAGTTCTTTTGAATCGGCCATCATCGTCGAAGCACTTGGAAGCTTCCTTCTGCTGAACTTCAATGGAGATTGCCTCTGAAGGGAAGTCAGCAACTCGGTTGTTGGCTACAGCACTCTCAGAAGCCATCTATAGACACAAAAGAGCAAGAAAATAAGACAAGCAAAGGGATGTGAGAAATGGGTTTTTCTTGTTTCAAACTACTTGTAATTCCTAACTATGAGTAGAAGAGAGAGTCCCCATAACAACATAATTTACAGCATGAATGCACTAAACTACTAGTACTACAGACCCTTTGCAGCACACTTCTAGTCACAGCTCTGTATGCTGAAACAAACCCAGAATCCTTAGAAGAGATAAGAGAGCTGAGAAGATGAATGAAATGCTTGTCTGAGGGAGTGAGGTATATATAGCTGATTTTGGCAGTGAGAAGGGCCATGTGAATGAAAAATGGGGAGACCTGAGAAGACGCGTATGTCAACGACCGATTATGCAAATATCCATATCAATTTTTCAAACACTCACTCTCTCTCTACTCATTCCTTGGTGACCCCAGTCTTTGTCCTCATCTCCCCCCACCTGCTCTCATGGTCAAAAAGAGTCAATGAACCAAGAGTTTTGCTGTTTTGGTTCCTTCCAGCTTTCTCCCCACTCTCCTTACATTTTATATCTATCAGGTAAAGTACAAAAACAGAGACAGAGATACAGCACATGGGTGTATGAGTATAGGTAAATGAAGATAATATTTGCTGTAGTTGTGAAACAAGACAGGTTTTTTTTTTTTTTTGGTTGTCTGTTACCTTTTTTCTATTGTAGACTGTCACCTCTTCTTTTATCTATCTATATTGAATGGATGCAAGAGAATGAGACAAAATGAAATGGATTAGACATGGATTGATGTTTAGATGTCGTAATTTGTAAACTCCACACACTTTTAATATAGCTAGAAGAGGGATTTATATTAATACTTCTTAGGAAAGATTAATGTTACTATCACTTACATGGTTTTGTGACCCTCCATACTTGTTGGTGAATAAGTTCCATCCTGACCCAATTAAATCTTCTTAGCATTATCATTTGTATTCAATGTTTGTCTCTTTTGTTGGTACAATTCTGTTGTACCATTGTTCTACCCTCCCCCACTTTTACTGTTGTGGGGTTTCTTTCTTGTTTCTAATCCTTCTTTGTTAATATAATCTGTTGTTACTGTTCAAAAACCAAATGTTTGTATCTTTGGGAAAAGGCTAGTGGACTGCAGTGATCCATGTGTCCAAACTGAACTTGACCCATTGATATCCTACAATGGATAAACCATGTGTTGTGGTGTAAAACCCACCTCAAAATCCATGCATAAAGGGCGTTTTTTTTTTCTTTTGAATTCGTTATATATTCTCTGAAACCATTCTAGCTAGTTCTAAGATGTCATAACTCCAAGAGGTAGCTCAAGTTGGCCTAGGATCACGGTTTGTACGTAGAGATTGTAGATTCAAAACTGTACTACTACAATGGGGCTACTCGGGAGTTTATCTGGCTTCCCTCTGAACCCGGAGAGATTAGTCCATCTCAAAAAGTTAGGAACCGATAGTGAAAAAAGAAAAAAAGAATTCTAAAATGTCCTTTAAATGTAATAGTCAGCATTATTTTATGGTTTTAAAAATCTTTTGATCAGATGGATAAAATTGTTTGCTATAGAATTAGGTTGCCCTCTCTCTCTCTCTCTCTCTCTCTCTCTCTGTCTCTGTCTCTTATCATTGGGATTGGAACTCACCAAGAACTAACGAGCCAGCCTTCCTCAATTATAGTCTAGTTTCTGTGCCAAAACCTCACACTCATATATACACCAAGACAAGAAATAAAATAAGAGTTCAATAAATTGCTTTTTCAAAGTTGCTTGTTACAAATGAATGAAAATTTCCATATTCATGGCATTAAATGACCAAGATTTCTCCACCTGTCTTTCATCCAACAAGGATGAGAACCTTCTAAACCCTAGCTTAGAACTTTCTACACAACTTCACTCAATTCTTATAGATATTTACACTCTTCTATAATATACTCCACAGATCTCTATACATTTTCATAACTGACAAGTAAACCCTAGATAATATTTCTATGTAATTTAATAGTACTTCACTAGAGCCTTCCACATTATTTCAGACCCTTCAAATGTTGATCAATGCATCTGTTCATCTATTCATTTCATGATACACATAAACTCTACAAAGTCTATGTCCCTCCCAATATATGAGCATGTCTGCGAGAATGGCCTGTACATATATGACAAGCAACCAAGGACTATCCATTGCCCATTCAATTTACTCATGAGGGACACAACCATGGTAATTCATTGATCTTCCGACAAGCATGGGAATTCAATTACTCTCTTTTAGCTTGAGAGAACAACATGTGGGGAGGAACATTCCACACACAGGGCCTGAATATTAAACAAACAGAGAGCCTTGCATTGCACTGATCTATCTTTTTTATCATTAAAATCATTGCAATATGCATAAGAAATCTATTCTTGTATGGTTCTCAAAGACCGTGGAAGGACACTCAAGTATCTTTGAAATTTAAGCACTCCATTAGCTTGATTGGTATAAATACGAGAGACCCATTGATTAGCTTGATTGGAATGTACATGTGGCATAACCAGCAACGCTCAATGTCGAGCACTTGCTTCTTTTGGCTGCATCATTGAGTGCCCATCTCTCTGAGTGTTTGATTAGATTCTCATTCATTGAAACGTAGACATATTTTTATAAGGGATTAGGGAGGATTAACTTGTTAATTAGATGATTTACATTGTAGTCTTCAAATCATGTTAGATTTAAAGGATTAGAAATAACCATTGCACTTACAATCACAATGCAGTGCAGCCTACATTATGGGGCCCACATGAACTCTCATTCATGGGTAATAGAAGTTGGACAGAAAGAGCCCTGACCCTCTTTGGGTTGCATAAGTACAATAACAGTATAAATTTCCGTGGTGAAAATATCTCTATCGACATCTATCTTGTTATTTTCCTATGTTTTGTCTCCCTTTACCCACTTTAGGTAAAAAGTATTTTAGTCGAAAGGCAGATGACCAGATACTTGATTAAGCATAGAGCAAGAGCCTAACGAAGGGTCCGGATCCATTGCAGCTTTTCTCCACAGAGTTCTCTACTACTGTTTTTTAATTAATAATAATATTAAAAAAACCCAAGCACACTGATTCATAAAATGTGATGCATAACAAGTTCTAAAATCAAAGTAATGAGAATAAGTACTAATTTCAAAATCAAACTAAAAGAAGAGGGGGTTGTTTGGAAGTTTGATATTGGTGCTAATGAGAGGAAAATACGATATTAAAAGTTTGATAAAATTATCTGTTTTGACCGAAGTTTGTTTTAAAAAGCATAGCATATGGGGTTAAGGCTAGGTCGTACATATATTCTTAGGGTCAGAATTTCGATATATTCGATATGAGATTTATACACAATGGTAAATCTAGTCCCAGTCCCCCTCTTTTTAGATGGACGCTGGCCGGACTCAACAGCCTTCAACAGAGAGCCATAGGCGTGACATAGGATCTAATTAGTTAATCTTCTTTCTTGATCTTCTTGAGTTTATCACCGTACTTAAAGGGGAGTCAATATGATTAGCTATCGGTATATGGAAAGAAGTGGATATAAGGTCGAATGAATATCATCCACTCACTGAGTTGACATGATTTTTCATAGATTAGTTTGGAGTGTTAAATTAATCAATTTTTTTGGTAAAACATTAATCTATGTATTGTCCTTTTGTACGACATGTGGGGCACCGATTGTGCTCTATTTTGAAGAAAGAAAGGATAAAACCTGCAAATTCTCTGCTTTGGATTATTGGCATTGCTTTTATACATATGGGTGCAGTGCATGTGTATATGAAATGTTGAAACCACTGCAGTTGGAAGGTTCAGAGAATATATCAGAGTGGATCTGAGAGAGCTCCATTTTTGGAGAGTTATTGTTGTTATTGTAGAATTGAATGAACTTACATATGTTTCTCATGATTCATGAAATTTAGAACCCATAAAGAACTGCTGTAAATTTCATTTCTCCAAGCTAGTATTAAACCATGTCACTGTTTTTTTTTTTTTTTTTCAAAAAAAATCTATGTCACAGTTTCCACCAGAAGTATGATAAATTTTCAGTGGAACAATTAGGGATGGCAAGGGCCAAATCTGAGTAGGATCCAGCCATATCCAGACCCAAATAACAAAAAATGTGATTTGTTCCGGGCCCAAGCTGCGTCTTAATCCTTAGATCCATATCCCAAACCTAATTAAAGCCATCAGGTTTAGTTTCAAGTCCTTATCAAACAAGGGTCAGAGAGAAAGAGAGGTATTAAAATACTTGTGTATTTGTAGAGATATTTATTTGATTGATGTAATATGAATATGTATACACATACTCACACATGTCAATTTCGAGTGGGTCCTCATTAGATTTGGAACTATATAGACCTAGACCTAAACCCACTCCCAATTTTAGAGTCTGGATCCCCTGCGTCACTATGTGAGTGTGAAGTTTAGAACTTCACCATGGGGCTCACCTATTGATAATTGAAAGCGTTTAAAATAAATGTCATTCCCTCCAATGATATATCGTCAAATTTCGTGATTAACACAATCTTCTACACTATTAATCATATGCATTAATCACAATACCATTCATGTACTCAATCTTAAAGCGGAACCAGTTCCAATCACACTAAATTTTGTAGATATATCACAAAAGGAATGACATATATTTTGAATCATTTAGATTTTCAAGAAGCAAGGCCGAAATGGAATGATTGTAACGAACAAATATATATTCAAAGTATCTGACAATCTGCAATACTATCTTGGTAAAAATTAGGTTGGGTGGGATATTGCTGGTAGGCCGTTCGACTCAGAAACATTACCAATCTCAGTCGTATTAGGTAAACTAAAATCCAAATACAACAATACACGCCAAATATGGTTTTCATATTGAGCACTAGAAACATGGCAGGTAACAAAATGCCTTAGATATTTTGGAAGAATAAGGTCTCTGGACAAAGAAAAAAAAAGGTGACTTTTCTAGGTAGAGGTCAAAACATTTGACTTTTTGGATAGGTTCTGGTCTATTTTCTTTGGAGGAGGTGAGAAGGGATTGAAATGTTGAGATACAGGTGTTACTCGGAAACCAGTGTCTCTCTCTCTTTGTTATAGATTTTATGGGTAAACCCTATGTTTGACATATTGAAGTTTGCGTAAGGTTAAAGAAAGCAAGGGAACAAAGGCCTTTTTGGATCGTCTTATTTTTTTTACGTCTTAATCTGTCTGAAAAAGATCTGCTGAGTTTAAGATCTTATTAGAGCTGCCGAGTTTAAGTTTATTAGCTGTTCTGTAATAGATCGTTTGGCAACACCTGAACGCTCCTGAGATCTGAATTGAATAAGACTGTTGATAATGCGATCTTATCCAATTACACAGATCGTTTCATTAACCTATGAGTAAACTCCACAAACCTATAACCCAAACCAAACATGGAAATCCAATGCTAAATCTCTTCAACCAATAGATTTGACAACCCAAATTTACAATATTAAAAAAATCAAACTCATATAATCCGAATATCCAATCTTCCATACCAAACGAAAAAAAAAAAAACCCAAGAAAAAGAGGGATCGAGAAGGGAAGGAAGATTGAAAGAAAAAAGTTACTTTGACTTTGATCCAAGAAAGGAAGAAGGCAATACGGGAATTACGGGAATTTTAAAAATTATTTTAAAAGCTTGAGTGTCTTATCGCTTAAGATATTGGTCGGGTCTAATCCAGGTAGCTTGCGATTTCAAGCTCTAGAATTAAGATAAATTCGTTCTAAAAACATTTCATCTTACGCTTAAGACATGTTGGTATTGCGTACCAAACAATCTCTTATTTAGTTTTTTGTCTAGCGCTTAAGACATAAGACATTAAGATCCAAACTTAAGACGACCCAAACATTACCAAAAACTGTCTATGGATATCAAACATATCAAAGGATTGCAAGAGAGATGCTGGGAGGGTGGTTATAATCCATGTTTCACTTAGATTAGTTTTTTGTTTAACCCCAGCTTGGGCCCGAGACTCAACATACTGCAGACAAGGAAGCCCACAAAGTAAAAAGGCTAGCCCACGAGAGAGATGAGTGGATAACTACGGGTCGATGCTCGGGCAGCTGGATGACAATATTATGGACTGCCAACTAGCTGAACAAGGCTCCTGTTGTCCACTGCCAACTAGATGACAATATTCTTGTTGAACGGGATTTTTTTTGGTGATAAACATATAAAACACACTTCCTTTCGTGTATGTCAGTCAAGTAATTTTACATTTGGTCCTTCTGTGGGGTGTTGGACTATTGGGGGATTCCATCGATGATTTGATTTTGAGCAATCTAGGTTTAAAAATGAGCCCAATTGACAGATTTGTATGTAGCTTTGATAGAAAATGGAAATGCTAATGAAACAATGTACTTTGGTTTGTGCCGGAAGGATATTTGAATATATATTGCATGTAGTTTGTGTTAGAGATTAGTATCTTAAATAGGATATTAGAGATAGGATTAGGTTGGTTAGTTTGGTTATTAAAGATAAGATTGCATTTGAAGTTTTTGTTATTGCTATGTATAAATTTAGAGGATTTCCTCTAATCATAGTTACGATGAAATTATGGAAAATAAGTGATTCATTGAAATCCTTTATGGTATTCGTCAAGAAGACATGATGATCACTTATTTCCCTTAATTTCACTGTAACTATGAAGAGTGGAAATCCTCTCAATTTATACATAGCTATAATCAAGATGTTTCAAATTCAAATGCAATTTTATCTTTAATAACCAAACCAACCAACCTAATTATATCTCTAACATCCTATCTTTAACAGTATGTAGGTAGAGCTTGTTGGTCTATTGTTTTGACTGATTAAATTAGGGGTTTTTATCGAAAGAAAAAATTATTGAAAAATCCATCAACTAGCAATTTCTCTTCAACCTCAAGAAATCCTAAATCTTGTTTTTTTACAGTGGTGACTTAATACTCTCTTCACCCTCTTTTTTACCATTTTTTCCGTCTTTCACTTAACTTTCTCTTCATTTTACATTTCCCAGCCATTTTCAGATATTACATTTCATTTGAGAAATTTTCACTTTCCTTGCCGTGGTCGCCCAAAGATAGGAAAGCTCTCTTATTAGTGATTTGGCCACATAATTTAATTGTTGATCAGGTTGATTTCTGCAAATAACTAGTATGACAAAACTTCTTCTATAGACAGCCACTGGACCACACATCCATGCCATCTTTCTGTCATTAAATTGTTCTCATGGTAAAACGAAAGGCTAATTAGCATTACTCACGAGTAAGTATATCAATGTATGAAGTCTCATTGTGTAATTCTAACCATCTACGCCAAAGGGCGTTCGCAGTAGTCTTTATCGTGATCTAGGCCTAACAGAAGAGATCAAACATGCACGATAACACGAGATTTACGTGGTTCGGTCTTTGGCCTACGTCCACGGAAAATCACTATGCAATTAGAATAGAGGTGCGTGCACATCCTAGAGACTCTCTGAGTCTCTATTTATAATATCAGCTCCAAACTCTATTACACCAAAACCTTACTTCTAATCACAATACAACTTGGGCAATTCAAGAGCCCGATTAACTAAAATTAATTAACTTCTATTAAGCCATATAAATTAACAAGTCATGTTCTCTCAAACTTTTTAGTGTTGTCACATCTTACTATGTCATTCCAGATCTTTATTGGTCTTCCATAATCTCTCGGTCCTTTAAAATATTATAGCACAAATGAAAATCAGATTGCTGGTGCAGATGTGCTCCATTTATAGATGTGTTTCACAAAATTAAGCATTCACATTGACTGGGATGCCCAACATCCCACAAGAAATTGATTTCCTCTAGTTAATGTGGACCCAAGAAATGAGCATTCCATGGACTATCCTCTATATGCGACGTGTGTATGCATACCTATGCATTCACTTGCTGCTTTGAAACGAAGGATCTTTTTCTTCCAACATATCTCATTGCTGGAACCTATGGGATCCACCTCAAAAGGTAGTGGGACAATACCCCATGTCTCAATCTAATAGGTTCATCTAGGCCACTCTTTTCATCATTGGAGAAGGATAATAACTGCAAAACGAGTCAGGAAAGCAAGCTATCTTATCCCTGGCGAGGACTGGTAGACCCCAAAGGCACCGTCCAAGTTGACCCAGAATAGATCATCTTTGATGCTTCTCGTGCAACACGAGTCTCTGCACTCTGTAGCCTACTCGTCGTAGCAGGAGATTTCAGAGAAAGATCCAGTTGGTGTGTGAAGTGTAAGATCTTGTCGGTTGACTTGAGTGGCCCAGCATCTCTTGGATACAGTGCCAAAATCTACCAGATTGAAGTATCTTATTCCAGTTTAATTTTTGGTCTTTTGTTGTTGGATGAAAACCGCCATTTAATCTTAAGGGATAGCTCAGTTGATTTAGAACCACGTTTTGCATCAGGGGATTGTGGATTCGAAACTGCACTATCACACTGGGCCTACAAGAGAGTTTATCCGGCTTTCCTCTGGACCCGAAGGGATTAGTCCAGCCCAAATAGTTGGAACCCTCCGATAGCAAAAAAAATATAAAAATAAAAATAAGAACCACTGTTTGTATTATGTCCCTGCCTATTCTTTGACTTCCAAATCAGGGTTTTGAGATTTCTTCAGTCTGGAGGATTTTAGGGGTTCCATTATCGACACTATGGACCATTGGATCAATGATCTATGTCATCAAATCATGGGGTGCTCATAGATGAAATAGACTGCCATTACCGAGTTTGGAAAAGTAAATTAGTGCTTTTTTTTTTTTCTGTGAGTCTAAGTACCTTTGTACTAACATACGGTGGAAATTACCAAAGGTTACAGTTACAGATTGCTATTTCTGATCAGGTTGGTCAATGGGTATAGTTTTACTAAACTACCTGAAGGAGTTTGGGTCCCTGATTTTGGGCTTGTCAGTGGAGGAGTTTGGGTCCTATTGATAATGGAGTTGAGTTTGGGTCAACAGGGCCTACAGATTCATTGAATGGGGTGTTCGTAGGCACCTCGGGCTGCTTGCCTCCTGTGTGGCCCACTTGGCTAAGAAGTTGTGTTATCTGCTGTTTTGGTCCTTCAGGCCGTAAAAGTCAGGCCTGAGCCCACCCATTTAATCAATCGGGCCCTGGCCGAGCCGCCCATTTAATCAATTCGAGCAATTGTTTGAACTAATTAAATTAAATTACATGCATTCCTTATACGGGCCGGGCTTTGCAACTTCTATCACTTAATCCAAATCTGACCCAATCATTAAAGGAGCCCTAACTACATATCCAAGCCCGGCCTAGCCATGACCACACCAACTTGTTTGTATAACACTACCGAACAGGAAATCTGGGTTTCCTTTTCCGTTGAAGCGGAAAGCATGAGAGGGGGAGGTCAGAGACAGATTTCTTCTCTCACACTAAGAAATTCTACAAAAACTATCTTTTTTTGCAAAGAATTCTCTTGCACCTAATAACCAAAAAATGAATAAAGTGGGATTTGAGGTTCCTTTTATATAGAAACTAGCAACAACACTCCGTGCTTAGCCCGGGCTAAAAAGTAATATATTATATTTTTAATTTATGAGATATCTAAATTAATTATAAATATATAATAACATATTCATACATATTTATATAAAAACAGTAAACATATCTTCAATCATAAATACGATTGTTATCTTCACATAGGCCAATGGTCATTTAAATCCCTCCGTACAAATTTCTTCTCTACCCCTTTGAAGTAGCACTAATACCATTTTAGAATCGATCAAAACCGTTTTTAAGCTCTAGATTTAAAAAAAAAAAAAAATGTATAAACATCTTAACTTTAAAAGCCATTAATTATGAGACTTTAACCTAAAAAACTATATCTATGCATAATCCACGAGTGAATCCCACTTTAGAAATAAGTTAAATGTGCGAGGCCCACTAATTGATTTGCATCAATTAAGAAACCAGACAACGGCTAATAGGTTTGCCTCCCTCCATCAGTGAGGCCCACTCTTAGAAAAAAAGAGTTAAGAGAAGGCCATTGGGATTTCATCCAATACTGGAGTCCAATATTGAAATATATTTAATACGAACTGGTGCCCACTAGTGAATCCATCTATTTAGGGGAAAAAAAAATGAAAGGAGAATAAAGGAGCAACGATTTGGATTTCAATCATTGGTAGGGCCCACAAAACATATTTAACATGGGACCCATTGATGATTGAAGATCTAAGGAAAAGAAAACAAACTGTTGATGATTAAAGATATAAAGAAAAGAGACAAAGGCTAATAGGCTTGCCTCCCTCCATCAGTAGGGCTCACTCTTAGAAACAAGGGGTTAAGAGAAGACCATTGGGATTTCATCCAATACTGGAGTCCAATCTTGAAATATATTTAATACGAACTGGTTCCCACTACTGGATCCATCCATTTAGGGAAAAAAAAAATGAAAGGAGAGTAAAAGAGCAACAGTTTGGAAGCCCACAAAACATATTTAACATGTGACCTATTGATGATTGAAGATTTAAGGAAAAGAGACAATGGCTAATAGGCCTGCCTCCCTCCATCAGTGGGGCCTACTCTTAGAAAAAAGGAGTTAAGAGAAGGCCATTGGGATTTCATCCAATACTGGAGTTCAATCTTAAAATATATTTAATACGAATTGGTGCCCACTGCTGGATCCATCCATTTAGGGGAAAAAAAAATGAAAGGAGAGTAAATGAGCAATAGTTTGGATTTTAATAGTCGATTTGGCCCACAAAACATATTTAACATGGGAATCATTGATGATTGAAGATCTAAGGAAAAAAAAAACAAACCATTGATGATTGAAGATCAAAAGAAAAGAAAACAAACCGAGACATTAATATATATAATGGCTTTGCACAAACGGGCCCTTAATATCTGTTGTTGGAGCCCATTTCCCCATGAGCTCCTTGCAAATGGGCCCTAAGGATAAATTTGGATTTTTAAAAATATAAACAAATAGGTGGTGACTTTTTTAAGAATAAAATCTTAAATATTTATAAAAAGTCCCGATCTTTTCTTTTAATGTTTAAACAGTCCAATTACGAATTATTTTTTAGTGTAGTCCCTAAAGTAATAATAATCTTAAATAAGTCAAGAGGGAATTGTGGTAATTTACTAAGGTTTAAATGGTCTTGCCTAAGCACAAGGGCACAAGGCCGATTGAATGGTGTAAATGTGGAATAATAGAGGCGATGGTGTCTTTCGATTCTTAGAGTCTAGTAAGCCACAATTAGCAAGATATGGCCTTTCACCAGAGAGCTTTTAGAAGTCACGATTCAAAAGAGAGAAGTCTGTCGTTTGGACACCTTTTTACCAAGTCCTGCAGGGTAAAGGAGAGATTAATAGATGATAGTAATAAAAAAATAAAAACACCCCAAGGATCCAGTGGTCTGACATAACATCAATAGGGTTGTAAATGGGTCGGTTCCGGTCCGGGTACATGGTGGACCCGGAACCAGAACCGCTAAGGAGAAAGTGGAACTGGATCCGAACCCGGAACCGCTTTAGAATCGGTTTCTTGGCTCTGGAACCGGAACCAGAATCATATATGGAACGGTTCTGGATCCGGGTCCAGATTTAGGTAAAGAATGATATTAAAAAAAAAACATGATTTTTATAAGATATTTTCTAAAATTGAGGTAATATGTCGGGTCTCTGGTCCACGGGTCCGAACCAAGGTGGAACCGGACTCATACCCATTTACTTATTGGGGCTTAGATAAGGACCCAGACCCGGTTTTTAACGGGTCGGAACTTCCTAATAATCGGAGAATCGGGTATCTATTTACATCCCTAAACATCAAGGACCTACTTGAAATTATCCTGAACCATAGGGACTACTTTGAAAATAATTGTGACAAAAGACTTTATAAAAATCAAATAATGATAGGACTTCTTATAAAATTTCTTGATATTCAGCTTAGATCATTTTTTTTCTCAATTTAAATATTTCCATGATAAAGGGATGAGAGATAAATGGTGGTATTTGAAGGAAGGATTGATAAGATGCCATGATTCTTGCCATCAGTTAGAGCTGGAGGACTTCTAGTGATAGCCATAGAAGAAAGAGATGGAGAGAAATTGAAGGGTTTACCCAGTCTGACCTAATGACAAGGACCTAGCTAAAATTATTTTTAACTGTAAGGGTTCTAATTTTATGGCCATATCTTTGGTCACTCCACATTATGGCTCTTGATCAAATCTTCCAACCTGGGTGATCAAAGAACATATTTCCCAGCAAACTTTCATCTTTGATCACTGCCTTTTTCCCCCTAGCTCCATAATATTCGCTAAGGACCAAATATTTTTGGAATCAACCATAAGATTTTCTAAAAAATTCTACCAGTCTGCATTGTTCACTACAATCATTGAGGGCCCTTTTGTTTCATGAAATTGAATTACTAGAAACTCTAGAACTGGTATTTCTAAAATGGGTTCAAAATGAAGAAACAAAGGTAAATATCCAAAACCGAGTAGCTAAATTAAACATCAAATGATCTTTATTTTTAATAGAAAATGAATCATGGGGAGATACTAGGAGATATTACTAAACTCGAAAATCCATCAAGGTTTGGTCCATTCAAATTAAAATCAGCTTGCTGTTGGAGATATTAGCAGACAGGTACTTGAAGTTTCTTCACATGTTCTCCTTCTAAATATAAATTGAGATATTTTGATCTTTCTAAAAGGAGGGCACATTTTGCATGATTCCCTCTGAATGTTAATATGGTACAAGAGCTATGGTCTGGTTGTGATGCTGTGATCAAGGCTGGCCATACTCCTGTCTCTGATGATTGTGCAGGGTATCAAGAGAGATCAACAATTTGCATTTTGTTTTATGTTATCAAAAACTCTTAAGAGGGTGTAAGAGATGGCAAAGATAGAGTGATTTCTTTTCATGATCTGGTCTCGATGCAGCAAATTCTTTGCACCGACGTCTCAATGTTTACACTAATAATGAATTAAACTTTAAGTGCATCACTGAGCCAAGTAATTTAAAAATGAAAAATAATCAGGTGAGAATTATTCTCACGGTTCAAACTATGAAAATTATAGGCGAGGCTCGTCTATCACCCAATCCAAACTTTGCAATGGACAGGGATCCCTTTGACAATTACACACCCCAGGGTTTGGCAATAATGCGAATTAACTGAACCGTTGAATCAACTATATACCCCTACGAATGGACTGGGCTTGTCGGCCATGGATGAAGAGGTTAGGACCATGCGATTGGGGTCAAAATTGATATTCAGGATGATTCCATATAGATCTTTCAATCCCCACAGGTCCCATCCCAAAATGGGACCCCCAGTGGGCCCTATACAAAATTCTAATGGTGGCTCCGTAAGAACAGTTTTGACTGGATCAAATCCCTTTAAAAATGACCTTGCGTTGCCAACAACTTAACCCCCCAACTTAACAGTTATCTTCTCAACCCAACATCTCAACCCCAAGCAAACAATCCCTATGTTACACGTCCCAAACGAAGCTAATGAATTATGAGGAAAATTCTGTTATGTACAAAGTGAATATTGCCTCTGTACAATTACAATATGTGTTTGATGCAGTTGGCAATTATGCCTCTCTTCTTTCTTTTCTTTTCTTTCTTTTTTTTTTTTTTTTCCTTCTTCCCTTCGGATGTGAAGGTTGTATATATATTATTGCACAACTTGAGAAGTGAAAAACAAAAATGTCTTTTTACGGGGTTCTATTTTATTTGACCTTGGGACCCCATAGCATCAGCCATAGCTCAGAATTCATTGATCCTAACTGCCGGTCCAGTGTAAGCATATAGACAATCCCCATGCAGTGTTGTCTAAATGGTTGGAATCATATTATTAAACTTATTAGATCAAGGAGCAGCCATGTTGAGTCTCTTGAATTCCCATTCAAGATGCATTCATATTTCATTTTCTTTAACTGACAAGGACTTGATAGTTACATGCAATATACATAACTATATATATATATATATATATATATATATATAAAATCATTTCAAGACCTAGTCAAAGCTTTTGTTTTGAGTTGATTCATCCCTGATTTTGTACTGCCATGTTACTGATAAGATCACTGGTTTAGTAATTTTGATCATCATAAAGGGCTGTGTATGGTAGAGAGGGTGTTCATGGACTGGGTCAGGGTAGTTTGGATGCCCCCTCCTACAACCACTTATTAATGCTCAATATTCAGAAATCTTGAAGGTAGTCTGGCCATTCCTCTGGTAGTAAAGGTCTAGCCTGTGGGCCCCACCTGGCACTCTCTTTAATCTAAAATAGACTCAGGTATATTGTCTCACCAATGAAGGATTTTGGGCCTGGGGCTAAGTACACTAAGGACCCGATTGAACCCAACTTGAAATGAAAGGCCACTCCTCTCCGCTGATGGGATCATGATGGCCTCCATCCACCTAATTGGTCTCTTTTAATTGAATTTGCAACGGATTGATTGACTAATCAAGGTATTAAAAAAACATATTAGATGGTTTCATATGCTTCCAATACCTAGGGCTGATCATCGTTGTTAATCAAGCAACCTAATTATAAATATTTTCGATGTCAAGAGATTAATTTAAAAAATATCCTTCATCAAGGAGTCCTTTTTGTAATTACCTCAAGGGGTAAGATTGCTTTGAGAAAATCCCTTCGCTTAACATAGTTGAGATACTTTTAAATCTAGATAGTGTTAAGGACATGGATCACAGAGTTCTTTAAGTCCATCCCCATAATTTCATCAGTAGATGACCCACATCTGAAACTTCCTCTTGTTACTTTTATCTCTATGTAAACCAAATTGCACTGTATGAGTTAAGACCACCAGCAGCTTGATATATAACTTATTAAACATGTGATGAAAGTCATAACAAAAGGAGTCAGAATCATGTTTTATATAGGATGGTGGGTCCAAGTTTGAAATGAAATTTGATTTAGAGCTAAACAAGAGTAGATAGAACTTTTCATCAGTTGGATTTTAGATGTGGGCCCTGCCAATTAAATTATAGGAATGCACTAAAATATCAAGCTAAGAGGGATTCAGATTCTTTTGACAATGGGCTCCTCATGAAAGACCCACCTTGAATAAAACAAGAGAAAAAGTCTCTTCTTGCACTTCCAGTCAAGACGGAATTACTCCATGATCATATCATCCCTCAAATAACAAATCTATAATAGTAAAGAAAGTCAATTTTAGTTCTTCATTCAAACCTGACACCTTGTCTTCATTCGAACTTTAGAGAAAGAGAGCTGCAAATATAATTTATTTTGCTATTTTGCTTATTCAAACAGTTGTCATTTAGGGCGTAACAGAAGATCAATCACACACAAAAATACAGAGATTTACGTGATTCGGCTTTTGGCCTAAGTCGTGGAAAAGAAGAAAGATTTTACTAGCAATCAAAAGAGGTGTACATCATGAAGGCTCTTAGCCTCAATTTATAATATCAGTCCAAAAATCTTGGCATACCCAAAACAAACTACGTCTAATCACATTAGACCTATAATAAACCTACTTCTAATCACATAAGTAGAACAAGCATGGTATTGGGCCAAGATCAACCAACACCATTAACTTAATTACTCAATATCACCGGCTTCTATTGAACCATACAAGTCAACACAAACGTCAAGACCACCATCATTCATTCCCAAAAAAAACTCTTCTTCTATGACCAGCTGTTTCATGTCATTATCACCAACAACATAGCTTAAGGAAAAAAAAATAGAAAAACAATTATATATAGGAGAGGTTTTTAAATGGGGAAGTTTTTATAATCATAGATTAAATATTCAAGGATCAAGCCATCTCTAGGCTATGAGGGATTCTACTTGTGGGTTCGTTCCAATCTTATAAGTGCCTACCCCTTATCTTTGAAGGGCCATCAAGTTGCATTTAAAAACTTTTCCTCATTGCATCGTTATTGACCTATTTTAGGTACTATTCAAATTTCTGAAACTACATTTGAACAACTCTGAAGCCCTCAAAACAATATTATATGATCCTTTATATTTCAATTTCTTACACTAATTAAGGAAGCTAAGAGAAGATACCCTGATTCCCTTAAACCTAGATGATTTTAAGGTGGTCCCCAGAGGAGACCAATTCCATTATCTCATAATATATATAAATAGTTACATAGATAGAAAGATAAAGAGTTGTGGTGAAACTTTCTACTGTCTGCTCGCCATCGACCATGGCTGAGATAGTCCCTCTGGAAGTGGAAATGGATTCAGGAGAGAAGCGCCTCAACGAGCTTGGATACAAACAAGAACTTAGAAGAAAGATGGTTTTTCTTCACCCCTTCTTCTTCTTTCTTTAAGCTTAGGACTTATAACTAATTTCCTTTTGCATTACATGAACTGGTTCTTGTTTCTTTTCCATCTTCCAGTTGAAAAGAGTTTTAACTAAGTTATGATGAATGGTTTTATTTTGCTCCTCAGACATTCTTCAAGACGCTAGCGATATCGATCTCAACGGTGACGCTTTTCACTGGGGTTACTCCTCTCTATGGCTCGAGCTTGCTGTATGCAGGGCCAGCTAGCCTTGTGTGGGGTTGGGTTGTGGTCTCTTTCTTTTCATGGTTTATAGGGATTGCCATGGCTGAGATCTGCTCTTCATTCCCTGTTAGTTCTCTTCTCTCATTTTGATCTGTTTGTTTCACTTTGGATAACTCATTTACTTGTGATGAGAGATGAGTTTAGCTTGTGCTGATAAGATGATCAAGATTGATTGAAGAGCTCATATCTCAATTGAAATTCTTACCTTTAGTCATGGTGTTTCATCAAACAGACAACTGGTTCTCTTTATTTCTGGGCTGCTCATTTAGCTGGGCCCGAGTGGGGCCCACTTGCTTCATGGTGCTGTGCATGGCTGGAGACTATTGGCGTCATTACTGGTGTAGCTGCACAGGTATCTTTGTAGTTCCCCCTTCTCTTCCATGTTTTTTTGTTCTATCTGTAGCAAATCCTTGGCTTATCACGGTTGGGGCAAAAATATCCACATTAATCAGACCAAATGCTCTGGATCTGAGGCTCCCCGATGGCCTTATTAAATAGAAGACATGTGAGATGTGTGGTCCACTAGCCACACCACATAAAGGAAGGCCCCTTAATGTTAGTAACATAAAATTAATCTAGTTGTTGATAGATAGCTAATCTAATCTAAGAGGGGAGGGTTTGAATCCACTTTTTATGTTACCCTCTTTGATATAATCTTGCATGGTAGAGTGCCTCACATAAAATGTCAAATCAAGAAAAAAAAAAGATAGTTGAGGGAGTTAGCTGTAAAAGCACAAAAAGAAAAAAAAAAGCTACTTTTAATTGCACAAAATGATAAAAATGATGCTTTAAAAGGGAACAAAATGACAAAAAGTATACAATAAAAATGAACAAATCAATGGCAAAAGGGTGCTTTTACTTCCAACTCCCTCCACTTTCTTTTCTTCTTGACTTGACACTTAATTTTATTTTACTTTACTCCACCTACAAACAACTGTGCTTTTATTATATGAATTGAAAGGAACCTTCTCTGGATCTGGTAGGATGGTGCATTTTGAAATCAAGATATTAGGTTTTCAAAGAAGTTGATAAACCTTACCACTTAGCCAGCCATCAATCTATTATTGATACAATTTTAGATAGAATAAATCATATATATATATATAGACTTTTACTCTTGACTTTTTCTAAGCTACTTTCCCTCATGATCCTTTATTTTATTTCTTTACCCTCGATATTCATCTCTTATACAATATTTCTTAAATTTTATTTTTTATTTTAATGAGAATTTCCAATAATATCAATAATATCCCAAAAAAATTCAAAAACCAGTATATCTATAAATTAAAAAAAAAAAAAAGTGTTAGTACATGCATCTTAACAGGGACTGGTTGCATGTACTGAGTTATATTGAACTTGTTGGGGTTGTTTGGTAGGCTTATGCAGGTTCACAAACAATGCAGAGTATCATTTTACTAAGTACAGGCACAAACAAAGGTGGAGGTTACCTTGCTCCAAGAGGGGTGTTCTTATCCATGTACATTGGCCTTACCATCTCATGGGCAGTACTCAACTCCTTTGCAATACGAGTCATTGCCTACATTGACGTAATCTCAATATGGTGGCAGGTATCTATCCACTCTAGGATAATTTGTAACAACCTACATGTCTTTATTAGTAATTTTTTTCCAATCCAACACTAGTCCTCTCTTTGAAATTGGGGAAGGCATCTCCCACATTCATAAGATTTGAGAAAGCACTTTAATAAGTGCAGGTTTTCAAAAGTTAGCTTTAGAAAAATTAGTCTACAGAATCTTCAAATCCTTTTAAAGGCTAAAACATGCAGGTCATTGGAGGTTTGGTCCTAGTCATAATGCTACCCTTGGTTGCACCAACCAGACAATCAGCTTCCTATGTGTTTACTCATTTCCAAACATCACCGGAGTCAACAGGTATACGAAGCAAACCATATGCAGCAATTCTATCTGTTCTTGTTAGTCATTACTCTATTTATGGATACGATGCTGCTGCCCATTTGACGGAGGAAACAAAAGGTCCAGATCGAAATGGCCCGGCCGCGATTCTCTCTAGTATAGGGATCATAACAGTATTTGGGTGGCTGTACATCCTAGCTCTTACATTCAGTATTCAGGTATTCTTTAGAAACCAAAAGTTTGGGTTATTACATTTACAAGTAAAGCCTTTTAACTCATTTGGACATTTGTTTCAATACAGGATCCAAGCTACTTATATGATGTAACCAATGAGACTGCAGGAGCATTAGTGCCAGCACAGATACTATATGATGCATTCCATGGGAGGTTTCACAATTCTGTTGGAGCCATTGTTTTTCTCATTATTATATGGGGATCTTTCTTCTTTGGTGGCCTCTCAGTCATGACTAGTGCTGCTAGAGTGGTAAGTTAGCAGAGCTCTCTTTTGGACATAAACTTTTCTAGCAGAGATAGATTATATACCTTTTCATGAGTGGTCTCCATTTTACAGGACTATAAATGTGGCAAAGGAAAATATTTTTTCTAAGTTCTATAAAATCATCAATTTTAAATTTTGGTCTGGACATCAGAGTCCAATGAATAGTTTTGCTAATGATCTCATTGCTAGCTTTATGGCGCATTTAGCCAGACCTAATAGTGCACGATTCCGCATTGAATTTGGAACATATTGCAATAGTTAAGATATTAAGAGAAGAAAATCTTTGCAACACACTTCGTTCTCCTTCACTTCTAATGAGCATCTGCATCGATTTTCCAGGTCTATGCACTTTCAAGGGATAAAGGAATACCATTTTCATGGATTTGGAGAAGGCTGCACCCAAGGCACAAGGTCCCTGTAAATGCGGTCTGGTTATGTGCAGCCATCTGCATTCTCATTGGACTACCCATCTTGAAGCTTAACGTCCTCTTCACGACCATCACTTCGGTAACAACAGTTGGATGGGTGGGAGGATATGCGGTCCCAATCTTCGCAAGGATGATCATGGCCGAGAAGAACTTCAAGGCAGGGCCCTTCCATTTGGGGAAGGCTAGAAGGCCTATTTGCTTGGTAGCCTTCTTGTGGATTTGTTACACCTGCTCAGTCTTCCTACTGCCTACTCTCTATCCTCTGAAATGGGATAATTTCAACTATGCACCAGTCGGGGTCGGTGTGTGTTTGGCTGTGGTAATGTTGTGGTGGATCTTGGATGCTAGGAGATGGTTCAAGGGACCTGTGAGGAACTTTGATGCTAGCAGCAACGGAAGTGCTTAATCTACTTGGTATGGGTTATATGTATTATGTCTTTAGGCAAGTTGTGGGGCGATGCGATCTATGGTTAGACAAGTTGTGGGGCGATGCGATCTATGGTTAGACAAGTTGTGGGGCGATGCGATCTATGGTTTCTTATTGTTGGTTGTTTCTTCCCAGTGGAGTTTATTCGACACATTCGGATTTTACTCCCTCTTAGATCATGCAAAAAAAAAAAAAAAATTCTTTTTTTTTATTTTTTGAAGATCTCGAGTAGTCGAGTTTATCTTCAAAAAAATTGCAACTTTGAGTCCTTAAATCAAAAGTGAGAATGATCATATGTTCATATGGTATCCATTTTTTGAGTCAGGCATAGACTTCTTCATCCTTTTACACACATCCCTCCACCACCATAATTACCTGCATTCAGGTGGTCCCCTCAAAAGGAATTGTTTTGGAACAAGCCCCAGGTTTTAGTTTTCAAAATGAATTTTCAAGACATTTTGATTTCAGAAATTTAGATGTTCATTTCTTTACCCAGCCCACCCTAGTTAGGCCCATTTCTAATCCTAATAGTTTCCAAATGTTTCAATGCCTGTTGGCTGATAAGGCCCAACATATCATTCAATAATCAGAATCAGTTCTAACAGATTCCCATGAAAGGACCAAAAAAAAAAAAAAAAAACAGTGAAGAGAATGGATACACTTAAGACCACAATCAAAACATCAATGCTAATTTACAATGCAACATTTCACAATTATTTGCATTGTCAGTACCTAGGACAAACAACCATCTCATATGAAAATCACAACTGCCACTGGGACTCACTCATCCTCCATTTGGGGGAAGCAAGCAAGGGCAATGACATTTAACACAATCAGATAAAATACCCATATAAACAAAAGCAACTAGACCACCAGGCACATATCCACTTCAATCACCATATTTCACATGGCCCCAGCAGCTTTGAATCTTGGCTCCTTAGGGAGGAACTTCTGGTCTCCGTAAACAGTCATGTAATCACCAAAAACAAACTTGGGGTAAGCTTGAGCATCCTCATCTGTTTGGCCCACCAGCTTTGGTGCAGGAGTCATGGTGGCCATGGCTGAGGGATTGTAGAAGGATGCAATGGATCTCCTGTTCCCATCATGGGAGGCCAACACGCGGTGCCACACGCTCTTGTATCGGCCATTGCTCACGACTTCAATCTGATCACCGGTGTTGATGACTATGGCGTTGGCCATGGGTTGGACATCAATCCATTCCCCATCTTTCAGGATTTGGAGGCCCTTCACTTTGTCATCTTGGAAGAGCAGGATGACCCCACCAGCGTCGGTGTGGGCTCGGAGGCCAATTACTTGGTCCGGGTTGGGGCATGGTGGGTAGTGACTCACCTTAGTGCCGAAGAAGGGCTCATGTTCCAGGCCTTCACCGCCGCAGAACACCTTCTTTATGTATCCCTTCTCCAGACCCAAGTTCTCATCCATGATCTCCATCATCTTCTCTGCAAGTTTCTTTAACTCTCTCCTATATTCCTTCATGGTTTCTCTATTGCCACATGCAAACAAATGAGCCCATTAGAAATATTGTCGTTTGATGATGAACCCATACATAACAAAGAAACATATATATGTGGTTTGTAACCATATGATTTCATAAATCGAGTGTGATGATGTAAGCTTATAAGATGTACTTTGGAGGCTAACACTGTGCCTAGGGTTGTAAAGGAGCTAAAGCTCTAGTTTGGGATTGGCTTATCTTCTTTATGTTTACATTGTATTTATTTTGACGAGCCAAGATTGGGCTTGAATTTGAGTGGACTTATCCATAACCTTAGCTTGATTGAGTCAAGCTCGAGCTTTAGCCACACCCTTAATTAAGCCAAGCTCGAGCCTAATCAAGCTAAGCAGGCCCTATGTTGAGCTGGCTTGATTAGCTCACGAGCAGAGCTCAACAAACTCAACCAGAGTCTCACTGGCTCATGAGCTGGCTAAACTTGTTGACAGCCCTTTGGCAGATAGATGTAGATCTAAGCCATAGCCAATACCCTTCTTAACACCTTTATATTCTATTTTGTTTTTCTTATTTTTATCTTGAGCATCCAAATTAAGATCAGTTTAAAAAGAATTATGTAGAAAATTTTGAACTAATTAATTAGTTTTACATCATAAAATTTATTTTATCTTTTGAGCATTTTTCAAAAGATTTTTTTTTAGTTAGTAAAAAAAGATCTGAAATTATTTAGATATCTATCCTAAGGACTCATATGTAACTTTTTGCTCCCCCACATCTTGCGTTTGAAATCACCCCAAATTTGCCCGGCGTGTATTGGTTTGAGTTTAGCTGCCACACGGGAGATTAGTCTTGTTGAATCAAAGACCTCAGGGTATATATATATATATGTGTGTGTGTGTGTGTGTAACTTATGTATTCTTAAAGTACTAGACTCTCTCAGTTTCAACCAGAGTTCAAACCTGTGGGATCAATAATAACTTGTATTGAAGGGATATGATACAACTCAATAAACCATGGTTTTAGAACAAGCTTTCTGATCCTTTACCAGCCATGGCCAAAACTTGTATACTATGGCCGAGATATACTGGTTTTTATTCTTATATTTATTTCATTTAATCTGCTTCTTAGAGCAAAATTTAAAAAAAAATTAGAAAATTAAACAGCAGAAGAAATTCATATGTGCAAGATGCTATATAGGGTCTCATAACCAAATACTATAGTGGTTGTATTCTAAACCCATGGATTGGAGAAACCATTTGACATTACAAATCAACAAACATGGGGGAGAAACAAGCAGGAATATACTTGAATGATAATGATAAGGGACTTTGGTTCTTACTTGAATTCAGCTGGCTGTGACGGCCATTCATTTGTGTCATGAAGAACAAACACGTCCTCCCAGTCAGTGTTCTTCAACCGCTCTCCAGCCTCGTCCTTCTTCCCTCCCATCAAATCATTCAACAACTGAACTGGAGCTGAGTCCTTGAATCGCTGCTCTCTATACAACTTGAAGCACTCAGAACAAACTTTCTTAACTCTATCAAGAAGCTCCACAGGAATTCCATGGTTTATCAACTGCAACCAGATACACAAAACTCTTCTTTTCAAATGGTACCATGCAAAACAAATAAGAATAATTGTTGGGGATGGAAGTCTCCCAATTAACCCAGTTGCCAAATTACGAGCAAATGCAATCAAGCAACAACTCGAATAAAATTAACTAGGTTGCAATATAATGCAAAGAGTAAGGAGAGAGAGAGAGAGAGAGAGCATCCAAAGTAGACACAACACAAATTGCCAACAAGAAAGAAATGATCATTAGACAACCATCATGTAAATGAAACATCAATGACTGATCATCTCATGTTTACCTGAAAGAACCCCCATTCCTCGCATCCGTTTGCGATCTTAGCCATGGTTTGGGCTCTATCGTCGCCGTCGAGCATTGACATGTCAATGACCGGAACCGCCATTAAAGAAGGAAAGGGATGGAAAACAGGGAAGTAGTAGTGATGGTAGTAGTGGCAGTAGCTCTAGCAGAGAGAGAGAGAGAGATAGAGAAGACAGGCTGTGGTGTTTTCTCTTGGTCGATGGGTGTTGGTTTATATAGCACAAAACCATCTCAGATGTCAACCCTAAATGGATTAAAGAATACTTGCGGGGCTGCTTTTGGGCGGTGTTATTCCATTAAGAACTGTGGAGGTCAATGCTTCAAAGGAAGGAAATAACAAAAGCATCGTAATTCAGGTGAATGTGTTTGTTTGCAAGCTTGCCTTCCAGAAGTTATATACCAACTTTGTTGGAATCTAAAGGATCGTACGTACTCAGGCAATTCTAAGTGGGGTTATTATTATTTTTAATGTCAATCCATGCAGTTCAAGTTTTGGGACCTACCCAGATGGCGAGCTACCCAAGCCATTGATCGGTGGCTATCAAACAATAATAATAAAAAAAAAAAAAAAGATTGGATATGCGTCTAAAGTTGTCTAAAGTGACATGTTAGCATGCAAAATTTCTAGTAATATAAGAAGAAAATGGCATTGTTCTTGCTTAGGTTTTGATTATGGTTAAACACAGCCACTTTTGGGTTTTACCCCATCACAAGGGGGCCAGAGTTTGAAAGGCTTGGATTGAATTGACTTTAGTCTTTAGGACACACCACAGTGGGTGTGGTTATAATCTAGAATACTATGACAAATTATGTTAGGTTTCTCTATCTAATTGCAAGAAATTCTGGCATCACTGGTTAGATAAACGTTTCTTCTCTTTCTATGTGCTCCCACTTCTCTTTCGAATCATTAGGTGGGAGGGATGGAAAGGGCTAGCAATGAATTTTGGTTGGCAAAAAATCAATCTCATCATATTTATCCAACCAATTTTGTAATGGACTCAAAAGTAAAACACTCTCCTAACATGTGTATGGTATCCAATTCCAGTACTAAATATAAATTGGGTGATAGTTAGATTAAGGTGATGTTAAAATCGAAGGGGTGAGTATTGATGCTTGAACTGCTCATAGTTTACCCTTACAGAGTAAGAAGGGAATTATGATGAAGTTTTTTTTTTTTTTTTTGGAATATGTAACAAGATTTATTAAAAGAAAAGCCAAATACAAGGATAAAAACCAAAGAAAGAGAAAAAGGGTGATGGTACAAGAGCATTGTAGATCACACCATCCCAATTACATTTTCACACCCACCCAAAGAGACAATCTCATTACCCCTGCTAGCATACCAATAGAAATGAGATACAAGTCCTGCTAGCATACCAATTATAGAAATGGTAGCCCCACCCTAGAAGAACGGGAATTTAATAGATTAAATATATATATATATATATATATGTATGTATATATTATCCTCATCAAGTAGGTAACTGGAAGTCTAATAAAAATAATGAAAGTGGTTAGTCAATATGAGATTAGCAACCAGTTGAGAAACATTGAATATAATTGAACGACCAACAACATTACTAGGGACAATCTTCATATATATTTACTCTCACAAACCCTCTTGATTATAGCTTCAACTGTATGCCATGTGTCCTATATTCAACCGTTTTCTTTGTAAAGTCCAGATGAATATTAGTTCTAGCCCTGGTTTAGGAAGAAGAATAAACACAGAGACATTGTTAGTGTTACATACTTATTAACAAAATGTAAACTTTTGTTAGAAGTAGTTAGGCAAATCCTGCCGACTATCCTTCCCTCATTGACTTCTCTGCAGGCTACATCTTTTTTCGTGAACATGCTTTCATCTCATCTCATATAGCTTAGGTAAGAGGAAAGACAATTAACTGAATCGTGGGCGTGGTTTGAGCTTTAAGTGATTGATGAAGACAACTTTTATATATAAAACAAAGCTTCCAACCCAACTCAGTTTTTTATTACTTCCCTTGTACCTTAGTCAACACGGTTTATGGCTTTGATTAGTAAAGAAATACGTGTAGTTAATTATCTCCATCACACATGTCACCACATGCATGATGACCCAAATCAAATTTATCAGGCAGCCCCGTAATACATTTCTATATCATTGTCTTATCTTATCTATTTAACCTATAATCTAGGTCGAGAACCCTCGTATACGTAGATTGGGGTCCAACAAATTATAGAGTTAGATCCTGATTTTCGATTGATCTTCACTTTTCGCTTCAACCATCAGTTTGTGGCCAAGAGATGTATATAGAATAGAGTGGTTTGGATCATCCAACACCCAAGTCTCCAGGTTGAACAATCTAGATCCACATAAACATGTCTACTATCTAGAGATTAGATGGGGTAGTATTGAGAGTCATGACCAGGGTGACGCTATATGCAAATTAAATGCCTCACAGTCACAGGTTGGGCCAACTTGCTACTTGTTCTTCCCCTTCACTCTCAATATCCTCTAAAAATTGGAATTGACCCTTATTGTTACCCAACCATTGTGTGCATGGTGTCGGGATTAGCACCATTAATTCAGGGGGTTACACAACCACACCTCATTTGACAGTTGAATTGTTACTTTTCATTAAATGCCTGACGGTTCGATTGTTACTCTAAAAATTGGAATTGACTCTTATTGTTGTGTGGCATGGTGTATGTGTTGTTATGGTGTTGGGATTAGCACCATTAATTCAGGGGTTACACAACCACACCTCCAGTACTCCCAGTACTGGAGAGAACAATATTGACCTAAAACTATGTACATTATGTGAGGACTGAATAGAACTTGATCATGCCCCTCAACCATATATTTTTTTCCTCTTTTATTTTATAGGGGACTCTACCCACCCACTCACCCACGCTATACATGTCCCCAACCACCTAGCCTTTGGATCATATGTTTTCATATAACTTTCAACCTCCCCTTTTCTCATAATTTGAACATATTCAATTGGGCCCACAGGCCAAGATGGTAATTCCTTTAAGCTTTTATATATTTAGATATATAAAAAGTGCCCCTTTCTCTCGAGACAAAATTATTTCAGATAAGAAAAGCTTCATCCATGTCAAGCTGGCTGTTTCAATTAAAATAAAAGAAAGAAAGAAAGAAAGAAAGAAAGAAAGAAGAAAAAACCCTAAAATAATAGGCCAACCATGAAGGGTGTGGCCCTCAAAGAAAGAACGTGTTATTGACTGATGAATGACGATAAAACTAACAGGAGAGCTTAAGGCATTGTGTCCCCTATTCATTCCCCCATGTCTACCCACAGAAACTGTTGTTTTTATTTTAAGAAGATGATAATTGATATGATATACTAATCCAATTCATGTTACGCGTGTCTGTGATTCCGTTCCTTGTATGCAACTGCAAGCTCTCTGTCTCTCCTCGTCCTTGTAGCTGTTAAGGAACACGAATAATCCCAGTAATGTCACATGGAGGTTAGAACGAGAACCAAGTCTAAAACGGAAAGATGGTCCAGGGTGCATGTACATGGCATTTGGCTTTGGATCACTACTCATTATTATATGGGAGTTAAAACTCCTTTGGACTTTGAAACGAGACTATAAAATGATTATCATGATTGGAGAGTTTAGCTGATTATAGTTTATTAATTCTCAGTTGGTCTTCTTTTCTTTCTGTGAGAGAAGAAAAGAAAAATTGGTCTAGGGGTATGTGCATATATAGTATTTGCAGAACCCCTTAAATTAGTTTTGTCTCAGAAATTGGTGGGAGGCCCAACCCCACATGGGGTTATGTTGTGCTGGTGGGCATCTCATGACCTCTTGGATGAGGCATATGGGCCATGAAATATAGCCTGGTTTTGAGTGGTCAGGTCAACAAACACAGTTTATGGCAATTCTAGCATCTTTATATCTTAATTAGTGCATTGGAACTACCTTTAATTAAGTCAAACTTGTATTCTTAATTGTCCTAACTATAGTTTTAAGTGCAGTTCTTTCTCTTTTCTATGTTTTTTTTTGTACCCGTCAAGGCGGTTGGACCTTTGGGAGATTCAACTGATATCACTGAGTGAACCCCAGCACATGCTAGGAAGAAGATTACATGCACGCACAAGTGAGAACACTGCCTGTACGTTCTGGAGAGGAGGACCCAGGGACCGAACTTTAGGCAATTGCGTGAAAATGGTACTCCAAACCACTAGGCTATTTCTTTATGCTAGATTATAATTAAAGAGCTACAAGTAAATAGGTTTATTGATTTGGTTTTTGTACCGCATAGAGAGGACGCCCTATATAACCTATGGGAAGTATTCTTTCTTTTTTTTTTTAATGTCAAATGAAAGGTTAATATTAGGCCCAAGAGAGGGTCAGGTTAATTCAGGAAATTTATATATAACCATCTGTATTTTGATAATACAAATAACCACGCTCTTCTTTTTTCTTTTTTCTTTTTTTTTTCAAATAGTAGCCTCTATAAATCTAGAATCTGAGTCACCCACGTTGACTTGCCTTCAGAGCCCAGTTTTTTTTATTAATTGATGAAATTTGACTTGTATTATACTTTAGAGGTTGAAAGTTTTAAATGATCTAACCATAGTCATATTATCCCAAGGGCATTAATTCAAATAAATTAAGAAAAATTGAATAGTCTTTCCACTTTTTTGCCTTTTAAGTCAATCTAGTGCAGTCAGATGTAATAGATTTTTTATTTTTTTTATTGTTTTGATGAGAAATTGACCATGAACTAACAATCAATATAAGTTTTTTATAACGTGGGTATCCTTGTGGTCTTTTCTTTTCTGCGCGGAAGTCTCTAATCTCACACAAATGCACACCGGTTCAATATGAGGCGAGTTTCAAGTGCTCGACGTGGAGAGCAAACCCACACCATTCTGCCACTCCACCAACCCTTGGGTGGGTGACAATCAAAATGATTGATCAAGGCTTTTTAGATTAATTGATGTTGTAATTCATATAAATAAAACAGAAGGAGATCGAGCTGCCTATTTGTAATTGCCAGAAGTCAAGTCTGCAATTGGTAGACAATGCTGGTCTCTCATTCCAATGAAGCTCGGATGCACGAGAAACTGGTGAGCGTCACTATGGGATCTACTGTTAGTGTACGTTGGTGCAAGAGATTGATTTTCTTTTGTACACTTCTCAATGTTTGGTGCATCCATTTTGGTCCAAAAAAAGATGTGGAAAGCAATTCTTTTTTTCTCACTCACTAAGATTTTGTATTTCTGCAAAAGCATGGCTTTACAAAAGCACGTTCTTAGTAAAACTCTAAACTACTCAAAAATATAATGCTCCCTTCATGTTGCCTTGGCTGAATTTAGTCCATTAATAAGAGTTTTGGTCCACCATTATATTTATTGCTTATAAAGCTAGTTAACAAAGTACTTTAAGATATTGATAAGTTCTATATAGATCATCTTCTTTTTCTTTTTCTTTTCTTTATTTAACCTAACCGACCAAGGGGATTAAAACCCAAAAGAGAGCTCGCACACAAACCGAAAGACAACCTGCATAAGTGAGAATTAGAAGGCTCACACAGGTGGAAAAGGAGCTCGCACAAGCAGAAAGAAAACCCACACAAGTGGATGAGATGGCATACCAAGGATTCAAACCCTGGACATCCAGGTGAAAACTGTCGCCACTTACCAGTGAGGTAAGTGGCCGTTCTTCTGTATAGATCATCTTGACAATGGGGTTAACTTCCTATTGAAGTGAATTTTGCACAAATCGTTTAATGGAAAGGGCACATTTATATTGAGCGGTTTGAGCTTTTAATATGTGAGGCCTAATGAGGGGTCTCACAAATTTCTAGTGAATCAAATCTTACGAGCATCTAGTGTTGTCGAATCCTGATGGCCTAAGTATTAAATTGGGCCACTTATACCAGTCAACTATTTCTAGAGGATTGGAGGTTTTTTACACAAGTATCAGATCATGTACCATAAGCATATTTAATAAGCCACTTCCTACCCTGCTACATTCTTATCATTCTAACTTTTTCGATGTTACTTAAACATTTTGAATTTCACTCCGAGGTTGGCACGTGTAAAATTTTAAATTTTTACTTAACAAAAATTCTTGCAAACAAGCAGGCCAAGGCCAAGGCCTCTGATGTCTTAAGCTCACGCCCAACCTGTAAAACAAGATTCAAGCAAACTCATGGCCTCTTATTATATGGAACCATAAGAGAAAAAACAATCAAAAGACAATTCTTAATTCTAACCTTAGGAGAAGCCACATCAGCTTATTGAGGCCCATTTGTGGATGTGTCCTTTTACAAACACATAATATGTACATTTTCAATAAAATGTGTTTTTTGGGCTAAATATATGCCTTTTCAATAAAATGTCTCTTGGGCCCATTTGTGTGGATGTATCCCAATTCAAATGGATGCCTTCCAACTCTATAAATTAAGGTTATTTTTAAAGTTTTAATTTAGTATTCAAAATGAGCATAAATGCATATTGAATCCTTTATTTTGTGTATGTTGGCGTGGATTAAGCGATGAAAGATTTGATTTTCATAATTTTTTGATTAATTTGAATTTTTTAATTAATTTGTTTTAAATGAATTTATAAAAATGAGATATTAGTTTTAATATATTATTCAGGACTTAACCTGCACGATGCACCCTGCCTTCTTGCTAGTAATATTAATAGGCAATCAATTGATTATTTCGTTTTGTAAACAGTGAACACGTCGCCTGATTGCCACCGAAGTACAGTATTAGTACACAATAGAGACAGCTGGGATGGTCAAATTCCTGGAATCTTTTGGTAGATGGGACCCGCCAGGGCTTGGATTTGTCTACCATTTCCTCATTTGGGGGACTCAGCCAGTCTGCATAGAGTTAGACCGTGCATGCATCTGACAGCCAACGCTGCAATGTGTATTTTATTCTCTTACTTTACAAAGTCAGCCCTCATCATATCATATATCCTTAAATAATTTATTTTGAGTAATTTAAATTTTATTGTAACGCAATTAAAACTTAATTTTTACGGGTCAAGACACATTTAATGTGGCATCCACATTAAGCAGTCTGAACAGTAAACACACGAATATATTGCATTGACCTGTGTATCTTATAATATCTTCATACTTGTCCATGTCCAATGTATCTATGTATGTTTGATCGATTGTATACTTTTATTCGTACTAGTTTCAATATTTATATAGTATAAGTTTTAACATATTTTACTATATTAATTTATTATTTTATATAATTTTATTGGTTTCTTATTTCTCAATATAAAAATTTAAAAGTAAATATTTTTAAATAAGGGTATATTTTGTAAATTTAGAAATGTTTAGTTGAAAAAAAGTTAGACCTTCATAACCATATTCATATCATTGATTTTTAAAAGTGTTAAAAAGAGTTGTATTCCAAACTCCTTGTCCATGCAGCAGTGTAATCACTATAGTTTCAGTCAAATTTGAGAGAGTACCTAAATAGGTTTGTTGGCATTGGGCTCATGCAGGGGTAGACTTGTGATCAATGTAAGCTTCAACTGAGAACTCCTTTACAAAGTTGACTTTGTTAAACAAGGGATTTTAAATGCATATATGACACTGGATAGACATTGTGCTTGTAGAATTATCGATCAACCTTTATCATCGTTGTTTAACATATGATTCCGCGATCTAATCAAGAGCTCCCAAAATTAATGGAATGCTTGATCTAAACACTGTTTTGCAGGCCTGGACTGAATGGCAATGATCATCAAATGAGATATAGATATGTAGGCTAGATGCAGTTAATTGAGAGCCCTTCCATTTAGAAGTTGTTACAAGCTTTGTAGGACCCACCTGAACCCAGGAGAGACCTGTGGTAAGGAGAGATGAAAAGGGGTGATGTGGATTATTGTCTTGGATAGTTTTAAAACCACAGAATATCAGTCTCATGTGACTGTGAATATTATTTTTATATATGGTTTATAAATTCTACACTGGTGGACCAAGTTCATATCATGGTTAAAGGACTCTCCAAGTTAACTCTTGACTCTCCCGAGTCATCTCATTTTGCGAACGAACTGAGTCAAAAATAGGGAAGACTCGGCATAGTCATCTCATTTTAATAAGTTGTTTGCATCTGGAACCATTTAAAAGACAGATCTAATTTTAAAGAATTATGATTTATTTATAAATAATTATGCATGAAGTTGGGAGTTAATAATTTAAAAATGATGACCGGAATGTAACTCGAAACTTATATTTTATCTTCTACATTCGATATTTGGACAAACAAATTATGTAATATGCAATATTTCTTCTTTCACTTTCTTTATTGTACTTTTCTTGCATATATAGATTTGTTTATTTGAATTGATTATCATGAATGCATTTAAATAAATATATTTTTATATTTTATAAGGAATGGATTCATTTTTAAATATTTAAAAAAGCATGACACTCCCAAGTCTCTATGTTGACTCTATCCAAGTCAATTTTTATGCACTGGACTGGTCCAGTCCGAATCACGAATTTTCCAACCTTGGTTTATATGGCAAAAGACATTTCCGAGAATCACAGCACCTTCGAGTAATCTGGACACGGGAAAAGATTATTGTGCTTTTAGAGGTCTCCTTTCTCTCTAGCAAAACGTAAGAGCGAATGAAAGTATATAAGCAAAACCCCATGATTGTTGCAGTGACAAGGGTTCTTGATTAACTTGAAGCCATTGAAAGTTGGCACATGTTAGATAGTGCTTGGTGCAATCCATGGCCCAATCTGGTCTATGATCGGCATCCCATTGGCCTACAGGGAAAAATCATGGTTTGGCAATTCAAAGTAACCTGCCATTGATAGCTTCATGTAGGAAAGATCTTCAATTGGAACATGTGACCAGAAGCCTACGGATGGAGTACTGAGCATGAAACACAACGAGCAAAGATTGAATGGCTAGGATTTTCAATTTAGGCCATATACGGCCCTGCCACCTCAAATCAGGTCGCCTCTATACAGCTCGCCCAAAAGATTATACAATTCCTTTTGTTCAGCTTTCGGGGAACTTGAAATAGAGTTCCAACACTGCTCCGCTTTTAATGGATGGACATTGTTTTCATCAACTCAAGTACTCAACTATGGGGAGTAGGGGGGACAGTATAATTTTTTTAGCGACAATTGCATCAATGACGCAGAATATTGGGAGCTGCATCATCAGAGGCTATAAAAGACCTGGTAAATGGGACCACAGCTTACTGGGAATTGATTTCCATCACAGTAAAATGTAATAAGCTCTACAGACCTGTCTAACATGTACAACCTACTATGACAAAGGGGGTGCGAGCTGGGGAAAGATTTCAGAGGCCTTGTATTTGTAGTTGAGCTGAAGTGGGAAAGGGCATACATGCATGGATAGAATGGCAGGTCAGGTAACGCGAATGAGAAGAACAATCATGATAAAGACGCAAGTCACGATGAAGACTAACAGCATTGTGAGACATGTGGTCTTGGTACTCTTCGAATATATCTCCTTGGCTCGTTCATTGGCACGACCAGTGCTTGCAAGGCTATGTTCCACTGCTCTCTCAGTAGAATCTAGTACCTGCACAAACAGTAATCAAAAGATTATTCAATCCTACTGAAGAATAAGTCAGGATCCAACGCACAATAATTAAAAAGGGCTTAGAAGCTCAGACACCAATTATTGATGCACGTTCACTGCAGAGATGGGATGCGACAAGGACAGTGATAGAAGGTGTGCCTCCTTAAGTGGCATGAATTTTCACTCCATTTGAATGTCCAGTTTTAATTGCCCGATGAACCATCTAAATGCTAGTGTTCTGTCCTATTTATGATTTCTTTGCTTTCAACATAGTTGAAAACTTAGGGCACGGTTGGCATTGTGCTCTTTGGATGGGAACACGTTCCCACAAGACAAGTGGGGATCTTGTTTGGTAAATATTAATTACTGTTTCAAAATATTATTTGCTGTTTCAATGCCAAAAAACTATAATCTTCGAAATTTGCAGTAATCTCTCATATATACTGAAATAAGGGTTTATGTGTAACTACAATCAATAAGATTAATTATATTCTCTTGAAAATTATTGTATGAGACGAATGTATGAATATTCTTAACTATCTTTTTAATATTTGAGATAAATTCATGAATATTTATTATAGATTTGAATTGATTGTATTGCCAAACATGAGTATCTCAAGTTCATTTCCTAAAACAAGATCATTATGGTGTTACCAAACAAGTTTTGTACAGCAAATTCTCAGCAGAACTGATTAACATGATATATCTAAACAAGTTTTGCACGGAATAGCCTCAACACAACCCAGCCTCAGCACAGAACCGGGAACAACACTGGAATGATGCCAAACAGGCCCTTAGGGTCCTTTGGATCGTCATAAACCATGTGTTTAAGTAACTCGGTTTACCTATGATAGTTCATGCTCAGTTTACAACATAGGGTCCTATCGGATCTTCATGAGCTGGGTGGAAAAAACTTGGCGTATGTGGAAATGAGGGTTATCACTCTTGGATAACCTGAGTTGCACGAGTCACAGTTGTTTTGTTTATTCACCATCATCAACATCATATCCTCAGACTTATCCCATCTATCCGATGGTGGCTTTAAGCATTGTACTACTAGAAAGGAAAAAAAAAATTAAAACAAAGGAAAAGATTGTCCAAAATTCTTCCATTCGGACTATAAAAGTAAAGTGAGGTCTATGGGAAGATTAAAAGTCAGAATGACTCAATCGACCCACACTAATCTAACTTAATAACAGGTACAAATACAAAAATACCCCTATACATCACAATTATATAAATACCCCATATATAAACTATATCCACATGCACCATATGTTAAAGTTACTTTATAGAAACATAAGCTGATAACAATTTCATGAAAGAAAGCATGACTTAAAAACTGATAGGTGGGTCTTACCTTCTCAGTGTCTTGCAGAGATTTGTTCATTACGAGACTACTCTCCTTAAGTTGTTGTGCCAACACAACCATTTCATCTGTCAAATCCTCTTGCAATTTTCTGTCAAAAACAAGAATAAGAAATTATGAAATCAAAGCCAGCTAAAAATATAAAAACAAAAAACAAAATTCCTTTCACAGTGTAAGGGCCTTAATTAGATCTGGAAATGACTAGGAAAATTTAGTGCGCAAAGGAGAAGGGGAAAAAACCTTGTGAATAAAGTTCTCACAAGATGCAAAACTAATAACGTTATCCTTAATAAAGTTATCTCTTTTTTTTTTCTTTGAGAAAGGTAAAGTTGTCTTTCCTAAGACAACCAATTTCCACAAATAAGTTTATCTTTAATAATGTAAGCTGGACAACTCCAAATTCAAAGTGAACATCATAAGATCAGAGATAGTTGGGCCTAACATAATAAAAAAAAGGATAGTGTTAATCCAATAATCTAGAATAAGAAGTAGGCACCACACTAGATATGGTTTAACGGTACAACAAACTGTGGTACTATTGCCTGTATATAATAACATAGAAGTGTCCCACACCAGCAAACGAGAAGAAAGGTCAGCCTATTCAACACTAAAACTTAGCAATCAAAGTCATGCTGAGCTAAACATGATTTTGTGGGAAGCTACCTATGCTTTTCAATGTGTGCTTGTGTTGCGGCATCCAGTTTAATGGATGCAGAACCATCATTTTCTGCAATCTCACGTGTTCTGTCTTCAACTTTATGAGGACTGCATGGATGAAAAGCCAAGCCATTATACTGATAACCAGTAGAAAGATAAAAACAGAAACTGGATAATGATATATATGATCCAACAGGTACAAGAAACAGCAGCATCGCTTACACAGATCTCCGCCGTAGTCCTCGAGAGGGAGATAAATGAGCACCAACTTCCTCTGTTATTGAAGGGCCTTGCTCAACTTCGGGTTCATTAGCAGTCTCCAAGGACACTTGGATGGCAGACTGCCAATGATACAAATAAAGACCAGACCAATCCAGAAACAATTAGACTGAGTTCTCATATTTAAAAAGGGGTGAGGCGTCAACAATGATGGTGAGATGATGCAATTAAAACTAGAAATACTTTTCACTATATTTATCTTGATGAAAATACCAATCAAGGAGATATCCTGGTTGAAAAAAAAAATGTAACATCATACAAACTAAACTTTGCATGGTGCCCATTTATTTTATCTTAACAGGAGCACCCCACTCAAATTGGCCAAATTGCATAATTGTCCACAGTCAAAACAGTTCATCAGGTGGGTGCCATGGGTACTTCTGACAATTTAAGCAAAGTGGGAAAACCTTCTTGGTAGCCAACAATCATAATGAGATAAAAGGACATTAAAAAAGGTCATCATTGGGTGGAAAAAATGTTCACACTCATCAGATGTGTGCAATCCATATGTGATTTACAGGTGAATGGTCTCTTTGCAACAGGCCCTAATGAAAAACCCAATGCCACAATTAATCTGAGCCACAATAAATAACTTCACCAAAGAGCATTGCGCTTGTTCAATTCTGTCATTAAATCCAGTAGAGAACCAACAAAGATATGGGATCGCACAGGACTCAATTATGTTAATTTTCTTTTTAACACTATTTAAGTAGTCTCAAGACTCTCAACTACATGATCCACTGATAAGGAATCAGTAGCCTCCCATCCATAATCCCTACCCCACTCAATAGAGATAACTCTTCTTTTTTCTTTTTCTTTTTTATTTTTTAAAACTGTAAAATAATTTTATTTCAATAAAACAAAACTGCAACAAAGGGCAACCACCAAAAAGACAGCCCTCTGGACGAAAAGGCCAACACAAAAACAAAATTTGAAAAAAAAAAAATCCCTTGCACATCCAAGCAACCAATTTCCTACTCCCAGAGTTGCTAACAAAAAGGTCAATGGTACACAACATCCAAAGCCCCATTCTTTCACCTCCATGGGATGACCATAATTCATCAAGCGATGGAGATTAATGAGATTCTGTTTCCTTCAACTTTTGATTCCATTTCAAGTTGACAGTGGCTCCAAAACCAAACCAAACCAAACCAAGCCAAGCCTTTTCCCACTAAGTGGGGTCGGCTATATGGATTTGATGACGCCAATCAAATAAATCTATTTAGGGCCATGTCCTCCGTTAGATTCATATAGGCAAGGTCATGTTTAATAGTTTCTTTCCAACTTCTCTTGGGTCTCCCTCTCCCTCTCCTACTCCTGACAATCTCCATGCTTTCACACCTTTTAACAGGTGCCTTCGTTGGACACCTTCTAACATGGCCGAACCATCTCAGTCGATTTTCTCTCATTTTATCTCCAATCGGTGCTATTCCTACTTTGCCCCTAATCTCCTCGTTCCTAATCCTATCTCTCCTTGTGATCCCACACATCCATCTTAGCATTCTCATCTCCGCAACTTCCATCTTCTTAACATGATTATGCTTTACTGCCCAACACTCTAATCCATATAACAACGCTGGGCGTACCGCCACCTTATAATACTTTCCTTTAACCTTGAGGGGGACTTTCCGATCATACAAGACGCCCGAAGCACTCCTCCATTTGGTCCACCCGGCCTGAATCTTGTGACTTACATCAGTATCAATTCCTCCATCCTGTTGCACCATAGATCCAATGTATCTAAAACTTTCTTTCTCTACAATCTTTTGTGTGCCCAAACTTACTTCTATGTTACCAGGTGTCCTACTTTGACTAAACTTGCATTCCATATATTCCATCTTGCATCGACTTAGTCTAAACCCTTTAGTTTCTAACGTTTTCCGCCACAATTCTAGCTTAGCAAAAAAAAAAAAACGCTTAACAAAAAATTTCATATCATATTCATTTTTACCCAAAGGAACACCATCCATTTGACAACCTTCACCATCTGCTTTTCCATCCATACATCTTGAGGTCCATCATTATTACATAAACTGAACAATGATTATCCAGTCACTGTGAGACATTTTCCTCATCACTAATAGTTAGCCCAAGATGGACTAACACGATTTTTCTCTTTAAAACTTAGCGGAGTATCATCCCCGCTTCAAAGTCATCAATCCCATGAACGAATTTCCTTACCATCCTCATGTTAGAGATAGAGTACACCCTACTATGGCGGACCCAAAATTTTCGTTTAAGGGGTGCAGGCCCTAATAGGTAGTTCAGTTTTGGGGGCAAACCAAGATTTTCAAGTAAATTTTGAAGGTGGACCCATGATTTTTATTGGATTTTTGGAAGTGGACCCATAATTTTCATATGGGTTTTGAAAGTGCACCGTAGTTTGACGGGTGCGACCGCACCCACGTGGCTGCACTTGGGTCCGCCCATGCTACTATCAGTAACTTCATAGGTGTTCTCAACAAGGATGAAAATAGCGGTAGCGGCGGGCGTAGCGACCTGCCGCCAAAACGCTACGTAGCGGGCGATACGTAGTGTAGCGGCGTAGCGGTGCGATTTGAAAAAATCGTCAAAAAAATATGAAAAAATTCTAGAAAATCTAGAATATTGGAAAATGAGAGAAAATGTATTTTTTTTACAAAAGTAACTAAGGTAAGGGGGCGTAGCGGTCCCCTCACTGTATAAGGTCATGTATCGCTGTATAAATAGAAAATAATAGTAATGATCATTTTTTCACATATGTTCATGTTGCTTAGTTATGCTAACTTAGAAACTAATGAAAAGCTTATAAAAGAAAAAACTATGTCATGAAGTCAAGACTTAAGAGTACCTGGAGAAAAAAATATATCTACCAAAGGGGGTGTCTAATAGGATGTACTTAGAGAAGAATCATTAAGAAGAACTCTTTGTATCGCTATTATTCGGCAAGATCATGTGCTTTTTGGTGTTCTTTTAAACATAAAAGAGTAGAAGAGTTGTGTAGCAATGTTATTTAGAGAGAAGAAGAAAAAAAATAAGTCTTATTATGCATTTTAAAAAAATTTAGAAAGTAGGAATTTTTCTCACCCCGTAGCGGTCGTAGCGGCCCGTAGCGGACGTAGTGGCCGCTACGGGTGCGACGGCCGATAAATCGGCCATAGCGTAGCGGTGGCGGCCGCTACGGCCGGCGTAGCGGCCGCTATTTTCATCCATTCTTCTCAAAAAAACGCAGATGCAGATTCAACAATTACTGGACCAGGAATCAATCAGCACTCGGAATCATTCCATCTTTAGACTGATCCTACACTAATTGCATCCGAGTCTGACATGGACATACAGTCATGGAGGTTATTGATAAATAAAGATCAAGATTCCTTCGTCCACCATAATGACAAACATAGCTACATATGATAAATCCTCATGATGATGTTGATGAGATCCAAATGATAAATTTAATGTTGATGAGATCCAGATGATAAATTTAAGTCCTAGATAGCCAAGCGAGCATTTAATCTCGGACATGTTACACTCAATCCAGATGTTTAATGTATGCATCAACCACCGGGTAGTTCAAATGCCAACTAGTAAGTTTGCAATGGCATAAAAAGTAGAAATCACGTCACATATTACACTTTTTTCAACTGAAACCTGCAAAAGGAACATTACAAGTGTAACCAAAATGGTTGGTAATTTGGATCATTTGGAAGGAAAGAAATTCAAGATGTTTTAAAGGGATTGCAGAGGAAGATAGCATTTTGAAGGAAAGAATTAAATTCACAGTTGCCTCTTGGTGTTTCCCAACAGCTCCTTTAAAGGGTATTCAATAGACCAGATTGTTAGAAATTGGAGAGAAGTGGCCTGCCTTTGATTAGTCTTCTGTCATCTCATCTGTGGTCTTGGCAGCTGATTTTTTTTTGGTTTGTTGTTTTTTTTTTTGTTTGGTTGTGTTCCTTGTGGTGTGGTGGATAGTATAATTCTCTTGTACTGTTTTTTTCTCTCTTTTTTAATGAAAGTTTTCGTTCAAATAAAAAAAAAAGGAACATTTCAAGTGTGGCTTAAAATGAATGGAGAGCCATTCTCATGATTATTTTAGAAGAAAAAAATCTCTAATGCACTCAAAACTTTTCTTAGTGGGAAAGTAAGATACTATATCAATAGGAATTAAGATACTATATCAATAGTAATTTAAAAAGAACCTTCACTGCTATTGTGTATATTGTTGAAAGTAGTAAATAAAACACGCACCGACTGAGCAGCTAGTTTGGCAGCAAGGGTTTCAATCTGCTCAGAATACTCATTCAGCTTCACTTTTGAAATTCTGTAGAATGAAACATGGCTGGTATCATGTCAATGAAGACAAACGTAACTCATGCAATATAATAAGATCTTCAAGAGCACACAAATAAACATTCAGATGCCCTGTTATAAAACTAGTGTCACGGTTAAGGTGTTGTCTGACACAGGTCCTGGTTTCAATGTATGTCAGGGCTGTTGCGCTCTTAACAATCTTGCCACCATCAAAGCCTTAACTGATTTGTAAGTTGTAACCCCAAAAAAATAAAAGAATGAACAATCATGTTTTAGTAACAATGAGAACAAATAGAAAATCTTCAACGCTTCAACTGTGTAGTGGGTGGCAATAGAACATACAATAAGGCTATAAACAGCAGGCGGGTGGAGGTGCCTCCACATCATCATCGTCATCATCAAAGCCTTAATCTAATCTATCTGAGGCTGGATGAGTTTTACTTCTCCATTGACGCAGCCCTGGATCCACGATGGAAATATGAAACAAGTGTGCACAAACTCCACAATTGAATTTTCCGAATACTAGACATATTCAAGTGAGGATCAACTCCACAAATTAGAATTGGCCGAATCCCTCTCGGGACTCAAAACACACAAGCACTCTTCAGTTGAAGAGAAACACTCATAACCATAGGAAAACCCATAATAATCTTTATTGAATAGTTATAAAAAAAAAATCTTTATTGAATAATGATAATTAATAAGCTATCTTTCTCAATGAAGGGATTACATATTTATAGGAAAGGTTGGGCATCCCCTTTCCTAGTAGGATTCTACTTTCTAAACAATAAAGGAAACTAAATTATTAAATCTCTAAAACAAAACCAATCATATTAAACTTCTAATTTAAGATTCCTAAATAAATCAAAACTCTCAAAACAGACCCCTAATTAACCCAAACCTCTAATTAAATGGACATCCTATTGGGCCTGTGGACTGGGCCCAATGGACTGGCTGACCCATAGGTTTGGCCTGCATCATCAATCCATCCCTCCTTTGGGAAAAGCTCTCTATCATACCACAACCTAATACGTTGCTTCCTAAGCACTTTTGACGCATTCCCTAGGGTTAGGGCTTGCATGTAAGTGCCGAAGCACATGTCCGCAAACACTTCAACATGTCTCCGCAGAGACAATAACAATGACGCACCTCGGGGATAAAACACAAATTTTATTAATCAACTCTCTCTCAGAATTTCTTCTCTACAACGACAAATAAATAAGAAGATAAAACTTGGCGACTAAGAAACCTAATCAAACTAGGAAAGTAAGTAAAATCAACTTAGGAAATAAGAAATCTAATCCTAATTGCAACTTATTAATAAAATTAGAAACCCAATGACAAATAATTAGGAAAATAAAATAAGTCCGAAATTATCTTGCACATGAGGTCATGGGTCCGTTCTGCATCAACTTTCCCCTAGTTCCTTCCTACTTGCAACAGTTTATTCTTTGTACAGAGCTCAAAGCCAATCCAAGTACATGCTAACCCATATGAGCAAACTTCTATAAATCTCCTATCTGCCAAAATACATTACTGGATGGGTACCGCCTACCTACATTGGTAGCAAACCAATATTCATACCTGCTTAGTTAAAAGATATGGATTAACTATCAGTTACATGTACCCACTACAAAACCTGCTCACTTGAACCCACAAGTGGAACATTGGATATCATGATATTATCACTGGTGCATATAATAAATATTACAAAGTAATTAATATCCACTACAGTAATAGGTACCTCATCAAGTCATGATTGAAGTAGCAAGGTAAAGAATAATACCCATGTCCAGCCCATGAAGAGTAAGTACTTGCCACTCAAGAGGCATAAACTTCCCAACAATATGAAATTATTTTTCTAAAAATAAAACCAAAGTAAAGATCATACTACATCCTATTTGAGAAAGTCAAGAAGTTGATTCAAGATAATAATTATTGCTTTTGGCATCATTAACTGCATCGCCACTTGAGACATTTTTCTCATATTTATGGAACTTATGGTAGTGGGAAAAAATTCAAAAGAAGTTTTATGGTCACAAATTGGCAAGAAGCCCGTTCCCAAGATCATTGGGAAATTTTCCTTCGCTTCCATGTAAGAGCCAAAGGCACCCTTGTGTGGTCCAAAAAGTCAATATAGAAGCGGGTGGTAGCAACTTCCTCCGGTGAACTCTAAGAAGCAGAAGACCTGGAAGGAAATAATTTAGCAGACCTTGGTAAGCCCTCAGGAGTTTTCTCTTCTGCCAGTTGTTCAAGTTGTTCACGCAAAGTAGCAACATACTGCACCATTGAATAACAATAGTTAGATCAATAATATAAAGTACTCCAGTCTCCATTACAGTATGCAATGACCATCATGTATTAAAATCTTTGTAAAAGGGCACTCCGTCTCAAAACAACAAAAAAGAAAGACGTCAATATCTGTGCCTTTATTAGCTAATTCATCTTTTATTCACATATTTCAGTAGTACACTTTTCCATAATTCAAATGTGCAACAATTCTTCCATCTAGAAAAAACTTGCCTAAGTTTCTCACACTAAAGTTGTATATAAGATTTCATTTTTTTTGTAGACCTCATTAGGGATATATTATGCCAGGCCTTCCATGGACCCAGATATTGATACATCAAATCAAACTAGGCCAGAAAAGTAAACATAAAAGACTTGAAGATTTAACTCAAAGAAGGGAATTCACATTGTCCAAATTTGAGAATGAAGTATAGGGTTGTCAACAACAGCAACTTCTTGGTAATTGAGGGCTTGAACCATTGGCCAGGAAAAATTCTTAAAGATATAATAAAAAGAAGGGAATTCAAATTGTCCTGATTTGAGAATACAAGTACAGGGAATGAGTTAATGCTTGTCAATAAGGATGTAGAATTAGGGAGAAGGAGCACTAATTAAATGATAAGGATGACTATGGTACATATTGAAGGATCATAGATTCATAGTCTTTTTCAGTCCACGAAGCCTGGTCATTATAATAATGTTTTCACATTCTATCACCTTGATACTTCAAACATGATAAAAAAAAAGCTTAAAGAAAGTACCCTTGCACCTACCCCCCATGAAATGGTACTTTAAATCACTGCTAAAATGCAGGCCAGAAATCTCATGACCTTTTCAGAGACACAGAGAAGAGGAAAGAATTTTCTAGTGGCAACCTAGAGGTGGGACGTTTTCATAAGATGGGTCCACGTTTCTAAAGAATAGAAAAGGTAACCTATGAGTCAGTCAACTACCTTCCAATTATTTTCGGCCAAATCGGATTATCGTGTCTTCCATGGGGAACTTACTTGTTCCATCTTATTAACTTACCCTCAGCTTCAAAGAAATATTTGAAATGAAAGGCTCGCAGGACACTTTTTCTTGTCAAACGTGACAAAAATAAGTTTCTGATTTTTCCATTGTAACCGAAAAACACTGAACCAGCAGAAAATTGATTCCAAATGCTCTAAATACCCCGGTAATTCAGAAAAATGCCAGCAGAAGATTTTGTCATACATAGATATACTAAATATAAAAATACAGCACACCAAAATGATGAAGCAACCAAAATCTCAGCAAAGCACATAAAGTTTTAAGGGTTTTTTTTTTTATTTTAACTCCATATTTTTTATGTTGGACCCAGAGGAATTTTTTATGGAATGGCAATAGTGAAGCAGAAAGATGCAGTTGACGAAGTGGAAAGAGGTGATTAAACCGAAACTTGCTGGGAGCTTGGTTTGGGGAATTTGGAACTAAAAGTTGGGCTTTGCTAGATAAATGATGGTTGAGGTATGGGGAAGAAAAGGTGGCACATGATCTAACGAGAAAAAATCAAACGGTCTCAAAACCCAATAATTCAGATCAAACTGAATCGAAAATTCATTCAACGAGAAGGGAGAGTCAAACTAACCTATAGGGTACCAAATATCCTACAAAACTTCAACTATTCTTCGTAGGTCTTCCTTTAGCTCAAATATTCTTTAGTATAGACTATAGAGTAAGCCCCACAAAAGATCTTAAAACTTGGCACCAACAATGAGCAAAGGAACGATTCTTCAAGATCTCAAACTTGGTCCTTGATGCTGTATAAAAAATTAAAAAAAATAAAAAAACAAATTGAGTAGAAAGTTCTCTGTTTGTGTGAGGGAGACTTTGGGCTTTTGCTGCATTTGGGCAAGCCTAGTAGTCACACCCATAGTTCCTCAGAGCTCCACTAAGGGAGAATGGAGTTGCACCCCACCAAAATAAAAGAGGAAACTCTCACTGAGATTCAAAATATTTGTCACATATCACAGGAATACAATATATAGACTTTCTTAGTTTACGCCAGATGATAAGATTTCGTATCCATTTACAATATGATTCATCCACCTAATCCTAGACTTACTAAGCATAGAAGAATAATAGAATGACTTACTCAACCAATGCACCATGTAAGTTAAACAAAACTAAAGATGCATTAACCAGTAGAGACATTTTTCCTAACAAACATGAACTCTTAACAAGGAAGAAATGACCAAATAACTCGACTTGAATGGGTTCAATGCAAGAGGCAACAATCAAAAACCCTCTTTGAAGTTCAACTATATGCAGGACCCATTGATCTTGATGGAGGGCCATTTACTGGATTCTCCATGACTCTCTCTCTCTCTCTCTCTCTGTCAAAATACATCAGGTACATATCAAGCACTATTTAAAACTGCATGTAATTAGATAGTGAGAAAAAGACATGCAAGATTGTGGAGTTATAGGTGAAATGGCTTCAAATAACCGACGAAGCTGACCTCAGATAGAAGGGATAAGTCTTGATATGCACTAATCTATGATATGTGGGCTTGACCAGGAATGCCTCAAATGGTTGATGAATTGAAATGAGAGAGAATTCAAAACATGGTCACTGGTCTCTACAATTAAGTTAATATGTGCAATCTAATAGCTCCAAATGATAATTTGCAAGTAGGGAGGTCTGTAATCATTTACATGTATGAGTTTTGTCTGATTTTGCTGCTGCGGAGCGGTAGTAAGTAATCTCCTTAAGTTCACTTCAGTCTTGCTGAGTCCCATGATCAAACCTATCCACATAGTACAAAATGAAACAAAAGATGAGTTTTGTTTTGTGTTGTTTGCCTAAAACATTCTTCTTTGGGTTGGGAAAAGAAGAAGAAATTTGTATCCCATGCTATCTAAATTGGACTCTGTCATTCCTGCGCAATCTCAAATGCACAATATATGAAAAATCATTCCAACTGCCAAATTATTCATCTTACAAAACTGATTAGGATATGCGATTCAAATGCAGATTAGAACTATCAGCAATGACACAAAGGCATGGAATCCGCAGCCTGCGGATAAACCCTAATTTGAATTGTGTGTGACCCACCTTTTTGTTTGACCTAATCTGCGCCAATCACACACCTCCCCTGTGTTACAGCGCGGAGATGTTAGATCGCAATCGCATGTGTAGTCTCTGGTTTTCGGCAGGAGAAGTAGAGATTTTAGACGAGAGAGGAGACGAGGCGTGAAAGGGCAAAAAAGAAGAAGTTTCTGCCATCTGCATCTTCAATAGAGTGAGGTGGCATGTTTGTGGGGCCCACATACCCCACTGAATAAACGGCAAACCGGAAATGAGGATTTCAGCTGAGGTGACTATGAGTGGACCAACCAATCAAGGTTGGTCACGTCACCGCGGTCGGCTGCGGTAATGTGGCGAACTTTGAGCCGTAGTGACTTGACGGACTTTTGATTCGGTCACGATCACTATGGAAGAAATCCTCAGATAATCCTGATTCTAAATGTTATCTCCAGCAACTTGCAAGTGCAGTCCAGCAATGTGAGCCCACTTGGTCTCACCTTTCATCTAAGTAAACACCTTTAACACTCTTTTTATCTCATAATCCAGCATGAGGTCCCACTTTACACTCACCCCACCTTCACCCTTTAGATTGAATCTCAAGAGAATTTACCGTGCAAAACTGTTAAATCCAAAGATTGGATAATCTAGTGGGACTGATTTTTTTTATCGTCCTTGTTCACAAGGGCTCTCTTTGCAATTGATAAACTTGAATGAGACCATCCGGAATTCTGACATAGAGAACACCTGAGTTGAATGAGTGGAATTTGAGACCAACACCCTTGTTGTTTTATAGGATGTTCCCAACTTTTACTCTAATATAGGAGTAGTCCCACCCTAAAATTGACTATATGATGAATACCTTAGTTGAAGGAGTGGATCTCTACCTTGGGGCCCACCAAAACTAAGCCACTCGAAAGGAACACCCTTTATGAGATATCTCTAAATTTCATTCCAATAAAAGAAAACTCACTGTAAGATTGACCATGCGACGAATTATGTAATCAATAAACATTTTTCCATTTCAATATAATGTATTTGTCTGCCCTGTTAATTTGTGGGTTTTAATTTAGACGATCACCTAACACTGTGTTGGTAGGCTTTACATGAGCTGGGGACAAAACTCATCAGTGTCCAAACTCCTCTGCAGTTATTAAGCCCAGTGCTAAAGAGAAGGTCTGCCAGGTCCACATTACACTCCTGAAAGTCAAATCCAGGTTCAAGTGTTCAACCCAATTTCACAATACTTTGTATAGAGATCAAGGCAGAGTGACACCCTGTTTTGGTACTAGATTGGGCTCAATAACATACTGTAAACAGGGACTCCAGGTTCCTCAAACTCGCGAAATGAATGGGCTGGTTAGAATTTACCCTGAACCTTTAAACCTGACTCACTAAGTTAGACCATTCCTTCCTTGTCATCCATTGTAATAGATGCACTCGACTTGAGTGGGCCAACTCAAGAGCCCATTATTAAACCAAGGCCCACATCAATAAACATAGGATTGCAAACGGGTATCCAATCATCCGTGCCTATTTTGGGATTTGGGAGACTTTTGGATTCGGATCCATGCATATGGGATCTGAAACATTTGAATCTGAAGTAGGGTCCTTGTATATTCCAACGTGACGACCCAGATCCAGGACGATTCAATTCACATATCAAAATACGTATAGGTTTTAAGGGCCTACTTGTCTTTGAAGCAACCCTGAACAATAGTTTCTCTTCTTCACAACCAGAAATTAAAATGAGGCTAAGGTGAGTTGGGCGGCGGAGATATTGATCGGATGGAATGCCCATGTCATTAACAACCAACAGACGTTCCCTTTACCAGTCAGCTACATAATATTATATCAGGTTGGAAGGCTGAAACTGAAGGCAGAAATGGCTGTTGCATGCATGCATCTTCAGTTATGGTAGTAGCAGTATTCAAGAACTTGAAATGCAAATCAGATGTCTAGGTCTTGCATTAATAAAGGCCCAGGCCCACGCCCTCCTATAAGCTAGAACATGGGACCACGGCCCTGCTCTTTGCAAGCAAAATCAGTTCCACATTTCTTTCTTTTACCTCTTTTATTCTACTTACTTCCCACCTGCTGTGAAGGCAATTTAAATCTGTCTTGTCACCTGCATCCCACCTCCCTTGACTCCCACCACCAAAGAAGGCAATACATCTGTGCAGAGAGCCAATTCCACTGTTGGTGGTTCCTCATTTCTTTAGTGAGAGAGAAAAACTACGGTTTTATCTTTCACATCGACGATCAAAATCCTCTGTATTAAAGAATATCAATTAATCTTTACTTTTTTGCAAAAAAAAATAAATATATGTCAACACGATAAAGTAAAATTTAAAAAATCAGAACAATATGCCCCCCTCCTCTGTGGATTTCTCTGAAAGGATCAATCCCACGCATGTGTGTAAGATATCAACTCCACTCAACATGAGTGTGTTAGGTTGACTTTTTTTTTTTTTTAGCTAATGGAGGGTTTCCAACTCTTTTAGCTGGACTAATCCCTCCGGACCCAGAGAGAAGCCGGGTAAAATCCTTGGAGCCGTGGATTCAACATTCGGTTCCTGATAAGAAAAAAAATTAGAGAGCGATGTCAAGACCTCTAACTTTAGAAAATAGAGAAACTGTGGTTTTGACTACCCGACCAATCCCTTATATTTTATTGGGTTGACTTAGAGACTTTAGATTCATGAGAATATAGCAAGATTGCGAATCACCTACAAAAGATTTTCTCAGACAAACCCACCACCCACCGTCAATGTTTGGACAGTACTGTCATGAGGACACTATTAAGGATTTATTTAAAAATATATATTCCCATATAGATCCAAACTCTCCAATTCAAGAAATTTGGATAGTGTCGGCATGAAAACTGTCTTGTACTTTTGCTACAAGTTTGGATCGTGATCCAGAATGGAAGTTTAAGTGGACCCAATCCATGTGTGTGTTTCATTTGGAAGATCTTTGATCTATAAGACTATAACCGACTATATTTGTGTTTTAAAAATAATATTGTAAGACTCTACAAATATTGAATCATAATGACATTTTAAGCACTCTACTTGTACATGTAAATAGTATATTTTTAAGCCAACAAATTTATGGCTGAGTGGTGGTGGGACATTAGTATCACACAAGTCACAAAATTGATGTATAGGTCTTCGGGTTTTAACTATCACTCTTTCTTATCTTATCTTTTATATATATATATATATATATTCAGAATTGGACCTTTGATTTTTAGTTGATCCCCAATTTAGTAATTTTTAGTAAATCACTCTTACCCTACTTCACATAATATCAGCTCTGTTTAACTGATTAGAGACATGAATAGTGTGCGGGGGTGAGTTCGAGCATTCTAGTAAGCAAGAACGAAAAAAAATAAAAATAAATAAGACCTCTCTATATCATTCCTCTATATAACCAATGTTGGGAAGACTTAAATGGAATTTTTTTTCTTTTTCATTTCTATTTTATCATGAAAATTTATGTGTTGAGAAAAGAAAGGTTTCAATGAAGATGATGATTATGATAACAATAGTAATGTAATCACATTGATGTCATTCATCAAATCAATCAAAATTTTCGAAAAAAAGAAAAAATTTAAGTGAGGGACACAATGAGTTCTATACCTGATCAATCTGCCTCAAACCATAAATATATAAGAGTAACCTTTGGCTCATCCCAAATACAATTAATACACTGATATTGATTGCCAACGCACTGATGGCTCAGTGGCATTGACATAATTAGGTTTACTTGACCACCAAGAGATCCATCCCTGGGTGGGGCAGATTATCACACCACAGTACCACTGTCCCAATCTTAAAAAGAAAAAAAAGTTGAAATACATTGATACTGGTTTGTATTACATTCCAAGTGAAGTGAGCCTTGGGAAAGAAAGAAGTGCAGCATGCACCCGCAGTGTACTGGTTTAGATTAAATGCCCTCCTCTCGGATTCGAGTGGGGGCGATGCGTAATAGATACGAAGCACGAGACGGAGGACCATGAAGCGGCGGGTCCCACACGCCTCCCGCCAAATTCACATGCACGGTCTTTTGCGCCAAGTGGGCTCCACATGCTCTCTTTCCACACTGAGATAAACAAGAGATTCGAGTCCTCTGAGGCCCTAACTTCGAAATATCCAAACTTTGAGTGAAACTCTACGATGGGGCCATCATGAGATTTTTTTTTTTTTTTTAAATTATGTTCTAGGGTAGAATTGATCGCTTGATTGGAAAAAAGTAAATAACACAATTTTATGCTTATTCATTATCAAGTTAATAGGAGCGACAAACTCTAATTGACATAAAATTTAAAATATGTGTTTATACCTAAAACACGTTTATTTTGAATGATTTAAGATTTAAATGGTGGGCTCTAATGTGGAGTTCCACTCTTCCGAGCTAGAAATTTCTCTAGATTAAAGCTTTTAGATGATCTAGACTCTAGATTTCTTACTCACCAGTTCAAAAGCTGGTGGAGCTAAAATCCTCAATGGGCCTGTCTACTGTCTAGCGAAGATGTGAATGGCTCAAGATGAGCATCCTCCCTCTTATTGAAATCTCCAATTTTTGGTCAACAGCAGTTTGTCTCATTGTAAGATTTAGCATAAATCAGGCTAGCACAAAAACTCATCCCAATCATAGATATGCACGAAGAGATAGGATTTTAGGTATATTAGCTAGAATGGAGGAAGATGAAAGTCCATAAATAGGGTAAGTATATTAGTGGAAAGTGACAGAAGAATATGTTAGCCAGCAGTTGTAGAAACCGAAAATAACCCGTCAATAATAGTAGTAAAAAAAATTTTGATTAAAATTAAAAAGTAAAGTAAAGATTAGATCCAAAACCTTCTAGCTTAATCTATTATAATTATAATAAATATATAAATATCATTAATTATATAATTGATTTTATGATAGGGCCAACTCCAATCACATTAAAATTAGTGAAAAACTGGTGGGGTTGACCATTCAAAAAATCTGCTTGGACAAACTTTTTGGACAGAATTTTGGACAAATCCTATGGTATGGCTTGAATATCCCCTATGATATTCAAGTCATACCATAGAATTTGTCCAAAATTATGTCTGAAAAATTTATCCAAGTAGCATTACTCTTAATCATTTTAGGATGGTAGAGAATCCACTATGGACTTACACTCAACGTGAGTGGGAGCATGAGAGCAGTTGAAAGGATTGCTGGGGATCTAAAGACTTGTCAGATAGATATTATACACCCGTCGTGGGCCGGTGCCGCAGGTCCTGGGAAGTGCCGTAGAGGCTCCTGTACCCCACAGACCACAGTCACATTGAATGGAACGTGGCTGTTTTCGTGGGCTTTATTTATGCTAACCACTCCATGAATGACGGTGATGGTGGGACCCATGTAACTGACCATGTCATGTTAAAGCGACTAGGGAGCACTAGCAGCACGACCTGCTATGTGGCCTTCTAGTGCCTTACACCGCGAACTTTTAATAGCAAGGTATGCTTTAAAATTTCAATAAATGGTATAAAGAATGTGATTTTAAGGATGCTAAAAAGTTTTTTTGGTGGTTAGAATTTAAAATTTTAACGAAAAAAATACAGCAATTTGTTTTTCAAAAGACAAAATATCACATCATGTCTAAAAAAACTCTAATCTTCAAAATTATAGTCATAAATTCGGTAAAGAAATAGGTCATAAGATTTTAAGAAGGCAAAATAATTTCTATTTTTCTTTTTTTTATAATGGAGAGTGTATCGGTCCTTTGAACCAGAATAATTTTTATAGCTCCAAAGAGAACCGGGGTAAATTTTTTGTGCCCAACATGGTAGTGCATGCTCTCAACTTTCAGGTGCAAACCCTTCTCCTAACCAAGCTACCCCTCAAAATTAAAAAAACTAAAAAAAAAAAAAATTCAAATTGCAGCATGTTGTACGTTTGCTTGAATTGTTCTTGCTTTCCATTTCAAACAATGCATCTCTTATTAATAATTTATGAAAACCACCACCGACACATCACACATTGACGTTCAGATGATGCTGACTTCTCTCAATCCAGACTGGTCATGGTGGGTGAGTCTGGGTCTGGGTCAGGGTTAGGGTCAGGGTCAAGGTCAGGGTCAGGGTCTGGGGGTAGCGTGTATTCAAAGGGACGCGTTTGTGTCTAGGAATTTTGGGGATAATGAAAAAGATTCTGATTTGTTTTCTACGTTCTTTCTTTGGGAGATACTCAGGGGGCACTTTGCTACACAAGATTAATTTTGATGTTTTGTCTTTCGTTTCTACTATCTTTATTTGTCTCTAATCAAACAGTTAAAAATTGTTCAATGAGATCAATGTTTTATAAGTAGCTAATCTACCACTTTATCTTTTGTTTGGTGAGACTAGCCGTATCATATATATGATAACCTTTTCAATAGCAGAAGAAGTCAGTTCAATGCTAAAGAGTGGCAAGGAGTAGTCATTCTCACTTGACTATTCAATGTTCGAATCTTAAATACGGCCACCTCTTCCTGCATGTGTGAGTTTCTTTCTCACTTGAGTGAATTGTCTTTCCGTGTGTTTACTGGCTCTCACTTAGGGATGTCAAACGGGCCGTGCCGGCCGCTCCAGGCTCAGGGGCACGGCCTGCCATGGCCGGACTGGAGCACGCCTGCTCCTTTTTTTTTCAGTATTAAAAAAAAAAAAAGAACACAAATACACATTCACAGAGAATGACAAAGATATTTTTAAGTGTTTCGGTCAAACTCGACCTACTCCACTGAGAAGGGAGAACCATTTGGATCTTAACTTCTTGAAGATTTATAAATAGGATTACATTCAAAACCTTACAATCTTTTTAGAAAATAAAAATAAAAAAAGAATGAAAAACTTATAAATTTAAAAATTACAATCAAGGAAAAAGTAAAAAATTAGATGTGTAGTTCACTAATGTATTCTACTGGATCATAATATTCCATTGATGTCAACTCTTGCTACCTCTTATCTGTCACATACCAGTCTCGTAGGCAAATACAACACTCCACCGTTTTTCAGTCAGATTGGTTCTTTTGTCATTCACCACACGTCCACCTGCACTAAAAGCTTGTTCTGATGTTACAGAAGACATTGGAATAATTAATAGATCACGAGCTATGGCAGCTAACACCAGATAAACACTCTCTTGTTGCTTCCACCAAGCTAAAATGTCAAAACTAGATGCATCATACACCCGTATTATACCGACGTCAAGATACGATGATAACTTCGTCACTGAGTTACTTGAGCTTGAGCTGGATGCCATGCCCGTAGACAGGGAAGAATACCACACATCACACTCACCAACACCTGTTTGCTGGACTTCTGAATGACCCATACTAAGCCCAGTTGTACCAATTTGCTCACAATAAAATTGAAAAGTGCTTGTAAATCTGCCCTAATATGGGAAAAAAATATTTAAATCTATATAATTCATATTTTTATTTATTCCATCAATAAAAAACTGTACACCACTTAATTTTAATCTAGGATCAAATACGGCAGCTAAAGAAAATGTCATTGGAGCCTCTTTCCAATATTATTAAAATTTTCTTCCATATTTTTAATAGTGCTATTCAGTAAAAAATGATCTATAAATCTAGTGAATTGTAAAGTAATTTTAAAAAGTTTAATTAAAGCTTCATTAGACGTAGGATAATATATCCCGGAAAAAAATAATGTTGAAGTATAAAAAACTTCTAATAAATCTCTTATATTGGCACATAACTCTCAATGTTCATCACTAATCATCAAATGTTGTGTATGAAAAGCACAAAATTCATTCAAAACAGTTTTTCGGTCAAGTGTCTTGTTTAACAAATCATACATAAATTTCCATTTATGTTCTACCTCCTTGGGCATTTTAATAGCTGATACGTCTTGCCTCGCACATATTTGGGCATACAATTGTCTTCTCTGTGCGGAGGTGAAAATAAATCTAGCAATGTCTTTAATAGCATTTGTGTAACTTACAATATGCTTGAAACCAACATTTGCAATGAGATTTAAGATGTGATATATACATCTATTTTGAAAGATAGAGCTATCTATCAAAGTTGCAAGTGGCATCTGCATTCTCTTTAATTTAATAGACATTGTATTATTACTGGCATTATCTAAAGTTATTGATAAAACTTTTTCTTTAACATTATATTCATCTAGTTTTTTCAAAATAAATTTACTTATTCTAGTGTCATTGTGTGGCCATTCAAGACTGCTAAAACTAATTATACGTTTATTAATAATTCATTTTGAATCTATATTATGTGCAGCAATACAAAGAAAACTGTCACCCCCTTTAGATGTCCACATATCTGTGGTTATGGCTATTCTACCAAGAATTTCTGCAAGGTAATTTTTTATGTTTGTTTTCTCTTCCTTCCAGAATCTAATAGCATCATTTCTAACTGTATTTCTTGAAATACTGTGAAATTGTGGTTGACAGTATTTCTAGACTCATTCTTCAAAAAACTCATTTTCAACAAGACAAAATGGTAATTCGGATAACACAATCATTTTAACAAGGCCTTGTCTACAATTTTGTGCATTAAAAGAAAAAAGACCAAAACTACTACTACCACCACCACCACCAGTAGTTGAAATTTGGGTCTGTATACTAGGCCCCCCTGTCCCTGCATCCGCCGGCTTATGTAAGGCTAAACATTTTGACTTATGTCTTGTCAAATGGCCAGTACCCGATTTTGACGTTGCACCATAAATCTTACTACAAAATTTACATTTTTCCTTTTTAACTTTCTTTCCATTTTTAATAACTTCAAACCTTATAAATATATCCCAAACTGGGGAAGTTCTATTCATCTTAGTTGGTTTACGGGAACTCTAAGGAAAGGGGGGTGATAAATCACCTACTTCATCTTGTAACTCAATAAAATTTTCTTCTACCTCTAAATTAACAGAAGAAGATTCTGTGGGAAATCTTCTATCCATATTTCAAAAAATATAATTTATAAATAATAGTGATAGGCCAATAGCCTTCTTTTGTGATAATTAATATAAGAAAGTGGAGAAAATGAGAGTTAATATAATATAATATAAACTTATATATATGGAATCTCAAATTTAAATAATATAAATACCTCTAAATCTTTAAAGGCACATTTAATCTTGTCTCTTGATGACTTGATCTTTGGCCATCCAAAAACTTATTAGAGAGAGTGAAAGAGTTGAATGCTTTGAAAGAGAGTTAGAGAATCTGAGAATATATAAAGAGAATGAGAGAGTTATGTAAATTGGTGAGGAATGAGAATGGGAGGATTAGGGTATTTATAGACTTTGTAAAATAGAAAAGGACACAAAATACCCCTTATATGACCGTTTTATGGTTGTTGGGGGGGTAAAATGGAATTTTTTTTTAAAAAAAAAAGGAAATGGACATTGGGCGAGCCTGGTTGATGGTGGGCCAATACCAGTGGGCCTGGCGGGCTGGTGCCTCCAGCCCACGTGCCAGCGGGCCTAGCTGGCTTAGGCCAAACGGGCCAACGGCCCAGCCTCCTTGGCCCAGCACGGGCCGTGCCGTTGACTGGGCCAGGCCCAGCCGCGGGCTGTTGACTGGTGGGCTGGAGCGGACCGTACAAGGCCGGCCCGGCCCATTTGACATCCCTACTCTCACTTGGATTTAAAATAAAAAATAAAAAAAAACACTAACACTTACTCGTAAGTTCGAATATTTTAAGGAACCTTTTTATATAATGCTGGAACTCTACATTCCTCAAAAGTTCTCATTTCATGATTTCACATAGAATCAATTTCAACCTCCTATGTGAAATGATTTTTCCTAGATTACAGGAAAGTTATTAATTTTTTCACACTATCCATGTGAAAAAAAGTGTAAACAATTCATAACTTCCCCTTATGTTCAGCTTTCCCTAGGCCTGTTCTGTTTGTGGTTACATGCAATTTACTTTCACACCCACTTCCAGTCAAGCCCATTGACTGAAAAAAGGCTTCTACTCTTTAAGTTATTTTTGTTATTATACTATTATATTCATAAACCAAATCCCATATTCTACAGTGTGAAAAATGTACTCGAATGTTTCATTAACTCGTTAATCATGTTGATTATACAATTCAATTACTATGGAACACTGCATTTGACTTTTGCAGTTGGTAAAGGACAAAACGCAGTCAATAAGAAACTACAGAAGAGAGAGAGAGAGAGAGGGTTAGGTTGTATTACTGTCATGGTACAATCTATCTCTATAACAAGGATGATGGATCTAATTCTGGTTAGGTTGTATTACAGTCATGGTACAATCTACCTCTATCACAAGGATGATGGATCTAATTCTATCTAACATGGATTCGGTTGGTATTGCAGTGGGGTATGTCTGGGGCTAGGCATGTGGTTACAGGCTGCAATCATCATAGTTCTTTAAAGAAAATACAAGGGTCCACTTAAATATGGGCATATGTCGATTTCTAAAAACCACAGAATCTTTTAGGTAGCATGGAATTCATGTGTGGGTCCTGCCCGGGCCACGAATGATCAATCTAAAACTCAGGTTCATTACCCACATGAGCCAAATCTCATCCAAGTTTTGTAAGCCCCTATGATCATCCAAATTTGGATACTTCGACAACTAAAATTTGATTAATTTTGAAGCCTTCAAAAGTGTACCTCTAATGATGGTAAATATATTCTGTAGTTTGTTTTGAGAGTAGATAAAACGCTTTGAACATATACTGAGCTTGAAAAAAAAAAAAGATGCCCACTAAGTAAAAATCCACCTGTATGCACGGTAAAATTATTTTGATATTTAGTTTTAAATTCTAAAAGTTTAATAGCTATACATTCTATATTTTTTGTAAAAAAAAAAAAAATATGTCCAATGGGGGTATTCTGTTAAGAACGGTGTCAATCTTGGACTTATGCCAATTCACTGAAGAGAGAAGAAAAAAAGATTGAATTGGATGAAAGTAGACTCTACAGCCCAAAAAAAGACGCCCGGAGAAAAGGGGTGTTCTTAAAAAAAGAGTGATTTGTAGAATTCCACTAATATAATATATTGAAATCATGTCCTGAGAAATTGCACCAAAGATAAAATGAGCAGAATCTTCAGATGTGTGAGAGAAAGAGAGAGAGAGAAGGAGAGAGAATTATTCATTAAGTATGTAAGGAAAGTGATTGTGAGATATTTTTAATAGATGTGAGTCGGTCTTAATAGTTACAGCATGTGTGATGTGGTGAGGATCACATGTTGCCCATGTGGGCTGCCGCTCAGTCTCATGCTCATGCATCTCAAGCACCCCACCTCCATCCAAATTCCAACCTAACAACATGTTGAAGATGTTGTTCTACTACAAGCTCAACAAGTCTAAAACTTGTGGAGTGAGAGTTACTATCCACTTGCCATTCTCCAAATTCCCTGCCGTACAATAGCCCCATGAAATGATGTTGTTATTCATTATAGATTCTTCGATTAGGTTAACACCTATTATGCACATCCCAAATAGACCAATAAAATTGATAATTGGTGGTCATTTAATAATAATAATAATAACAATAACAATAATAGCTAGTAATGGTAGCTAAAAATAACTATTTAAGGCTAAATGGACATGAGATCAAATTTTACTCTACCGGGGGAAATTCGCCAATAATAAGAAAAGGCTTTTGATTTTTTGCATTTATTACATTTTTGCTATTTGTCCTATACTTTTTCTCACAAAAGAGGGAAATCTTTGAATTGTTTTTGCTAAGCTTAGAAGAAAATCACTTTTTTGTGAAAAGGGTAGAAATCAATTTTTCATGGCACCACACAAAAGGAATATGTGGTAATGCAAAATTCTAAGCATGACAGACACAATTCAAAGATATGAGAATGAGGTAGGGACTCCACTTACCAACGTTTGGTAATACAGTTAGTTGGGTCACTTCGTTACCATCCGGAGGTTTCAGCATCGAAGTCTACCAATATATTGGGACCCCATGCTATTCTAGCCCGACGTACTCAGTGAGTGGAAACAGGGGAAAGCTACCACCCGAGGCATTTAGTCAGGTGCTCTAAAAGACCTTGCATACCCCCGGTTAGAGAAAAAAAAAAAAAAGAAAAAAAAGAGAGAAAGGTAGGGACTCCACTTCAATTTGAATAGTTCTAATATTACAATATGATAATGCATTTAATCATGTGTCTTAGATTTTAGATATGGACCCCCACTGTAGGAATTGCAACTTAAAGGAGTCCTTTGGCAGGCCTGCACCAAAGTATCCGGAGTGGAAATTGAATGGAAACAGTTAAACTTGCACCAAATAACTCCCAGTGAGACCTTCTCTCTCCCCAATAAACCATGCATGCATATGTAATTGCAGGGGATTTCTTTTCTCGATTTAGCATGAGTAGAAGAAAAGAGTTAAGAGTAGGTAAAAGGTGACATGCCATTGTTAGCCATTTTGTCTTCTCAGCAAACACTCTTCACTCTACATATTACAACAATCATCAGTTCTTCTTCTTCTTATTCATCTTCTTCATCTTTCCTTTGTATACAAAGAGAAAGGAAAGAACTTTATAAAAAGCTAGCTCTAGTTCTCTCTCTTCTGCATTTTGCATTTTCAGAGAAAACAAGATTACAAGGAAAACAGAAAAAATGAGTGTTATCCTCTGAAGAAGAAGAAGACGACTGAGAGAGAAGATGAAGGTGAAGAGGTTGAGTTTGGAAGTGGAAGGAGAGGGAAGAGCGAGGAAAGATGGAGTCTTTGGAGGGACTGTTGTTGTTGGGGTGAAGTTGGATTCTCAAAGCCGGGAATTGCTGACATGGGCACTTGTGAAAGTGGCGGAGCCCGGAGATCGAGTTTTCGCTCTCCATGTTCTCCATAACTCCGGTTAGTTAGAATTTGGGTTGGTTTGTGGTTTCATGTTTCTTTCTCGAATTGTAATCTGACGTTTGGGGATTTGGCAGAGGTTCTGGATCAGTATGGGAATTCCGCTCTTCTCTCTCTTGTTAAGGCGTTCGAGTCAGTGCTGGCAGTATATGAAGGATTCTGCAACTTGAAACAGGTTCCTTTTGATTTTTGAGTTTGATTGTAGTTTTTGTGAATTTTATTTTAGGCGTGCAAGTGTGCTCTGTTGGGTTGAGTTGGGATTTGGGGTGGTTGTTGTTTGGGGTGCAGACCTGCAGTTGCATTTCTATGATCTTATTCCTGCAACTTTGTTGGATTCTGTTTTGTGTTTTGTGTTTTCTGTCAGAGAAAGAGAGTTCTTAGTGTGTTTTGTTGGGTTGAATTTGCATTTGGGGTTACAGATTAGAATAGAAAAAATATATACGTTTGGGTTGTTGTTTGGATTGCATTTGCATTTCCACGATTCTGTTTCTGCAACTTTGTTGGATCACTGTTGTTGGGTTTATTGTAATGTCTCTGATTTCTGGCTTGTTGGATGTGCTAATGTCTTTTGTGGGGTAAAATTGGCATTCAAGGTGGTGCTTGTTTGGATTCCAATTCCCATTTAACTTTGTTGAATTACTGTTAATAGATTGCTAGTTTTGTTGTAATTCCTCTGTTGTTGTTGTTGCCGCTGCTGCTGCTGTTATTGTTAGAATCATCATTTTCTTTTTGGTCGTCTGAGTGTGTTTTGTTGGGTTGAATTGGCATTTGCCGTTGTTTGGGTTGATATGCATTTCCATGATCAGTTTCTGCAACTTTCTTGGCTGTTGGATTGCATACTCCATTCCCTTTGGCCAATTTCTTACTCTTCCAACTATCAGATTGATCTCAAGCTCAAGATCTGTCGGGGCTCATCGGTCCGCAAGGTTCTAGCGAGGGAAGCAAAGTCTTTCAGTGCCACTAAGGTTATCTTAGGGAACACAAGGAACACTTGCCACATTGGGTGAGTATGCAATTTCACTGCAAAAGGTTTTTTTTTCCTCCCTTTTCTTTTGTTTTGACATTTGAGGTTCAATTCGACCTGAATATCAGGTCTACGACATCAATTGCCAAATACTGTGCAAAGAAACTCCCTCTCAATTGTTGTGTGCTGGCTGCTAGTAATGGGAAGATCATATTCCAGAGGGAAGCGAAAGAGCCCGCTTTTGCTTCTCCAGGTAGCTTCACCCTGAGAATGGTTTCTCATGTCTTTTGTTACTAAATTCAGTTGAGTTGAAACTGAAACTGATCTTAGTATCTTCATTTTGTTTTGATTCTAAAAAGAATCGGGGAACAACAAAGAGAAGTATCCACTGCCCGCCAAAATATTCAGTGCGCTCCACCGGACTTTGAGCAACAAGAATCCCAGTATTCTCGGTTGCAGAGATTCAAAAAATCTGTTGACTGGTAAGGGCAGAGATGGAAAGAACAGTAGTAATAGGGAGGGCCATTTCAAATCAGGGGCAGGTTCCTGTACAGAAGCTGCCTCTAACAGGCACTCCACACAACTGGCGGTGGACGAGTCATTGGCTTTGGTCCCTGTACAGAGTATAGAGGTGGCCTCAAGCTCGATTTCCCTCTTGATGCGGGAATTGCCTGAATTGAGACCTGGTTGGCCTCTCCTTCACCGGGCAGTCTTACCTGAAAGGCAATCTTCAGAAAGATCCACTGCTAAAAAGATCTCTGTTGTTCAATGGGCAATGCGGCTTCCTACACGGCACTCTACAGCAGCAGTTCATCCCGATCACAAGACAATGAACCCGGCTGTTGCTACTTTGGACGGGGAGAGTGGGGCAATTGTTCCTGTGGGAGATTTAGTCTCTCCCAACTCAGATGACATGGAGCTGAAAAACCTGCCAAAAGAATTGAAATTTCTCCATGAGATGTACTCATCTGCATGCCGATTATTCAGCTATCAGGAACTTCAATCTGCAACATCCAATTTCTCAAATGGTAGATTTTTCTTTTTAATTCATACCTGGAACTTCCTATTTTTTTAGAATTATGGATCCGACAAATTTCCTGACCTAGTTTACACTGCACCAGACAATATGATTGGGAAAGGAGGTAGTAGCCAAGTTTACAAGGGTCAGCTTCCCAATGGGAAAGAACTTGCAGTGAAAATCTTGAAGCCATCAGAAGATGCGGTGAAAGAGTTTGTTTCAGAAATTGAAATAATCACCACCTTACATCATAAGAACATCATCTCCCTGCTTGGATTTTGTTTTGACAAAAACAAACTTCTCTTGGTTTATGATTGTTTAGCAAGAGGGAGCTTAGAAGAAAACCTTCATGGTAAACTCTAATTTAAAGATTAATTTTCAGCTATTTTTGTGATTGCTTTGTTCTCATATGATGTTTATTTTGATTAGGTGCAAAATCTCAGACCATCCTTAGTTGGGACAAGAGATTTAAGGTGGCTGTCGGCATAGCTGAGGCCTTAAATTATCTGCATAGCAGCGGCACTCAATCTGTGATCCATAGGGATGTAAAATCTTCCAACATCCTTCTCGCTGATGATTTCGAGCCACAGGTGACTTTCAAATGAATGATGGATGTTTCCATTTCTCAGTTTGATTGATACAAATAGATCTATTAATGTGTTTTTGAGAATCCTCATAGGCTTGTTATTTGTTGCTCCAGCTATCTGATTTTGGACTTGCTACCTGGGCATCAGCATCTTCATCACACATAGCATGCACCGATGTTGCTGGGACTTTTGGGTTTGTATTTTCATTCGTAAATTTCTCACATCTGATTTATAGTGAGTACTTGAGTAGCATCAATGTTAATCAACAAAAAGGAAGGGGAAAAAATTTAATTCTATGAAATCCATACTGGCAGGTACTTGGCCCCAGAATATTTCATGTATGGGAAGGTAAATGACAAGATCGATGTTTATGCATTTGGTGTTGTGCTCCTTGAACTTCTTTCAGGAAGGAAGCCCATCAGCAATGAGCATCCAAAGGGCCAAGAGAGCCTGGTCATGTGGGTAAGTTCTTATTTGATGTTCATCTTACTGATTTCTTGCCTAATTTACATCTTGAACGCAACTCGTAATGGAATCGGTTGACAGGCAAAGCCAATTCTACAAAGTGGGAAAGTAATGCAACTATTGGATCCAAGGTTGGGTGACAAGTATGATAAGGATCAAGTGGAGAAAATTATTATGGTTGCTTCACTCTGTGTCAGACGCTCGCCCAAAATGCGGCCTAGGATGAGCCTTGTAAGCTTTCTCACTCCAACTTTTGGTTTTAATTGTGTCTACATGTAGAGACCCTGTGAGAATGGTTTATTCAAACATTGATTGTATACTTCCCTCTAGTGCAATCACCCATGTCTTCATTACTGAGCAAAATGGAAAGCAAGATAGAATTATATCTACCCTACTTTTATTCATGTCAGATCCTTTTTATCACTGTCACTGTAGATCTCGAAGCTACTCCTCCATGACGAGGTAATCAAGTGGGCCACTTTAGAAGCTGGTGCTTCAGAGGAGTTGGATGGGCTGGATGAAGAATCATATCCATCTTCTGATATCCAATCTCATCTCAACCTTGCTTTGCTTGACGTGGAAGATGATTCACTCTCTGTCAGCAGCACAGGGCCGAGTCTCAGTTACTTGACCTCCAATAAGTCCATGGAGGATTACCTGCAGGGGAGGTGGAGCCGTTCATCAAGCTTTGACTGACTGATCCACAGTGGGACATGTGTAACCGCGGCCCCTTTGTTTTGTATAGTTGTTGAGCTTTGCTTTGATTACGCAGGTCTTGGATGAGAGGTTTGCGGAACCAGTGCCCTCCTCCTTGACTAGGCAATCTTCTGGTCCTATTTGGACTGGTTATAAGAATCTTCTAAGGTTCTCTTTAATTTTTCTAGTTGAGAAAGAAAGTTTCATATTTGAGATGGGATTTGTATATGAAAGGATGCTATTATATACATACATCTTAATATGCGATCAGCATAGAGCTTGATGTTACCTTGTTTATTAATTTTACTATGATCTTTCATGTTTGAATTCACACCACATGTAGTCACTAATTCTCATCTCCCAGTAGTTTCGTCGCACCTTATTACCCAAAGTGTGGTTATATTAGATACAGGACTACAAGGTTAACATTTGCAGCGTCAGATTCAACAAAATGAACTCGACTTGTAACAGAGTAATGGAACTCCTCTGCCAGTAGCAGATCATTTGCAATTCCAACATCATACCTTTTAACTACTGCTGCAATTTGGGTTGCAATTTGTTAGTGGATGGCTGACCTTAATAGCATTTAGTTTCTCTTGCAAAACAATTAGGGCCTGATTGTTTCATGTAATTGAATACTTGAATTACATTCCTGGAAGTAGTTAAAAACGAACCAAACGTGAATGCCCAAAAATGAGCATAAAACAAATAATGAAAATTCAATGCAGGGAAATTGAGAAATAAATAACCAATCATCATAGTAGCGACTCAATACGCAGGGATGTCAAAGTCCCATCTACATTTCGATCCCATCTCACCTCACTTCTTTAATATTCCTTTGGTACACCTCGCCTCTTTAATATTCCTTTGGTAAAACTCATTCAACCATGAGTTCCTATGTATTTCATGCAAACAAACGGGCCTAAGTGATTGATACTGATGTGTTTTACTTCTCTGATACTCAGAACAGTTGCCATCATCTTGTAGTTTTGGTTTTTTATCTATGCCCTCATCTGGGAGACCATGATTTTGATCGTCCAGATTGGCATACAAGTGCCATATGTATGGCAGACTTTAAGTGATGTAGAGAATTGTAGCCTTCAATCAATAACCCATTGTCAATTTTATCCTATTCGCCAATATACTTTTGAAGACTTTTTGTTTGTTTATAAAAAAACTATAAACATTAGCTAAAATCTAAAGTAATTTTCTTGCTATATTAGCTGTAGCCTGTAGGTGACATAGAGCTCTCATTGGCTGAAGTGATGGGACCCGCATATGAGATGCCCCCCTATCATTTTGTGCGTCCATTCTCTTATTCCAACAGGCCATGCTAAACACATATGGTGGTCCGCATCTGTCTGACTTTTCTAAGAAAATATTATATTTACCATCTCAATCAAAAGTTGAGTCTGATCGACGGTTGTTGTAAGTGCAAAAACGATAACTCACAAGATAAGAGGGTGCCTTAGAGGACTTAACCAAATGACCGTCGAGAGCTGACTGATAGTGGTTCGGAGACACCTGAAAGAAAAGAAAGAAAAAGTCAAAGGACCCTGGCTGTGGCAGCACAGGGCTCTCCGATGCCTCAGTTAGTTTGATCCTCCCATCTCAATGGGGAAGAAGAGAGACAGTATATATGTGTATTCTTTCATGCGTACCTTGTTCAGATGCTATCTCCCCTTTATATATGAGTGTTACCGGAGACTTTGTCATGGGCTTGATGATCTGGCTGCTGAGATCATCAGCTCACAAAATAATAAATGGAAGTCCATCACAGCCCACATCGCATTTATTGCCAGTCCGATCAGCCCGCACAGCATTAAATGCCAGTCATATTGGGCCTGATCGGATTGGACTCGATGGCAGGCGAAGATCTCACTGGATCCTTTCTTGGGCCTCCCCCGATGGGGGTGTGACCGTTGGATGCTGCCCTGTCAGAGGGTTGGACGGCCAGGATGACGTCTGTCTTGTCACTGCGCGCCTGGAGGCAGGAGATATTTTAAACACGCACCTCGGCTGGCAGTCTTGCAGCCGGGATGCGTGTTGGAACCGGGCTTAGCGGAGGACGGCTTCAACCGGACCGAGACCATCAACCGCACCCCGGCGGGCGCTCCACTACCGCGGCCGGGACGCGCTCAGCCGGACTGAAGATTAAGCCATTAGTAAAACAATTTGGGGACGATTAGGAATCTCCTCACACAATAGCCCCCTAGCTTGCGGCTCCTCTGGGATCCCGGGATCCCGAACTCAGCGGAGACGGAAGCTACGAAGGTGCTGCTGCAGTTATAGATTTCACGCTGGCGACAGCTGACGTCTAAGCCTCTCCAAACTTCTTTTCCCGCTCAGGACAATAAATGTAGCGCGTCAATCATGAAGAAGCGAGACGGACAATTCCACGTGTCCTCATTTGAACGGTCGCGCCGCTGGACATGGGAAGCGTACAGCCGCCTGGTGCAGCGTTTCGAATTTCGAGAACGGCGCTCGAGGCGAAGCGGCGTTTCCTCTGATACAAAAGGTTGCTGTCGTCTTGCTCTACCCACCCTCTGCATCCGAAGAACCAGTCCAGAAGCCTTTCTCTGCTGCTAAGTCAGATCGCAGCGACGTGTACCTGAGGGTTTTCCGGTTGCGTTTTCCGAGCGTGAGCTTTTCTTTTTCTTTAGGTTCTCTCTTTCTTAACCACACATGGGGATTTACAGTCACTGGGTAGAAAACGACATCGCCATAGATGGGCTTAGGGGGGCATATGAGATACCGGAAGACGTGTTGATCAGACGAGCGGATCCTGCAGACTATGCACTCCGCTCGTACTCGGGGGGCTGGATGCCCTTCCCGTTGATTGCCATAGTAGAGGGCGGAGTTAGGTTCCCCCTTCACTCACTTCTTAGGGCCTGTCTCAGCGCTTGGGCCCTCAGTCCGTGTCAGCTGTCGCCTAACGGTTACAAGGTCATTATGGGCACAGCTGCTCTGAATAGAAGCCTAGGTATTGACCTCGGCGTCCATGACATCGAAGATGTCTATGATATTTGCAAATCCAAGGAGGACGGCTACTACCTCCGAGTTAGGCCCCGGTGCACGGCCTTCGTCACGGCACTCGAGGACTCCAGTAAATATGCCGGAGACGACCTCGTGTGCGTCTCGGGGAACTGGGAGTTCGGCGCCGAGGAGGATAGGGTGTATAGAGTACCTCGTCATCCCGGGGTCGTCCCAAGTAATCCCCTTTGCTTATTATTGTATCTCATTTCGTTTTCTGCCTCAGGGCTTGCCGAGTTGATACGCTTCTGGTTCATTTTGCAGCTGCTCGCGAAAGGAAGCAACGAGCTAGGCGGGAGGGCTGGAGAAAGAACGAAGAGTGGTACCAGGCTATCAGGAGGTGCACCGACTTCAACAACAGATCTGCCTGGGCGCTACTGGGCTACGAGCCGAGGTACCGGGGATATAACAAGAGGTCAGCATTGCCCCCTGCGCTGCTTCAAGGAGAAGTCCCGGGGCCAAGTGCGCCCTCTGCCAGCAGCCGTCCAGAGGCGGCGTTCGAAGAAGGGGGGCCCTCTCAAGCCGCGACTGGTGTTGAGGCGTCGCCCGAACCGCAAACCTCCCCCGAGCCGCAGTCAAGCGGCACTCCTTTGGTGAGAAGAGCGCGGCGCTCTCGCAGCGACCCAGAAATGTCACGGGTCCCGGCGTTTGTAGATCTGGAGGCATTAGCGCTCGGGAGCGAAGATGAGTCTCCTCCGCAGGGAATGAGGGACACTGCAGGGCGTTCAGCCCCCAGTCCTCCTGAACCCACCCCGGTCGAACAGGAACTGCCGACTCCGGATCCGGTCCCAGGGACCCGGCAGTCATCCGAGGTCGCGCCCGACGTAGGCCCCTCGAGGAAAAGACCGAGGGAGGACGAGGGGAGCCCGAGGCAGGCGCTGCGGCCGCGGTCAGCCGAACCGGCGACCTGGGCGCCGAGTTTCCTTCTTGAGTCAGGGAGGCCAATGACTGTGGAGGACTACATCCACAAGAAGCCAGACTCCCACGTGCTCGAGGCGCTCAGCCATGCTTGCGCGCTCCCGCGCGACATGAAGCGGCTGGAAAAGATGAGCGACCCAAAGTTAATGATGTCGCTGCTGCACTCTTGCTTTCAGGTAATTTTCTTGACTGCTTGCCATTTCTTTTACACTAGTATTCCGTCTCGGCCACTAATCTTTCCATCTGGTTTCTTCTGGCAGACGCTGCAAAAGTCGATGGCATTCATCGACAGGTTTAATAAGCAAGGTCCCTTGGTGGATAGCCTCGCTGAGGAGAAGCAGAGGCTCGAAGACGCTTTAGGAGCCAGCACTTTGAGGGTGGACCAACTAGAGGCGCTCGAGGGCGATCTGCAAGCGAGGCTCGGGGAGGCGACAGAACAAGTTGAGAGTGAAAGGAAGAAAAACGCCGACCTCGAAGCCTTGGTGGAGAGCCTGAAAAGCGACCTTCAGGCGGAGTCGAAGCGGGCGGACGAAGCGGTAGCCAGAGCCAAGTCCGAGAGCGAGGCCGCTTTCCAGGATGCGGCCACCCAAGCGACCGTTTACTACGGCGCTAAGGTGTTCCGCGTCCGCGACAAGACGTGGCTCAAGGCATGGCGTGCCGCCTTGAGGGAGGCAGGAGTCTCAGAGGACCATCCCTCCTTTGTCAACCCGCCGAGCTGCCCTGGCCCGTCGGCCCCGGACAACACGGTCATCATCGAACACACGGCCGTTGCCCCCAGCGGCCCAGACCCACTGGAAGTTCCAGCCGATGTCCCCAGCAGCTCGTCTTCGCCGGAATTCTGAGGCCTTCAGTGCTTTTGTTCTGCTTCTCTCTCCTTTTTTTTTTTTTTACCCATGTAATTCGTGCTTCAAAATGTAAACTTCTTCCAACAATTAATAAATTTAATTTTCTCTATCATTCTTCTTCATCCCATTTTGCTTGCATGCTTGATTTCTCCATAGTGCTTGTGCTTGTCCTTTTACAAGGCCATATCGGGTAATTAAAGAGATAATGACATAATTCAACGCCGAGGCCTCCAAGGTATTGAGGTGGCCGCAACGGACTCATGCCGAAGCGGTACGTAGACTAGCCTATAGACAGTCCTCGTGCCCCGTAGGCTTCATGCCGAGGTGGTGCGTGGACCGACCCCTTAGGCAATCCAATTGCCGCCCGTAGGCTTCATGCCGAGGTGGTGCGTGGACCGACCTCTTAGGCAATCCAATTGCTGCCCGTAGGCTTCATGCCGAGGTGGTGCGTGGACCAACCTCTTAGGTGCGTGGACCGACCTCTTAGGCAATCCAATTGCTGCCCGTAGGCTTCATGCCGAGGTGGTGCGTGGACCGACCTCTTAGGCAATCCAATTGCTGCCCGTAGGCTTCATGCCGAGGTGGTGCGTGGACCGACCTCTTAGGCAATCCAATTGCTGCCCGTAGGCTTCATGCCGAGGTGGTGCGTGGACCGACCTCTTAGGCAATCCAATTGCCGCCCGTAGGCTTCATGCCGAGGTGGTGCGTGGACCGACCTCTTAGGCAATCCATGCCGATTGCCGCCCGTAGGCTTCATGCCGAGGTGGTGCGTGGACCGACCTCTTAGGCAATCCAATTGCTGCCCGTAGGCTTCATGCCGAGGTGGTGCGTGGACCGACCTCTTAGGCAATCCAATTGCGGCCCGTAGGCTTCATGCCGAGGTGGTGCGTGGACCGACCTCTTAGGCAATCCAATTGCCCGTAGGCTTCATGCCGAGGTGGTGCGTGGACCGACCTCTTAGGCAATCCAATTGCCGCCCGTAGGCTTCATGCCGAGGTGGTGCGTGGACCGACCTCTTAGGCAATCCAATTGCCGCCCGTAGGCTTCATGCCGAGGTGGTGCGTGGACCGACCTCTTAGGCAATCCAATTGCCGCCCGTAGGCTTCATGCCGAGGTGGTGCGTGGACCGACCTCTTAGGCAATCCAATGCGTGACCGCCCGTAGGCTATTGTCGTCGGGTCGCTGACTTCTGTTCTTGAATTGACACTGGCGAAAGAATAAGAATTATAACTGCTTTCATTAAAATCTTGGAGCGTCTTGAATACAGAGTCAAAAATAGAACTTTCTGAGGTGTGACGCATTCCACGGTCGCGGTAACTGTCGACCGTTCATATCTACAAGCCTGTAGGCCGACTGTCCAGCAATAGCTACTACCTTGAATGGTCCATGCCAATTCGGTGCCAGCTTGCCTTGGCCTGGATCTCGATCTCCTGGGAGTGTTTTCTTCAGGACCAATTCTCCAACTGAGAACCTTCTTTCCCTGACCTTTCGGTTATAACTTCTGGCCAGTTGCTGCTGATAGTCGGCCAGTTTGATGGCTGCTAATTCTCTGCGTTCATCAGCGAGATCCAACTCCCGGGCAATGTTAGTCTCATTCTGGCCTCGGTCAAAGAGTCCCGACCTGAGGGTCGGAAGGCCGACCTCAAGGGGGATGACCGCTTCCATCCCATAAGCAAGAGAAAACGGGGTTGCCGAGGTGGAACGCCTAGGAGTCGTTCTGTAGGCCCATAGGACACTCGGAAGTTCTTCTACCCATCTTCCTTTTGCCTGATTCAGTCGCTTTTTTAGCCCGTCGAGTACTACTTTATTGGAGATCTCTGCCTGGCCATTGCTCTGAGGATATGCTGGGGTAGAATAGCGGTTCTTGATGCCGAGCTCCTTGGAGAAGTTCTTGAATGTGGCAGAATCAAACTGAGTGCCGTTATCCGAGACGAGAACTCGCGGGATACCAAATCTAGTGATGATGTTCTTCCATACAAAGTTCTTCGTATCGCGCTCGGTGATGGAAGACAGCGACTCTGCTTCTATCCATTTAGTGAAATAATCGGTCGCCACTATTAACCATCTCTTATTTCCCGGAGCTCGGTGGAGTGGTCCTACAATGTCCAGCCCCCACTGGGCGAAGGGCCATGGGCTAGAGAGTGGGCTCAGATCATGTGCTGGTTGATGGAGGGAATGGGAGAACTTCTGGCACTTCTCACATTTCTTGGCGTATAACCGCGCATCCCTCTGCATATATGGCCACCAGTACCCCTGACTGATCGCTCGGTAAGCCAACGATCTTCCTCCTATGTGGCTTCCACAAATTCCTTCGTGTATTTCATAGAGAAAGTCATCAACTTTGCTCGGATGGACGCACTGAAGGTACGGGCCAGTGAATGACTTTCGGTAGAGTTTACCTTCGGGGGATAACCAAAACCGTGCAGCTTTCAATCTAAGCCGATGAGCCTCAATCTTGTCGTCTGGGAGTTTGTCGTCCTTAAGGTAGGATACAATTGGATCCATCCAGCTTGGGCCGAGGTCGAGGCAAAGGACTTCCCGGGGTGGCTGAAGCTCTATACTGGGTCTTGCCAGCGATCCTACTTCGATAGTTCTCTTCTTCCATGCTTCAACAGCGGAGGCTAAGCTGGCCAGGGCATCGGCGTGGGAGTTTGCTCCTCTGTTAATCTGTCTGACTTCTGTAGTCTGAAATTCTGAGAGGGATTTCTTTGCGAGGGCGAGGTAGGCAGACATCCTATCGTCTCGGGCTTGATAGTCTCCTGTCAGCTGGTTAACCACCAGTTGAGAATCACTGAAGACGATTAACTGCCGAGCCCCAAGGATTTTGGCGCTGCTCAGTCCGGCTAACAAAGCTTCATACTCCGCTTCATTATTCGATGCTTTGAAATCCAGAGTGAGGGCCTGCTCGATAACCAATCCGTCGGGGGTCTGAAGGACGGCACCGGCTCCAGCTCGCTTGGCGGTTGACGAACCGTCTACGAAGACCTTCCATATCGAGGCCGGGAGTTGCCCTTGCGGTAGCTCATCTTCCAGGAGTGGTACTTCGGGATCGTCATCCCCGGGCTCGGGGCGGAGCTGAGTTGGCGCCGAAGCCGGAGGTACGAATTCCACGATGAAGTCTGCCAGAACCTGAGCCTTGATTGCAGTTCTGGGCTGGTATTGAATGTCATACTGGCCGAGTTCAACCGCCCATCGCGAAAGCCTTCCTGAAAAATCAGCCTTTCGAAAGACAGACTTTAGCGGGTGCTTTGTAACCACCATCACAGTATGAGTTTGAAAATAATGGGAGAGCTTGCGAGAGGCACTGACTAACGCTAACGCAAGCTTCTCCAACTGAGTATACCTGGTCTCGGCATCGAGGAGCGATTTGCTCGTGTAATAAACCGGTTTTTGTTGATTTTCCTCCTCCCTAATGAGGACTGAGCTCACAGCTCGATCCGAGACAGCCAGGTACAAATATAATAATTCCCCATGTTTTGGGGTTGAAAGTAATGGGGGTGAAGAGAGATAGGCCTTGAGTGCTTGCAAGGCCTGGTCGCATTCGGGGGTCCATTGAAATTTAGAGTTTTTTCTTAATAACTTAAAGAAGGGCTGGCACTTATCTGAAGATCGGCTAATGAATCGATTTAGCGCGGCAGTCATGCCAGTAAGCTTCTGGACTTCTTTCGCAGTAGCCGGGCTCTGCACTCTGAGGATGGCGGAAATCTGGTTCGGATCCGCCTCAATCCCTCTCCTCGTGACCAGGCTCCCCAGGAATTTGCCCGAACCGACGCCGAAGGCGCACTTGGAGGCGTTCAATTTCAGCTTGTACTTTTTCAGGACGGCAAATACCTCAGCTAGATCAGACAGATGGTTCGCGGCCTGCTTGGATTTGACGACCATATCGTCAATATATACCTCAATAGTATTGCCGAGCTGCGCCTCAAACATCCGGGTGACCAGGCGCTGATAGGTGGCGCCCGCGTTCTTTAAACCGAAAGGCATTACCCTATAGCAGTAGATGCCCCTGGGCGTTATGAACGCGGTCTTCTCTTCATCCGGAGCGTACAGAGGTATCTGATGGTAGCCCCGGTATGCGTCAAGAAAGCTCATCCGGTCATGACCCGCGGTGGCGTCGATCATTTGATCTATCTTCGGGAGTGGGAAGCTGTCTTTAGGGCAGGCCTTGTTGAGATCAGTGAAGTCAACGCACACCCTCCACTTGCCAGTCTTCTTTTTGACCACCACCGTGTTGGCCAGCCAAACCGGGTATTGCACTTCCCTGATCGCCCCGGCTGCGAGTAGCTTGCCGACCTCCTCAACCACGGCTTCTGTCTGGGGCAGCCCGGTCCTGCGAGCCTTCTGCATCACTGGCTTATGCTTGGGATCTACATTTAGCTTATGGCATATGACCTCGGGATCAATGCCAGGCATCTCTTCTGGGGTCCATGCAAAGGCTTCTATGTTCTGGGACAGGAATTCGATCAACTCGGACCGTTCTGGCTCGGTGAGCTGGCCGCCAAGCAGGAAGAACTTCTCTGGGTCAAGAGGACTGACCCTGATCTCGATTAGATCTTCCACGCTCTTCTTCTCAGGATCTTGGCCGACCCTATCCAGCTCTTTCTCCAATTCGGCCATGTTGACCTGCTTGGGCTCGCGTTCTCCTGGAACCACGGCCATCAAGCACCGCTGAGCCATTTGCTGATCTCCCCGAACGGTCACTACTTTTACTCTGCCGCCGTCTTCCAATGGAAATTTCAACTTTTGGTGTAGAGTGGAGGGCACCGCTTCCATGTCATGGAGCCAAGTCCTACCCATGATGGCATTGTAGGGAGATGGCGCGTCAACCACCAGAAAATCCACCATCACGGAGGCTCCTCCAACCTGAACTTTAAGGGTCGCCTTCCCTTTCGGGTATACAGGCTGGGCACTGAAGCCTATCAATGGAGTACGGGCCTCTTGCAGGTCTGCTTCCGAGAGGCCCATCTTCTTGAAGCAATTGAAGTAGATGACCTCGGATGAACTGCCGGGATCGACAAGGATCCTCTGGACTCTACAATTCTTCAGCTTCAGAGTGACAACAAGCGGATCATTATGTGGGAGTTGTACGCCCTCCAGGTCGTCATCAGAAAACCAGATCTTGGGCCGCTCATTACGAGGCCTTTTCGCAACCGGTTCCAGCTCGGCCGCCATTACTTGTTTTCCACGGGACGCCCGTCTTGCCTCGGCACGCGCCTGATCACTCCCCAGGGGAGGGGGGGCGAGATGGATGACGCTAATGAGCTTCTCGGACTCATCGCTGTCCTTACTTCTCTTGTACCGGCGCCGAGCCCGGGACTCGTTCTGGGTGCCTGCCTCAACATGTTCTTTAAGATGTCCTTCTCAGACTAGTCTCTCCAAGTGAGACCTGAGCGTTCTGCATTCTTCTGTATCGTGACCGTTTTGCTTGTGGTATGCGCAGAATCTGCTCTGGTCACGGCTGACGGACTCGCTGCTCATGGGTTGCGGCCAGCTGAAAAATGGCTCTGACTTGATCTTATTCATAATCTTGTGAATAGGCTCCTTAAAAATGGTGTCAACAGCCTTATAAGGGTCTGAAGACAGCTTGAGTCTCCTGCTGTCCCTGTAAGAAGGTGCACGAGCTTTCGCCGAGCTGGTCGAGGCTTTGCGTCGGCTCGAGTCTTCTCTCCTGGAGGACCGATCTTCCTGCCTCGAGGATTTGCCGTCCCTATCCGTTCGGTCGACACGGAAGCTTTCCCGAGCTCGGAGCTGATCGTCCTCTTGAGCTATGAAGCGGTTCACCCGGGCCATCAACGCCGATATCGAGGTCACAGGGTTACCAGCCAGATCTTTTCGAAGATCATTGTCCGGCAGCAAGGCGTTCTGGAAAGCGAAAATTGCCACTTCATCTTTGGAGCCGTCGATCTGGCTATAGATTTTCCAGAATCGCTTGGCAAACCGAGTAATGTTCTCGCCCTGCCTCATCCTTAGAGCCATTATGTCGGCATCTGTTTTTGGAATAACCCTGTAGGCTTGGAATTTGTTTATGAAGGAACGCTGGAGTTGCTGCCAGGTCGAGATGGAGTTCTCTGGAAGACCGCAGAACCACTTCAAAGGGAGCTCGCCCAGGCTGGACGAGAAAACCCTGCAATTCAAACGACCTTCATCCCCCCAGACAGACATCCTCTGAGAAAAATGTCGAAGATGCGCAGCCGGATCCGACTCTCCTTCATAAGTGACGAATCTTGGGACGGTAAACTTCTTTGGAAGAGGATGATCTCTGATATCGCCAGTGAAAGGTGAAGCGCCGAGGTCGGCGAACAGGCTAGCGTCTTGATGACTTCGAGTGAGACCAGCCACCTCCAAGTTCCGCCGGACCGCTTGCTGAATCTGCTCTTCGAGCCACCCCTGAGTGTCATGGCGGATTTCGGAACTGCCTTCCAACCTCTTCCTAGATAGACCGCGGCTGCTGCTGGAGACTTCGTCGTGGGTTTGACTGCGCCTCCTCTCATTCAAATGAAACCTGAGGTCCCTCTGGGGAGGGGTGATTTGCCGGTGGTGAGACGAACCTGCTCCGCTGGCTCGCTGCAGACGCTGCCTAGCAACAACGGCTGCTTCAGGTGTCTCCTTAAGCTGTAGCTGGAGACGCCTGATGAGGGCATCCTTCTCTCGGATGGTAGCTTTCTGCGCCTGAATTTCTTCGTAAGCGGGGTCGAAACTCTCATCAGAGTCAGGAGCCTCACTGTGTCTTCGGTGATCAAGCGAAACCGGAGACTTACGTCGAGCCTGCCTAAAGGTAAGATCTCTTTCTCTCGGATGCGGAAGGGGAGTCACCACCTCCTGTGGATATGACCGCGGGCAGGACTGGTTCCCCCGCAAGTAGATAGGAGTGGACCTCAAGGACTCATGGAAAGGGTTCACCATGGTCCCTGAGGGGCCCGCTTCAGGTGCCTTTCCACCTTTTGCAGCTCTCCCAGCCATAGTATGAAGGAAGATTGACAATCACGTTCTTCCCACAGACGGCGCCAATTGTAAGTGCAAAAACGATAACTCACAAGATAAGAGGGTGCCTTAGAGGACTTAACCAAATGACCGTCGAGAGCTGACTGATAGTGGTTCGGAGACACCTGAAAGAAAAGAAAGAAAAAGTCAAAGGACCATGGCTGTGGCAGCACAGGGCTCTCCGATGCCTCAGTTAGTTTGATCCTCCCATCTCAGTGGGGAAGAAGAGAGACAGTATATATGTGTATTCTTTCATGCGTACCTTGTTCAGATGCTATCTCCCCTTTATATATGAGTGTTACCGGAGACTTTGTCATGGGCTTGATGATCTGGCTGCTGAGATCATCAGCTCACAAAATAATAAATGGAAGTCCATCACAGCCCACATCGCATTTATTGCCAGTCCGATCAGCCCGCACAGCATTAAATGCCAGTCATATTGGGCCTGATCGGATTGGACTCGATGGCAGGCGAAGATCTCACTGGATCCTTTCTTGGGCCTCCCCCGATGGGGGTGTGACCGTTGGATGCTGCCCTGTCAGAGGGTTGGACGGCCAGGATGACGTCTGTCTTGTCACTGCGCGCCTGGAGGCAGGAGATATTTTAAACACGCACCTCGGCTGGCAGTCTTGCAGCCGGGATGCGTGTTGGAACCGGGCTTAGCGGAGGACGGCTTCAACCGGACCGAGACCATCAACCGCACCCCGGCGGGCGCTCCACTACCGCGGCCGGGACGCGCTCAGCCGGACTGAAGATTAAGCCATTAGTAAAACAATTTGGGGACGATTAGGAATCTCCTCACACAGTTGTGATCATGGCCACTTTCTGTTACAGAACCGAAATAGTTGCCAAAAAAATGTGAGGACACGTATTGGTAATGTTGAACTTGATTGAGTAGATGAAAGTCCACATATAATCGTATCAGTGGTACATTATTCCACTTTTGTATGGGCCATGGTTGCATGATACAAGCTGCTCCTATCACACATTTCCTTGGTGTATCTTTGTGTGATCCAAGCTGCACTTATCACTGGCCCAAATTTCAATTTCCATGTGGCATACTCCATAGTATGGTCACTTTTGAGGGGAAGAGAAGCTTTTCATTTCACAAATTAAATATAGTAATACCCATTATTGAAGTGAAATTTGGGCTTGTATTTGGTCAGAGGAGGCACGTGATGTGATCTGATTGGATCAACCAAAAGAGCGGATCCCACATACGTCAAATTAGGTGGTAAGATAAGATTAAATGGTAATAATGTCAGAACCCACAACATGATCATTTCTCATAAATAGCCTCACCAAATATCAATGGTATGTTTTTCCAAGCAATTTTTCAATCAAAATCTTCCAGTGGCTGCTATTTGAAATATACTCCGAGAGATTATGTATAAGGCATGCATATTTTATTGTGGGGTATTTCTAATAGAGTAACCCTCTCAAAAGAGAGAACCAACCATGGCCACACACAGTAGAGATAGGGTATATGTGTGGTTGGAGGTGCTGGCATTACCAAAAGGCCTAGAATCCATTCATTCATACACATGTAATATAAGCCCAAGCAAATATCAAGCAAGGACTAATCTGCCATGGCTGCTACTGCTTCAGCAAGTTTCTCGATGTTGGGATGGGTTGGAGGGAGGAGAGGTGGAAGCAGGCACAAGCCATCATACATAGCAGCCCAACAACAACAAACCAGTGTAGAGCAGCAGCAGCAGCAGCAGCAGCAAGAGCTACCAAAGGAGCAACCGCAGCAACAACAAGAAGAAGTGAACGTGGAAAAGCAGAAGCCTCTACCGCGCCAAGATAGTATATGGAATGCCAAGAGCAAGAACATGAGTAGGGAATATGGTGGGCAATGGCTTAGCAGCTGCACGCGCCATGTGAGAATCTATGCAGCTTACATAGACCCCGTCACCTACGCCTTTGATCAGACCCAGATGGATAAGCTAACGCTCATCCTCGACCCCACCAATGAGTTTGTTTGGAACCCAGAAACCTGCAACAAGGTCTACGCCTACTTCCAGGAGCTTGTCGACCATTATGAGGTATAATACTTAAGCTAGTTAATATAATCTATGGCTATTGTTATAATGTCATGAACATGGATATTCTGTTTAGTTATCAAAAAGCGTTTTACTACTGTTTAATATTCTCACAAGCTAGGATTGCTAGTCATGATTCAGAGATGAGACACTACCATTAGAACCTGTTATAGCCTAGACAATTTCAATTTTCAACAAGGGTGATTCAAGTGGTCAACAGAAGTACAAACCAAGTTGGAAGGGCAATAGGCATTCAACAGAAGTACAAAGAGAAATCACATTGGATTGACTGCCCAAATTATCCTCTGTAGCAAAGAACACTCTATTTTCTATTAGTCATTGAAGAAACACCGCTGATTTGAAGCAAAATAAATCTTCAGATGACTAAACTTATCAAGTATTTTGACGTCTCAGATATAATAGAAAGTTAAAAAGAAATTAAAAAAAAAAAAAAAACTCCATGCAAAATGGAAGTGGTCGCACCAAAACACCCAGTAAAAAGGGTAATCTAAATTAAAAAAAAAAAGCCCCGTGATTTTAAAATAGAAATCAGACATTAGAATGGCATAGCCCAGAAAATTTGCAGCAAAATGTTCTTTTCGAAGTAGCCCAGAAAATTACTTGACCATAATTACACCTATTTTATAAAGTTATGGCAAAGCAGAAGCATGATGTTGTAGCTGAGAAATTGGATTGTTTGTTGATATGCAGGGTGCTCCACTGACAGAGTACACCCTCCGCTTGATTGGTTCAGACATTGAGCATTATATACGCAAGATGTTATATGATGGAGAGGTCAAATACAACATGAATGCAAAGGTCCTCAACTTCAGCATGGGTAAACCTCGAGTTTTATTCAATAACAACCAACTACCAGATGTACAATAATATAAAGATTTAGTAGACTCGCAATGCTGTAACATACTATCATCATTTACAGAATATAACAATAGAATATCATGTCTAAATTCTCTTGCTGCAGTATGTATATAATAGTTTCTACCTTTTGCCTCGAAGGATTTCAACTGAATTGGGGATGTCATCATTAACAGAGACTGGTATTATTCACGGCTTGTGAATACCCATGGCATAAAAGCTTCTTCATGAGAATAATTTGGTACATAAACACTATTAGGCAACGACCATGCTTAACAAAAGGGCAGCTGTTTAATTTTTCTTGTAATTTTGTGCGATAAATGGCAAAAACATAAAACAAATTTTATAACGTGGAACTCGTAAAAACGTAACATTTTCATATGTAAATGAGTGTACCCAAACAACGATAAGCTCCCGGTGCGTGCATGGAATTAAATAATTAAGAATTCATGGTCAAATAAGCTCCCTAAAGATTATAAAAGAGGTGATGGAAGGGGAATAAGGGGAAGATGTGTGACACCACACTACCCTAGGTTTCAAAATTATTATGATGATTCACTTCCCATCTCTACTTGATTTATTTTATTAAATAGTACTAATCCCACGAGTAGCACCAGCTAAACCCACCTTCTTTTAATTTTAACCACTTTTGGAGATACAAATCCTTGGAAGACCTAGAAATTCAGTTAGATGAAAAATTGCAACCAACACATACAGCCCCGGATGACGGCATTTTGACCATCCATTCAAAATTAGAATCAAACTCAAAACATTTAGATATTTTTTCTTTTCATTTTTTCCCCATTTCTACGCTTTTCTATGTCCGTCTAACAAGCTGTAGTGGGAGAAGAATAAATTGAAGGATACCCCCGAGGCTATGGAGAGTTTAAGGGAATGTATCGCATCCCTGCAGACCGTCTACGGACACATGTTCGATGGCTTTGTAATGGATACCTTTTCCCCTAATATCGCATGCCTGTCAACATGGCACCTCAGCCCCTGCCAGCTGATGCCTAACGGCTATAAGGTAATAATGGGGACGATAAAATTGGCCAAAATCGGGAAAAGGCATGGCCTTTCTTGTGGGCCCCAGCAACAGATGGTTCTGTTAATCAACCCCCCTCCAGTCAAGAACTGTCTACCAAAATGGGCAGATGAGATTCAAATTAAATACTTAAACCTCTCTCTTGGAACGCATCTTGAAATCACATGAATCCCTGCCCATGACCAAGTACTCAGCTAGAGTAGATTTCATCAAAAGACCAATGTAAGCCCCTATTCAACTTGCATTGGTCAACACAACATTGTTTTGATAGAAACCAAGATGAATCTCTATGGCGCATATTACACTCATACAATGTGATGCTAGTAAGTCCAACAAGCAAGTAATAAGCTATTATTAAGAACTTTTCTTCACACTTTTTTTTTATACTTAAAAATAAAAATAAAAAAAAAAAAAGACAATCCACGATGAAAAATTTTAAAGCATTTTGGGAGAACCATTATCACTGGTACGTTAAAATAATAATTAACATAAAGCTGAATAGATTATGTGTAACATGATCTTAACTCAATAACTTGATTCTAAATTATTTCCATATTCAAAATATTCCTCTTAATGTATCACTCATATCAGCTATATAATCTTTCGACGGCAATGCAGAATAGGTTAATACCAGCACAATCTGTAAAAGCACAGCAAATGGTTGGAGCTATCCAATGTGATGGGATAATCGAAGGGGTCCCTAAAATGGGGCATGCCAAGAACTATCAACACTGAAAGTAGCCATTGGATAAGGGACCATCAAATGAGACGCTAGTATTCCTCATGGTAGTTTGTTAAACAGATTAAATAAGTCAAAAGTAACAACTAAAGGACCTACCAAGATGCATGGTTAATCAATTCGAGCACGTCAATAATAAGATGATGATGCACTTGGCTACCTCAAGAGTGATAGTTACTCCACGTTTTACCTGTGGTGATTGGTTGAGATTCACACTACTTTTAAAGATGAATGTTGTATACAAAGAATTAAGAACACATTACATGAGCTTCAGATTTGTACAGTAGGATGGATGAATGGAGCAAGAAAGAATAAAGTTAAAATTGAGTGCAGTGAGGAAAATGTAGGGCTGACTTAAAGAAGGAAAGAGAATGTTGGTTGAACTGAATCACAGTGAACATGTAAGTATTTCAACATGCAACAACTGACGTGAACCAGTTAAAGACTTGGATTGGATGCGCCATTAAATTTGGTGTGACAGCCCTAAATAAGGACAAGTGAAGCAGTACCTGTGCCAACTCCAAATTGATGAGTCAAGGCTTCAAAGATGATTATCGTCTAAAATAGGATTTTAATGAATAACCCTTAAAAAGGGGCTCATTAAGGCAGTGGACTGCACCAAACCAAAGAAATAACTAATAGTCCCAGATACACTAAACCCAAGCATAAGGTCATACAATTCAACTAAACACATCATAACTCTCTTTGCTGTATGTACCATTCAGAACTCTCCATGGTCAAAACCATGCACCTGATCATGGCTGTATTTATAAAGAGATGCACTTCTCTCAAACAGAGAAATGAACCAATATGTGATGCTATTAAGTTTTTAAAAGAAGCTACATTGAACAATAATGATTAGAATTTTGTAGGCAACTGAGCTGTAGCACCTTAACAAAAGGCCAATTTGTACATTTTCATTTACAAGATGATTTCTTTTAGTGCAGCCAAAAATGAATAGGCGTTCACATACTGGTAAAATCAAACCAGCGGCATGTGGAAACAAAAACAAAATACATGCCACAATTATCACATTAGGTATGTGATTGGCAAACTGTAACGAACTCCAACAACACTCTTCTCATACATTACCTGCATATAATTCAATCCTTGTAAGTTAACTCAGTGGCTTCAAACACAGAAAGTAATAGCATAAAGACTGTATCAGATAAAGCAGAAATTTAAAACTGAAGATGGATTCAATTAAGCCTGGTAATGGGTAGAATAAATAGATTAGGCCTTCAAGACAACAAATGGGAAAACAATATTGAATAAAAAGAAAAAGCATACCATCACCATCTACTCCGGATTGGCTTTTGGGAATTGGGCAACAACACATCTTTAAAAGTGAAGTTGCAGATATGGTGTTTGAATTTAGACATTTTTCTATATATCAAAATGCACCTCTTCTAGTGCAATTTCATAGTTCAAAATAAGATCTTTTTCTACAAGAATTCACAATCTCTTCGTTTTAACTTTTAACTCTATGGGTATTAGTAACCACAAGACTACATTGGCTAAAGAAATGGAAACATTTTAATTACCCTTGGAGAACTCTAAGTAGGAATGTAAATGCAAGGTCCATGGTGAACCCAACCAAGGTTGTACAGACCTAGACCTGACCGACCAATGGGTCAGTAACTGTGGACCCAAATCATCATAATCATAATCATCAATACCTCATATCATCAAGCTGGGAAACTGTGGACTGGAATCCTTAGCCAATTGCCAGACATGGCCACTAAGGCTCATACACGATTTCACAGCCCGGGTACTTCAGACACTCGAGTGAACAGTCCATGGCAGATACTCAAGTAGACGGTCCAATCATAGTTCCTCTTTCTAGTCCAATGGCTCGTCACAAGCCCAATTACATGTAAGAGTTACACCGGCATTCAGATAACCAAGCATAGAACTAGTTGGATTGACCATAACTATAAACTCAAATCCATACCAACTTGTCAAGCATACCCAATATTTGGGTCCAGCACCTCAGGTTGTTAAGCAAATTGAGGTTTTTAGATGACAACAAATGGCTGGACGATATTCACTTATGAAGGGAGTTCTGTGCAATGTGTTTCCAACCAGTTCATTAAATGACAACACCACATCCATCCAGAAGAATGTGCACATCAAAAGAAGATCATCCAAACCATGGTCTCTACTAGTGGATGGAGCATAGACAGAAAGAAATGGTCCAAGGTGATTCAAACAATCTAATTTGGACTATTAAACTTCCTTTGAATTGTAAACTTACAATCATTGAAATGTCCATGATTTCTTGAACAGGGGTTCCAGAATATGTACAAAAAACAAGTTTGATGAACTTCTTGTTTAACAGTGGAACCAAGCCATTGCAGGCACCATATCCATAAAATGATTATTATTACTCCAAAATGAGTTTGGAATAAACCAAGATTTGGAGTGGTAGAGCACTTTGCTGCTTCAATTTAAATGACAGTTCACACAAAACAGAGGAAAAGTATTCGGGATTCAAAATGATCATCAGTCTTACTGAAAAATAAAAAAAGCATTTTCATTAAGAGGTGTACCTGACTTTATAACAACCATCAATAAAACTTTAATCAGTTCGGAGCTTTTCAAGCCGTCCAGATATGTCATCCAAATTGATAATCTCAGCATCCTTCCGGTGTGAATTGTAAATCTTCTGAAGCTGTAAATTCAGTTCATCTATCTGCCTCTGTATTCTCTCTCCTTTATCTGGTAACTGAGAGACCACATCCTGAAACCAAGTACTTCCAAAATAAGCAGTGCCCAGATTAAGAATATTAATTAGAAAAGCTTGGCCCCATGCCCCTGTCAAATAAACAGGCAATCTTACCTTGTTAGCCAAAGTTTGACGGAGACGTCCAATTCGTTTCCTAATTTCCTCATCTTTTGCTTCACTCGTAGAACCAACCGATGCATCTTTTCTCTGATGATCCTTATCTTTAGGATTAAATGCAAACTCAGCCCTGTAGACACAGAAGCCAAGGTGCCCCATCCCACACCACTGTTATTCTTCAAAACCATGTAAAGAAGAATAGCCTGAGAATTTCCTAAGAATCATACCCATCAACATTGCGTTCCATTGAAGAGCTTGATAATGGGTGTCCAAAGCGCATATTTGCTTTTTCTCTGCACTCAAATCATATATGTATAGATAGATATTTACAGAAAATAAAAGAAAGATATAATAGAAAGTTCAAACACAAAAACTAGCAGTTTTACATCCCTCTGACTACTGGCATTTAATTCTTCATTTGTCTTTTCGTTGAAAGATAAACATTTGTAGTATAAAAATCAACAGCATCCTTTCAAACTAGGTTCATTGATATCTAACATCTTTTATTACTTCTTGTCATGAAAACCAAAAAAAAAAAAAAGATTTTTTTATATAGTGTAATACTCTTGGTGATTTTGTAAATGCTACATGCCCACTAAATTTAGAATGTTGTGAAGACCGAAAAGGTAAGTCCCAATCACAACATCTTGCTAATACAAAACATAAAACTAAGTTGCAAACTTGCAATCACAACATCTTGCTAATACAAAACATAAAACTAAGTTGCAATCACAACATCTTGCTAAAGCAAAACATAAAACTAATAGGAATACCATGTCATGAAATGGTTATCAATACCAGTATCAGCATGGTACTGCAAAAAGTTTCCAACAATCTTTACGAAAATGCTCTCCACATCACAAATTGAAGGGATAATATTAAAGTAGCTCATTATTTTTGGATAATTTCATAGAAAGGCCACTTAAAATGACAAATATCATAGATTCTAGAAAATGTAAAAAAGCCTTTTCAATTGGGTCCTTTCTGATCAAATTGACAAGATGAATGATATAGAGTTGAGTGGAAAGCAACATAACAAAACGATATTCGCTTGTTCTAAACATATAAAAACAGTAGAAACATTCTTATGAATCAACCAAGCCCACATTCAGATTATTGGATGAGGAAAGGCCTCACCTTAACAGCATCTCATCATCAACCACTGACGGAGTAGGGGCAGTCTTTGAGAAAAGCAAGCTGTGGTGGCTAACTCCTCCAATACCTTGACTCTCCAGAAACAGGATATGATTCTTTAGAGTCTCATCCCTATCAGAGAAAGAGAAACACGGAAAGTAGTTTTAATGGGAAATTGAAAAAAAATCCTATGATTATAAAAACTATTTTGGCTGTCTAGTAAGGTATGAAAAGGTGAAATGAGATAATGAAATAAATACCAATATAATAGTAGTAGTGCAATTAGAAAAACAAAAGTCTAAATACCAGACTTAGACTGCATGAATCAACAAACTGGCCAAAGCTACAACTCGGTAAGCTAGACTGGACTTGTGATGGATATTACTGCTTATTTACTTTTTTATTTATTTATATATTTATTTGAAAGGTGGCATTGAATATTAAAAAGGCCTAGATATTCAATTAAGAAAAATCAAGTTTCTTCTTTGTTAATTCTAATTTCTAAACACAAAAAAAATCAGTTCTGAATGATAGAACCAATAAGGCAATAACCGTTTGCAACCCTCAACAAGTGTATTTTCTATCCAACAAAAATTGTAATAAAAAAGTATACTGCATATAGCAATTACACACTGTCCAGTAAAACCACTGTGGGGTGCACCTGGCTCCACCATTCAAATGGTGTGTTAAGCTGGGATGGGCTCATTGTGGATGTTGTATGGGTGTATTTTCATAAGAATGGCCAACAATATGGACTATTCCTCTGCAACCATCTAGTTCAGACTTCGGAGGCCCCATTCTAATGTCTCGTAACTAGTTGACCCTTCTATTGCCAATGACATGACGTTTCTCTAATCACTTTGTCGTTTATTTTCAAATAAATTATATTATGTAATATAAGTTGCAGATTTTAGATAAGAAAACTGAAGAGAAAGTAAAGAAGTATATATATATTTATATATATAGGGAGATACTCTTATGAGAGTTACTCTCACGGTACTATGAGAGTAAGGGATGGGGGCCCTCACATTTAGGCTTTTGGCATTGGATATGGATGTGAGGGCCCCCATCTCTTACTCATAGTTCCGTGAGAGTAACTCTCATAGGAGCATCTCTCATATATATATATATATATATAGAGAGAGAGAGAGAGAAGGAAGAAGAAGAAAGAGAATAGTGCTGGCTGTCCAAATCTGCTAGGCAACCTGATCATATATTTTATTGAAATTCTTACTATGTACAGAACAGTACCCAAAAGTTTTTGCAATCCTATAAATTACAACCAGTGCCTGAACAGAAATAAGTAAATTACAAAAGCAAAACCATCTATTAACCTCCAACAATATGGACAATATTTTTAACGGACTCAAGACAACAGATGCACAGTTCTAATGATACAAATGTCGATTTGCCAATTCATTCCACTGATTGTCTCCGAGTCCCATGCATGTTGACTCATTAAAAAGTCATCGCAAGTGAGGACTCAGAAAAAAGAGTCAGGAATTTAAATACTGCATAATAGAATGCAGTATACAGGATAAAGGCATTATTAGAATAAAAATAAGCATGACCGTTTAGTATTGTACATTGTGTGCTGGTAATCATGCTCCTTATGCATCTGCTGCTGAGTAAGGGAAATATCAAATCCTTGTTCTGGAAGACTAAAAAGCTCTCGGAGATCCTGAAAGTATTCAGCATATAAGTAATGGACAACTGAAGGATAAGGAAAGAAAATATTAGGACGTGAATTTTGGGATAAAAGATTTTAAAATAATAATAATAAATAGCACAATTATATTGTTCCAGTGGCATACTCTCTGACTGAAATAGCGGGTCTGTTCTTTGTGCTCGGTTGCAGTTTTAAACAAGCCTCCCTTGAATATCTAGAGCAAACCTTTAAATTTGTCAAAATAATGCATAAATATTTATCTTGTAAGAAATATTAGCAGTTGCAGTAACACAATAATGGGATCCCAAAACCTAACATCACTGAGAACACAGTGTGGACAGCAACCTCAATATGCATGAAACCACAGGTAACATAAACATAGTAATGAAGACATCCAAGCAGAACATATTTTATAGGGGGATATTCATGTGCGTCCTTCCCTCACCATACGGTGAGGGACAAACTAAATGGGACCCACCTAGGGCCCCACTGATCATGGGACTTGGGGGGATGGAAAGAGACATCTTGGATGGGCCCATATATCAATTTTCGGGTCAATCTCATGCCACTAACCCCTTCATCCATGGCCCACAAATTTAACGACTTTATATTATAAAAAAAATCAATCCATCCAGATAGGTGAAAACTCAATGGATCTAGTGTACTTAAGGGGGTCCCATGTGTGTAGATGGTTTGGATGTATCATAAAGTGGGCCCCACTAATATAGTGAGGGATGGATGCACATGAATATTTCTCATATATATATATATATATATATATAAATACATATATGAGAAATATTGGCACTCTTTATCATTTTGGCACTCTTTTTAATATACATATATATATGATAAAGAGTGCCAATATGATATGTATATATATATATATATATATCATATTGGCACTCTTTATCATTTTTTTGTAAATGAACCATATTTATCCTTCAACCCAATTTTAAGGCTTAGCAAATGTTGACCTGCATTCTGTATATCTTCTCTTCAATGGTACTACATGTCATTAAACGATAAACAACCACATCCTTGGTTTGCCCAATGCGATATGCACGATCAACACTCTGGTTGTCCGTACTGCACAGACATTTTGAAACAGATCAGTAAATGGCTTTCCCAAGAAAAAGAAAAGATTAGAGATGCAACCAAATTACTGTGAACTAAATTGTTCACAGTACTCAGAGCATCTTATATGAATACTAACACACAAACACAAGCTTTTGTACACAGGCACAAACAGATCCATGATAACTTGAAAAGTTTTACTACAGACGATGATTGGTTCCCATTGCTCCATATACAATGTGCGGAAGGGATTGTCACATTTATCTCCAAGACTCTTTAACACCAATACCGTGGTTACACCCAATGCACATTGAGTTTCTTTTATCAGCAAATGCAGAGCATTCAGCTACAGATTAGGTTCTAACCAATTATCCTAACCTTTTAACATTGCCCCAATGTGTTCCTTAACCTTTTTAACTTTGCCTCATTTTGTTCCTTGTGATCTCAGTAAAGTTTGTAGCTTAATAGATAAAAATGTCTACATAAAACTTATAAATAGTACATAACTATGTGTTGCTACTCAAAATTTATATTGTCATCCTAAATTAATCTTATAATGACATTTCTTCTTCTGCTTATGACGCATGTTTGTATTTATGTTTAATGAACTCCTTCACAAATTAGGAATGAGATTCATCGTAAGGATCTATTAACGGGGAAAAGCCATTAACTTGGGCCAACTAGATTAAAATTGCACTAGGACAACTCTATTACAGCAGAGCAGGAAAAAAAAACTTTATGTTTATGATGTCAGAGGAGGACTAACATATCTTCAGTCACTAGAGAGATTTTCCCAAACCTCAAAATTCCATGTTTAATATATCAATGATATTACGAGCAAACGACAAACCTATAAAAAAAAAAAAGAAGGAAGCAATCAATGATAATGACATAAGCAAGAGCTACGAAGATGATCCACCTTTATCATTGATAAGAACTCAGCAAATGTGATAGCCATAACAGTTCTGAGTATGGAACTCACCTTGGATTCCATGCTGGATCAACAACAATAACACGGTCCGCTTTTGTAAGTGTAAGACCGAGTCCACCAACTTGAGATGTCAAAAGGAAAATAGGAGCCCCTTCACCCTCTTGAAAATCCTGAAAACGAAATAAACCTCACATACCTGAAGAAAAAAGGAAAGCAAAAAAAAAAAAAGTTTCATATCCTTAAGCAGTGAATGTACAAACTTTCACAATCTTCTCTCTATCACAAGCCTTTGTGGTACCATCAATGCGTAAGTACAAATACCCCTTCGTGACTATTGCTTCCTGAACCGAAAAGGGGGAAATGAATCAATATAAATTAAGTTTTCATGTGTTTAAAGAAGGAAGAAGAAAAGGGGGAAAACTGCATTATCTACATATCAGAATAAGAAAGAACCACCTTTTCCTCAAAATTTACAACAGTAGCCAAGTGTCCGTCGAGAGGTTCAAGATAGTTATATTTCACTGTTTTAAATTACATGCAGTGATGACTTTACTTGAAATTTACATGCAGTGAAATTGGCACATCATCTCTCCTCATCGCTCATATAAACAAAATGAACTTTTGTACATGCATCTCTCTTCATTTTTATTTTTATTTTCAAAAAAGATGTCTCTCATTCACAAATGAAAACAATCATAGGAATAGTTGCTAATTACTGTTTCTAAACAGTTTTTTAAAGAGTATGAAAGGAAAACTGGGTATTTTGGTCATTTTTTATATAGTACACCAATTAACATGACAATCCTCTATTCTTTTGAGTCAGGAAACCAAGAGGTGACTGAGCAGAGTTAGCTGAAACAGTGGGTGGCGAAGGGGATGACTGTTGTAGATTGCAACAACAAGCAGGTGTAGGTTCAGAACATCGAAAAGTGAACAGAAGAGGGGGGGCAGGGCAGTCAAGTGGCAGAAATCGCAACAGGTGACAAGGTCCATGGAAAAAAAGAGACTGGCTAACTGCAGGGTTTCAGGTTCAGGCAGATGAGTGGGTTGGTGTGGCAATTATGGTCATGGATTTGGAGCCGGAGTTGGCCACAGGTAAAGATAGTGAGCAAAACTCTAAGGGACAACAAATCTGTGGAGATGGGTTACGGATTTGGTCGGAGCAGCAATTGGTAGTTGAGCGTCTAAACTCTAAGCAGAGTTGGTCTGCACGAAGCAGATGGGAAGATGGCTAAGTACAAAGTGTGTGTGGGCAGGCTCAGGACAAGCAAAGATGGTTATCAGTTCAGAAGCAGTTGGCATGGATGGGTACCACAAATTGAGGGCTGCAATGCCAATTGGAAAAGGACAATGAATTGGAAATAAGACTATGGAAGGTCAATTTTGCAGAGTGTCAAAAATGGCACAGATGGTGCCAGGTATTCAAATCTCGACCGAGTCTGAGTTGACTCAGGCAACTCGACTAAACTCGGCGCTCCTCTCCTTCTCATCCACAAACCCTTTCTTCTTCTCCTCAACACCCCTCTTTCACACCCTTTCTTCTTCTCCTCAACAGTCCTTCTCTCCAACCATTTCTTCTTCACCTTAACAAATCCTCTCTCAAAACCCAAGAAAAAAAAAAAAAAACATCACACTGTTAGGCCAAGTCGCATCGAATCAGGCTCGCACTCGACTCAGAGGAGTCCTGGTCCGAGTCCGTCTTTTTAATCCCTCGATGTTGTTGAAGATCTGATGGCAAAGATACAGAGGGAAGATTGGGTGAAGGGAGTTCTAGTTGATGCAACATATTTGTTGCATCCAGCTGCAACAAACAAAGCCTATGATTGGGCAAAGAACAGTATGCAACAACAGTCCAATCTCACAGTTGAAAATGCTAGAGCAGAGATGCCATGAGGGATAGGGTGGTTGCAGTATAGTTGAGCATAGATCAGCATTTCAGTAGTAGAAAACCAGGGGTCAACTCATTGGTTTTACCAGGAGTGGGGATGTTCAAGAACTGATAGAAAGCTGGATGCTTGATCAATTAAACTCTGACATGATGTGACGTTGAAAAAACACTGAATTACTTTGCAGTGGTCACATACAGACACATGTTTAATGCTTAAAAATATTTTCTGAATGAATATATGCATATATATATATATATATTTTACAATTACCAAAAACGAGTAAAGAAACCAAATCTTACAGATGAACTACCTAGTGCCACAATCATAATACAAAAACTTACTATGACTATTATTAACCTGACAAAGTATCAAACTAGTCAAAGCAACATTCACAGGCACAAGCAGATCGAAAAAAAATTAACACAGAACTGTAAGTAAAAACACCTGATTCATACACATCAAAACCAGTAGTGAATATCACAGTGTACATTTCACGCATACATGATCTTTCATGATCGAAGTGTTGGATCCAACAATTGCAAGATGACAAGTCAGTCCCACTCCTACTAGGGCATATTTGCTCAATACAACTGCAATATAATTCCAATTGCTAATGGCACTGCAGAGTACCCACAAATGTGCGCACATGAACGCACGCATACACACATATAATGAATGCAAACTATGCATGATTTTATTTTAAGAAGAAAAAGATACCATTTAAATAGACACAATTTCCACAATATTTAAATATAGCCACAATAACCAAACTAACCTGGATAAGATTTAACATCTTGCGAGTTTGTGAAAATATCAATACATTGTGCCCCGCTGTAACCAAGTTTTCCTATCATAAAGAGCAGCTGTTGCATTAGAATTAACATTCTAGGAAATCTTTGAAGGATGCTATCAACATAACTAAAAGTCCTAACCAGTAAAGATAATATAAAAGTTATCTTGCATGACACATCTTGCACTTGATGGGATTCTTCAAGAGTAGTCAAGCTTGCCAAATGCGAAGCCATCTTTTCCGCCATATCAAGATCACTATTTGTCATTGTGTCCATTCCTTCAAGTACATCTTCTGCAGCCTTTTTCGTCAAGAGAAATGGATGATCACATATTTTTTTTAGAATCTGTTTCAAGAAAATACATTGGGTGAAATTTATGCTTAAAAAGAGAAGTGGATCAAAACATATGAATTAAGTAAACACATTGATTTGGTAGTTAAATTGGAGGTTTAGGGTTCAGATTCCAGTATAGGCATTATTTTACAATAAAGCTAGCACTGGAATGCCAATATACACAAAACCACATATCTGCCAAAGGAAAAAAATAAAGTTTCAATCTAGAACATAATTTCAGTAGATAGATGCGTTATTATAAACATTGTAGAGACAGCGGTTTTAGGTTTATCATATTATGGCTCTCTCTCTCTCTCTCTCTCTCTCTCTCTCTCTCTCTCTCTCTCTCTCTCTCTCTCTCTCTCTCTCTCTCTCTCTCTCTCTCTCTCTCTCTCTCTCTCTCTCATATATATGAACGATGATATATAACATGTTAATGAACATTTTCTGGGTTTCTCTGACAGCTATAACTTACAAGGATCATAATCACGTGCCTTTTTTATTTTTCTAAAAAAAGATAGAAACTACTACAATCTAAGGCTACAAAGGTTCACAAGTACTTGTATAGAAAGATCAGTACTTTTGCATCAAGTTTGGAAATGGATTGAGTTTGTCGTGTTTAAAAGCAATTGAAGATTACAAGTTGAACAAAAAAACAAAAAACAAAAAACAGAAGCAAATTAATGGCATGGATGAATGACCAACTATACAACTGAACAAATATAATTTATAAATTTAATGGTGAACAAGAGGGGCCGCCAGGCCTGCATGGTTGAGAATTAATGCCTCACCCAGAGGCTCGCTTTCTGTTGAATGGCAAGTCTGTATAAGATCCTTACTGCAGACAAGTTTCATAGTTGTATGGTGAATGCATGCATTTTATGCCTGTGAATTAACCTTAGCCACACTGTTCATGCTAGAGGGTATGGAATGCTATCTTAAGCTTTCCGAGGGGGTGACGGGTAATGTCAAGTTCACTTAAGAAGTTACATGAATATTGACATTTTTTATTTCATAGAACAAATAAAAGTAAAGTATATGGTTTTACAATTGTCGCTGTTGTTGGTCGTTATGGTCAGAAAGGAATGGTAGATTATTTTGCAGTAAATGCAGTGTCATGGAGGTAGTGCTAGGTAAAGTGGAAAGTTATCATTTCAGCTGTGGCTAGCATATAATTTAAGAAAATGTCTAAATCTGCTAATTTCTCACTCTTGGAACAGGTGCATGATTGTGAACCTATTTCCTGATTTCCTAATTAAGCATCCTGGTTGGAAACATCCTCCGATGGGTTTATTAAATCTTATTTTTAATTGGCGATTTGCTAAGAAAATACGAAGATTGGAACAAGCAGTGCGTGCAAACATTGAGGGTGCTTGTATATTTGTTATTTAGTGGGCTGCTTCTTATTACGTTGTTATGCTTCTCCTTAGCAACTGGCTGATTGGATTGAGGAAATCCATATTCTTACATCAGAGCTCATTGTATTTTACGGCTTACACTTCAAGAAGCAAGTGGTATGTCTAACAGTTTCTTAAAGATAGTTTATACTGGATCAATCTTTGGTAAGATTTTAGTTTTTATGACGGATGTGCTGGTTTTTTTATGGAACAAATTTCTATACCATTTCCATACGCATACAAATACATATCTAAACAAACAGTTTATCAAAATAATAACAAACCACTTGGAATTCATGTGGCAATGTAGAAGGCAAAACAAAAACAAAAAAGTCAAAGAAAACCATTTATTACCGTCAACGCAGCTAATGGTGATCCATCAAATGATGAAAGAACCAACTCACTCTTGAGAAAAGCTTCGTAAAGTTGTCTCTACACCCAAAACATAATCTCTATTAGGTAATGACCTGCCAATTTACTATCAACAAAAAACAAAAGGGGAAAAAACATAGAAAACATAGAAAACAGAGTCAAATATTGAGTAATCTCACAACAAATACTGAAGTGCTTAAAACCAGGGTATTCACTTCCCTACTGAAGTGTTTCCACCATATCCACAATATCAACCAATATAAATGCTATACTGGAAACAGCAAGACAAGTGGCTTGGAAACACTCTTGAAACAAAGGTTGCAAGAAACACCAGAAATGGATACGCATCCACAAGTCCCAATTTCCAAGGTTTTTCTCAAAAAAAAAAAAAAAAAGAGGATTAACCAGCAAAAGCTATGAGGTTTTCAGCCCTCTTATTGCTGATGTATGTTCTGATATTAAAAAAGCCCTAAAGGAACCAACATAATATTTTCTTTTATCTTGACCCTTTGAAAATAAAGGAAAAGACAAAAACATATAAGTACCCTTAGAACTCATCACTACCCCCCACGGCCCCACCACCCTGTATATGACCAATTGTGTGGTAATTTCTCAACACTCGCCGGAATTGCACATACTTGAGCCAAATGGAAAGTTAATTTAGTTTCTATCCAAAAGATCATCTTGTGTTACTCAGACATTGGTTGAAGAATTATAGAAACACCATTCATTAAAACACAAATCAATTATAATTATGTCACTCCGCCAAAATGTGTGAATCATCACACAGCTGCATCAAGAGATAAACATGGAGGGAGAAAATGATTACCTGGCACTGTGTCAACCTTAGCCACACAATTAGTTCATGTTTTTTAGAAAGCTTTCTGCTTTCCGTCTCTTCACTTTCAGCAAACACTTCACTTTTTAAGCGTCTCAAAAAATATGGTTTGATTCGATCTCTTAACTCCTGAGGCAGGAAAAAATTACACAAACAAAACCAAACCAATGTCTTGAAGACGGTAAAGTTCAAGAGTGAAGTACAAAACACCTCAAGTATACCACAGTAAAAACAGAATGACGACAAAGTTGATTTATTCTCGAAAAGCATAGAAGAAATAATAAAGTAAAACAGCTCACATAGGGCAAACCCCCACACAACACCCTCTTTCTTTTTGGAGGGGATAGCAAGGTGGAATTAACCAATATAGAGTGGGCCAAGGATTTGAATGCCATCGGTTGTGATGGCTATGGTCTGCCTAAACCAGTGATCTGAAGGTTGCAAAACACAATCGTTATCCAGTAGTTTTGACATTACGCAATGATTCAACATTAGACAATAACAGCCCAAATTCAAAGCTCTTTTAACGGGGCAATTTAAATATCTACAGAAGCCAAAATTCAAAAGAGACAAAGAATAAGTTCAGACAAAGATGATAAGCAATTTGCTCTCCAAAACAAAAGAGTAAGAATACAGGTATCTCTCAGATATATTCAATTACAAAAATTTCAAACAGAGATATCTAAGAAACCATCTAGAACATTTCAAAATAATGTCAGCTAATTCTAATGGAGACATTGATTCTATAGAACATGCTCAACCAACCTTCGGCCACGTAAGGATTCACAGGGATTAAAAATAAACTTACATTTCCCAGCCTGTGAAAACTGACAAAGATGTTTAAATAGTGTACATGGGATAAACCATCAAGGACTCCTTTTCCATCTCTTTTTTTTTTCCCTTTTTTTCTCTTTTTTTTTTTTAATGGAAACTTTGTTATATAAAAAGGAACAAGATATAGGAGAAATATACTGTACAACCATGATATCGCTAATTACAAGTCAAAAATAACAAAGGTAGCATTAAAAAAGAAAAGGATAGGCCCTATTTCATCATATGAAGAATCACCATCATGTTGTTAGGTAAGAATGGTGTTTTATTAAGAAAGGTTTCATTTTTGTAAAAACAACAAAAGAGGATGGTCACCCATAACCTGGAGAGCTAATAATTTCATGCACACAGCCTTTAGGATCATGTTAACAAGTCACCGCTAAAATAAATTAAAGCTAAAAGTTGGATACCTTTGCAACCATAGATCCAATGCGTTTTTCTCTGTCATAGGCATTTTTGTCATTCCCACGTAGGATTGCATACTCATATCTTTCCTTGAACCTGGGAAAGATTAAAAGAATCAGTTTCATGCAAAGAGAACTACCTCCATAAAAAACTAGCGGGAGAGAAATGGTCATTACTCTTTCTTGTCACCCAAAAGTTCGGGGCAACAGAAGTTGAATAGAGCCCAAAGTTCCTAATAGAAGGATAGGACAATCATCAGTATCTTACATATTAGTACATGGATGCTTTTTAGATGGTAAAAGTTTAGTTTAAAAAAATGAAACAAAGCAAATGCCTAATCAAGTAACAATGACACCACCTTCAGATTGTTTTGTATTGGTGTCCCACTTATAATAATACGATGTCTACTGGGTATATCAAGCAAACTTTTGGCTCTCTGGGTACTAGGATTTTTTATGATATGCCCCTGAGATCATTAGAAAAACACAGAACAGGAAATAATTATTGGACAGTATAATCACCGTAATTCCACTCTATAAACAATAGAAACACACGCTGGATATAAGTCACATCTAGAATTTATTCCACCCAGACCGAATGAATAAGTAAAACTAGAATAGTTTTAAGTAAATTTGAGCAAATAAATGTAAATACATAAGATACAGTTGAAATATGGTAAGTTCATAAGCTTCACTGCTTAACCAAGAGTAAAATGTCAAACAAGCTAAAGAAAAAAAGAGATATGGACAAAGCTAGTTCTCAGTTAGAAGTGCACTGACATATAGCTTTCAGGCAATCCCTGAGTGCTACAATGCAAGTGACAAGATGAAATAGTACAACTAGTGCATGAGAATTAGTCATACTAACATGTCAGAGAATAGGTGTCATGTACAAAAATAGCTGTGCTAAGAATGCTACATCACAGCAGTTAGTGCCTGAGATACATCAACCATGTACACAATGGCAAAAGAGGTGAAAAGCCTAATAATCTGGTCCATAATTTGTTGAGGTGCATTGGTCATGACAAATGATACCATCCACTATGACCTGTAGTTACATTGAAGGTTGTCTTCTACTGGGCAATTGAGTTTGATAGGATCCTGGATGCAACAAAAATTTCTAAGCGCTGCAGTTCTGATGCCAAGTGGTCTATTGATCAAGAGAGGGTACTTCATATCCTGAAAGCATCATCAAAAGGCTTATATTTAATCACTGACCAAGGTAATCCTTGACGTTAACATGATATTCTACATAGAAAGCACCACAAGAACAAGTGCTACCATTGGGCTCTACAAAGTATAAAACCCTTTCTGCAACATATCAAAAAATTTCTTGGTTAAGCCAGTTGTCCTGAATAGGGATGCCATCAGCTTTGTCATAAATCATCTTTCCATCAAAGCATTCTCAGTAGAAGTGTTTCTGCAACCAGCAATCTCATCCCCAAACCACAATAGAATTAAGTGAACAAACAGTCTTCATATTCAATTTGGATCTCTAGAATTTGGGCATGGGACTCTGGAATTAAGGACATTCCCGTAGAGGACTAAAAGAAATGGGTTGCTGAGAATCAGGCAAGTGGGGATGCAAACGGGTTGGGTCAAGAATAGAACCATGTTAGATCCAGACCTGGGTCCATTTCTGAATGGATGGATCTGGAACCGGATCCATATCCAGACGAAACCTTTCGTATCAATTCAATTCCGGTTCCAACAGAAATGGTTCCAGTTCTTTCCAATGTTGAAGTGAGAGAAGTATAAAGGAGCGAACAAGTAGCAAAATGGTAGTTAAGTGTGAATTGCAAGGGGAAATAAGTGCTCATTGTTCTCTTTGAAAATGATGCACATGTCCACATGGGTTTCAACTTTTTCATTTCTGAAAAATCAAATGGTGATGGTAACATGATAAACAGTGACATATCTAAGGATCAAAAGTATGACATAAATAGGCAAAATTGCCAAAAAAGACAGATGGTAGTGGTCATACACAACAACGAGTCCAGTTCCGGGTTCAGACAGGTGTGGATCTGGGAACTAGAACCCGATTTTATACCGTATCCAGATCCATTTTTTAATCAGAACTAAGTTTAGGTTCCAAACCCGATTGTTTTTGGGTCGGATGCATCAGGTAGTTGGAGAAACAGATACCCATTTGCAACCCTACAGGCAAGGATGGCATAGCGAACTTCATATTTTAGAATTTACTTGTACAACTGATGGGTCTAAATTCCCCAACATTTTTTTTCAGACTATGTTTACTGCCATTGCTGTGAAATTAGGAAAAAAAAATACAAAGGATGAAATAGGAAAAATATTTTGAGTCATTGTCAATTGCCAATTGACAAGGTAAAGAACATCGTCAAGCGCAGTTATGAGCTTTGAGTTCCATTAAGAAAATGAATCTTCTTTATGAGTTTAAGAAACTAGTTGACCATGATTCAAATCTTCTCCAACTGGAACACAAACAAGTGAGCACCAATTTGAGAAGAAACACCAAATAATAAAATGGTGTGTTCCTCCACGAGGCCTTTTAAAGCATTAGGTAGTGGGTAATATGATGTTAGGCCAACCTTGAGGAAATTATCAACTTATTAACTCCCTCAAGGTTTAAATTCCAAGATGTACTGTATAAACATAAGGAAATCCAACAAGAAAGTAATAGAGAACTCAAACAATCCAACAAAGAAGTCACCTGACCTCAATCGGCTGAGATAAAATTCTTCCCCAACTCCAAGGTTCCAACGCTTTGACCTCTAGGGTTGGGTGTGTACTTCCTTTATTCACTTTCATTAAGAATTTTTACCTTGATCTATAAAGAAAAATGTTTCTTGATATAGACAGGTAATATATCAACTGTAATTAGTATGTGGCAATCTTACAGCAAAAAAATTTCATCCTTGATCACCACAAAGCAAAAGGCACTCATACAAACTGTTTTTACAAAGAAACTTCATAAAAGAGATATTCAAAGTGAATCATAATAGAGCTCCAATAGAAAATCATTGGCAGAGATTATAGCATGGAATAATTTAAAAATAAATAACTGGCAACAAATTAGCAAGACAACCTCGTCAAGTATAATATAATCCCATATTGTATTGTCTTCACTTTCATCATCATGCATGTAACTGTCTCCACGTAAGGATTTTGAACTAGTCCGTACAATATCATACGTAGTGAGAAGAACACCCTTATCCTGCAAAAATAGTCACCTATTTTAGAAACAAGAAGACCCTAACATTATCCTAAATAACTAAGAAACACACACAGAGACGGACAGGACACACTCACACACACAGAGACAGATGACCACATACAAACACACTTGATCCAAAACAATATACATGAGCCGACAGCTGATGAGGTTCTATTCCGATAGAACATTAAGTAGAGAAAACACAAATGCATATGAAATGATTAATCAGATGCTAACGAACAACAATTTCTATTGGAGTGCCTGTATGTGAACATTAATAGTATTTGTACAGATCACTGAGTGGAACCTGAAGTATATATTGAAGTTCATACTGCCGTGTTTTCACACTAGTTGCAAAGTATCTGTATACGAGAACAAACAAGTAGTCATTAATAAATATTCAATTTTCAAACTTAAATAAATTCAAGAAAAAAATGAAATAAGGCCAATTTCATAGTTAAAATACTAAGAACAACAAAAGTAAAATAAAATAAAAGCCTCACTCTCTAGTTTTTTCAGAAAGCCCCACAACTGACAACTCTTTAATCCAATGAGCAAGAAGTGTTTTGGGGGCTACAATCAATGCCCTCTTGATCAAATTTGAGTGGAAAAGTCCGGCCAGAAATGCAGAAATCTGAAATGTAGTAACTATTGGTCAGGAAAAAAAAAAAGAGAGAAGTCTACTCATTTTCCACTATGAGAAAATGCAGGGAAAACAAGAAGAAGAATGAAGATGCAAACTTGATAGCAGTGTATGATCCAAATGTCTTGCTAGGAACAAACTCAAAAGCATCCCAGGTGAGAACATACTCAAACTGTCAAAATATTCCAATTAAAAACTAAACAAAAGGCAGCAAAATCTTCTTGTTGCAATGACAAACGAATAGATTCATTGAACAGAAGAAACTGCAAACAAAAAAGAGCTTTTTTTTTTTATTGGATGTCTCAGGAGGTCTAGTGAGATTTTTTTTTTTTTCATTGGACTCTTATAAGAATTTTTAAAAATTGCATTTGGAGAAAATCCTAACATGGTCCTATAGAAGCTGCAATCCAATCAAAGCACACAAATTCAGAGCCAAAATGATCCAAAAATACAATTTGGGAACTGCTAAATGCAATCCTCCCTTCGCCCTTTTTAACATTCCAAAACTGACTTCGATGCGGTGGAGAAACAGCATAAGTAACCGAACTAGCACTGTGAAAGGCAAAGAACAAAAACATCCCACGACACAATCATTTGAAAATTACCTGCATAGTTTTTCCCAAACCCATGTCATCACCCAAAATCCCACCTGACGGCTTACAATGAAGAGCCCACAACCAATTCAAGCCTTCTCGCTGATGCGGATACAGCATCTTCGCAATCTTTCCAGGAAGCGTATACGTGGATGACACACTGCTTAACCTAACAGTATGTTCATCGTGCTCATCCACAGAATCCCAACCTTCAACTTCATCCTCTGAATCATCAATATCAATACAATCATTTCGCAGAGGAGGCGCCTCATTGTCTTTTGTCTTGCCCCTTGCTGCAGCACAATCCCCTTCATCCTCCGAAACCGAACTCCATCGAAGCGGAGAAATCACTTTCTCCTTCTCCTTCTGCTTATTCTCAGGCACTTGAGATTCGGTCTCCGTCCGTGCAATAGAAGAACAGGCGGAATCTGAATCGGACAAGAGGGAGAAAGAGGAAAAGGGGGTTTTAGAGGGTTTTTTCTTCTCGATCGAGAGGGTTTCGAGACGGGAGCTCAGATCGTTGAGAATATCTCTGATTTGAGGAACGGGTGAGGCCGTGGGATCGTGGGAGGGTTCGATTAGGGTTTCTGACTGGATCTTGCAGAGGCGGCGGCGGCCTTCGAGTCTGACCTTGATGGGTTTCTGCTCTGGAAAATGAAGATCAGGAAGGGTTTTAGAAGAAAGAAAAGATGCTAGACGTGGGGATTTGGAAATTAGAAAGGGCACAGAGATTACCTGAAGGAGCTTGGGCAGGAGGTTGATGATCATTAGGGTTTTTCATGGAGAGGCTTTGGTGAGAAGAGATGTCGTCGAGGAGGCGATCGTTTCTCTCGTTGAGACTCAGAGGCTTCGGTGTGGTCATGGCTCACGGAGGAGGAGAGAGAGAGATGAGTGTGAGTGGCAAATGAGCGGACTTTCTATCTGTTTATATAGGCGCATTTCCCGCTTCGATGATTTTTGAAATTTTCCGCAATCATATGTGTCCATCTCTTGTAAGCTTATTATGGGCTCACCTTTAATCAGTGTCGCCCCCGTATGATCTAGCATGGTACCCATTTTTATGCCCGAGTCTAGATTATCCATCGCGGCTATTACGCTCCAATCGTAGGGTCCACATAGAGATGATTAACGACGGTTCAAGATGAATCACATCCCCTCTTTATCTAGATCCACGAGTTCCACGGATATCGCAAAAATTATAATTACAACATCAACACCCTATAGGAATGAAGCTGACACTAACAAAACCTTAATTTTAGTTAAGTATTTACACTCATGTAAGTTTCTAACCACTAGCACTATAGTCAGGAATTCACCATTGGTTATTTTTATGAAAGGGAGGTGCATCACTAAGAGCGTGTTTTGTAACAGGTGAGGAATGCATATATCTAATAATTCTTTGAACAATAATTTTTTATTGGGAATCTATATAGTTGATGATTTTACATTGATATTGGTGTGTATCATACATATACCTCAGAAAAATAATGTTCAACGTGCAAATCCACTTAATTGAAGATTTTTAAATTTTATTGGGGGTGGTTGGATATGAAAATCCTAATAAATGAAGATTTTCATTCGTCCAAATCCTTAGGAATTTACAATTATCAAACATGGATTTACAACAACTTTTGGGAAACTAAAAATCTTTTTTCCTTAGCTAGTTTGGCACTTTACTAACATAGTAAAAGTCAAGTAAGGCCTCAGTTTTTCGACACTTTAATTCAAAACTCCCTCCATCTTTTAAAAAAAAAGTCAGAAAACAACCACCTTTATCCACTAGAATACAAAAAGTTTCACTTTCTCATAAAAAAGTCAAAAGAATTCCATATTACTTCACTTGACTCTATTAGTAGAGTTGCTATACTGGTCCTAAAAAATTTGGTTGCCAAACGTGACCTAACTGAGCTACTGATACTATTATAAAACATGACCATCGAATTGAGCATGATGGGGGAGGTGTAAGAGGCATAATTGATTCAACCATCATTCCATTCCTCGAATCCAAGGAGTTAGATGAACATATACTAACCTTCTTCCAGTGATTTTTGGTATCATCTTTTCATAAAAAAAACATTTTCATATCATCTAATATTCTAACGTTCTAAATTGTTTGTGATTTCATGAAAATACTGGAATATCAACATCGTATTATCAAGATTTGTTTACTTCTTGATCATAACCTGATATTTTTGAAATACCAAAAGATAAGAAATAAATAAATAAAATGATGCAAAACAAATACACTATAAAATTGCAATAAAGCTGGGATTCTATAGAAATCTATTTTAATATAATTTATACTTAATTGCAATATTTTGGCTTTCTTCTGCATGTAGGTAACCGACAAAGATGTAAAAAGAGCTGATGCTATTATTAAATACAACAGAGGCTAATTTTGATTTGGACCTCTCAATTTCATCTTAATAGAGATATTGGCCTTTTGAATGAGAGAAAAAAATTATAAAAAATTTCTTGGATTCTCTCTCTCTGTCTCATTCAAAAGCCATCATGATGGCTTTAGTATAAGTAGGTAATTTAAAAATGAAAGCCCCTTTAAGTGGTTAGGTTAATTGAATAAAATTGTTTAAAATCAATTGTGAATTTCACTTTCATAACTTCTTTCCAAATCATAAGAATCATTAAGTGGGCCTATCACAATTAAAGATATTTTCTAGTTTCCCTTTCCACTGTTTCAGTTTGGTGCCACTTTCATAACATTTTTCAAATTATGAGAAAAATGGCCCATCAAAATTTTCTAGTTGGATGCACTTCAACAACCATGGATTGCCCACAGCCAAGAGTCGACGATAGAATTGAAGGGCCCTACAAGCAGAATGGTTGGACCAGTGTATCAAATTACTCTTAAGCAGGTGGGACATTGTCCTCCAAAAAATGCTGAAAATACAAGCACTGTTCACATCTCCCAAGTACAACTGACTTTTGCATATGTTGGTGGGCTCAGGTTTGGGAAGAATGTATGTGGTTACAATCATTTAAAATGTACCCAAAACCATGATCAGATAAAAAGGGACTAGGCATTTGTAATTTGGAGCAAGAAATGTGTGTGTACAAAGATTGCCTCAATTATACTTTGGAACACACAGATTGTAGATTCGCTTCCAATTAGGTATGCATTCAATGGGTAAATTAAACATGGATACCTTTTAGTTGAACAGTGGATTTGAAAATGCATATTCTCCTCTTCAAGGTGCTGGAAAAATCTCTGTTAACCATGCAATTTCTTTAGCTAGGACAAATGTAGAAAAAAGAAAGCATGATTGTATTGCTTAGGAATACCAAGAGTGTTTTTTTGAAGGGGAAAAAGTACATAAGTGGGGATCAAAACTCAATGGGATCAATGTCACTCGTATTTTGTATGTGTGGAGAGAGAGAGCCCTTCCTTTTGCATTATGGACTTCAATATAAAATATCCTCAGTAGCAGGAGAGACTTGCGACTAGTAATTCCACTCGGCCATAGTGAAGAACCAGTTGCTCTGAACCTCTTTCTACAATGTTTGTTTCTGCCTCCATTTCTGTCAGCGTGCATCGCTATCTATATTGTTCTCTCATTTTCTTCTTGCTTCTAAGTAGTTTCAGTATCCCTAAAGCCATAAATACCAAGCCTTGCGTCCCGAGTGCAAGTCCAACTTCAAATAATAATATTATTAGAACAGCATCGCTATCTATCATGTATCCATAGATAGTGAGCCCGTCCAAACTGGCTTCAGAGTACATATCTGTGCAACCATCAAGTATGCCAATTAAAAATGGAGTAGAAGACATGTAAATGATATAAAGCACAACAAAAGTGCATATAGATAAGCAATGTGATTGAATTTGTATAAAAAGTGTACTCAAATAGATGACAGAAAGTTCAGCATAAAAACAAGTGACAGAAAGGCGGAAGAATAAACCATGGAATTTAGCTGTGTGTGTGACAAAGAAAGTCTTCTCCTGCTGCAACATGTTGGTCTATCGGGATCTCCTCACAAGATATATTTAGGATCATTTATGCCTCACTTTTGTATGCTGAAAGTTCTGTTAAATAATCTATGTTGTAGGTTATGTATCTTTGGTTTGACAGTGTCAGTGGCAAAATTTTACTGGTGACAGCCAGTTGTGTGTGTGTGTGTGTGTCCCAGAGTATATTCTCAAAACCAGAACTTGAGGGCATAATTGTAGGGAAGGAGAATCAGTGGCAGGAATCGAGATTTTGCCTTTGTCCAGTTCAAATCCTGTAGGGATGCTGGCCACATCATTGATATGGCAAGAGGAAGATCATGGGGGAGGAAGAAACATCTAAGTGCAGGTGTCTGATTCATTCCAATCAAGTGGCCCAATCTGGAAGGAAGCAAGAACATGAACAGGCAGACTGCTAAAGATTTTCCCCTGTTCTCTGTCTGGCTTAATGAAATTGGAAAGCTGAACACCTGTCCCTGGAATGGGAATAAGATAAGCACATGGTAAGGCAACCCACTCCCCAGAACTGGTCCATCAAAAACAGAGCAAATCTCGAGTGTTCCCCAGGTCTACCCTATTTCATGATAAGGTAGGTATTGGCTTCACATTCTTAAGGATAATAGTCACCAAGGTATTGGCTTCACATTCTTAAGGATAATAGTCACCAATATATAGTTGTTCCAATTTGGATGCCTCTGCGCACAGACGTTTTTAAACTATGCTTAGATGCTAGTGTTCATTGCAACTCAAGACCCTTAAGGCAATAGGAATGAGATCACTAAACAAGGCATAGACTTTGGTTGTGCTAAATAGATTGAAAAAGGCCAAGTCAACAGGGTTCCTAAGCCTCATCGTGGAGGTGGATTCCAATAGTTTGCCATCATGGGACATAGATGTCTCAAGCTCCAGGATGCTGGTGGATGAAAAGACGAAATTCAGGAATTGAAGAATCATATGGTTGTCTTTTCAACACGTCCTTATGGGAGCTAATCCAACGAGGAGGTGGACAATTTACCTAAACAAGGAACTTGTCTCGATCCTCTATCATTTGACATTCATGACTCTGTCTGCCTGGTTCTTTTGCTAGCGGTGGCCGTGGGGGTCTTTTTAGGCTGTCTGCATCGTCGTTTCTTTTTGGGGAATTTCTACCATTGTGCTTTCTTTGTATAAATTTTTGTATGCAGCAATGAAATTCACTAATTTAGAATAAGGGATACATGTGTTGGAATATAAATACCAGTATCAAACCCCACAAACACCAAAAGTTAGGATTCATGGATTAAGCGTACTGTGATAAGTTAAAGCAGTTAAAAGTTTTATTTCATAGCAGTGTTACAGAGGCTTATATACAGGAATGTGTCAAACCTTCCCTCTTGACTTGTGGCAGAATTCCAAACCTCTGAATAAAGGAAAAATATTTTTGCAGGTTAGGACAAACTATAATCTAGAGGTTACACGCCCAAATAGATTTTTTGAATCTGACATGGATACTTCGCTGGTTTAGCAAAGTCCAGACATAATCAAACAAGAAAAAGGTCCTGTTTAGTATCTCTAAAAATAGGGTCTATTTGACTTGAAACTGATCCAAACTGTTTGCAAAAGTCTATTTCCCTCTCAGATCGAACAGGTTAAGACCACTTTCCACATTTTCAAGAAGTAACAAACAAGACGAGAATCTAATCAAACATCAATTTCTAAACCAATCAGACAACCTTTAGTATTTTTTTAATAACTTTGCCCATATAACTAAAACCATATGATGAGTCTGCCTCTACTACTTTTTACTATATGACACGTTACATGCACTACTTTTAGTATATGCAAGTTCGCACAGATAAATTCTACCATATGACTAGTTTGCCTTTCCAGTTGAATCAGGCATACTATGCGTCTTACCAAACGGTTTGTAAAGTTTAAAACAGCTCAATTCAAGCAGATTAGAGTTTCCAAACTAACCCTGAATTAGTTGTTTCAATTTTATATGTCTTTATGGATTTTATCTATATATTTATTTAAATTGGTAAACTGACTCGAACATACAACCTCCAGGTTGCAATAATGCACATCTTCCACCGTGCAACGTGCTTTTTGTCCACATGATTATACTTTTTTTCACAAATTTGATATTTTGTGAGTATGCTAATAATAGTGTTATACCTATTTTTACATTTCCAGTGTATGTAGTATAAGATAACTAATACTTAATTTTAATATATTCATGCATAGCTAAGCCAGCTTTGAGATGGATTCCACACCATGTCAGTACTGTTGAGGGATCTAAGGATTTGTATTATAAAGTCAAGCTTTGAGAAAGAAGGAATCTAGATTTGGTGGATGTTTGAGTAGTTCTCCAGTTTTGGTATAGATATCTTAGTCAAATATTATATAATTCACTGCCACTGGTCACAATCGTTATCAAATAAAGGTACTACACTTGTGCTAATAAACTACGCTTGTGCTAATGAACATGAGCTCGACAGTATCACAAATGGATGTGTGCATTGTGTAGTCTCCGGCCAATAGGTAATGTTTAAACATCGGTTTATGTTGAAATAATAAGGAAACAAAAATCAAGGTTGCTGACTGCATTAAAGCGTAGGAGACAATCACTTATCATTTATCACTGCTCATATAAGTATCATCGACCTTTGATAATAGCAGTAAGAACTCTTTCAACTTTTTTTCCCACAACAAATGACTAAGATGATCCCGTTTTACACTTAACAAGGTCTTGAATAAGTCGAATCCTGCAGGCTTTAACCTTCACATATGGGAGGATTAGTAAACGGCCAAATGAGAAGGGTGAAGTTAAAGTTACACAAGATCATGGCGAGCTTTACCTGTTTGTTCCAAGAAAAATGAAATGATAGAATTCTAACTCCTATAAATTCAACCATGCCCCTAAAGAGATAGCTGAGGATAAATGAATAGTGGTGGCAGCCAACATCTCCATCAGGCTTTTCTTCGTTAAAGAAATGTGAAACAACTCAAAAAGTTTGACTACTAGGGGAAGGAAGCTTAAAAAAGGAGGGGAGATTGGGACTACCAAAGAAGAAGAAAAAATATTCATTACCATCCGAGTCACTATAGATTACAGTAGAAGAAAAGAAAATAAAAAAAGTCTCATTTGACTATTTGAATGCAAGGTGACCACACAAACTGACATGTGTTTTACACATTTGTCTACGATCAGATATCTTTCCAAAATCCTCTTAATTTTAGAGTTTCAAAGGAAACAATGTAGGATAATTTCCTGATGAACAAGACATAACAAGAATTTTCGATTTCAGAGATGTTCAATATAGTTAGCTAATCAAAGATAAAAGATGGCTAAAAATAACAATGATTGACTTAGTTCTCTTCATCTTCAAAACTAACCCCGATATGAATACAAAATGTACAATTAACGGCATAATTTGTTTGCAACCCATTGCTCTTCACGAATATGCATGCCAATCCTCAATTCCAAACCATGGATCCAATTGTAGAGGGGTCCATTGGGACAGCCTGTGATTATTTTGTTGTCCATTCAATTTATGGTACCATTTAAGGAGAGTAGAATGATAGTTTCAGAAAGCCAATAAAACCAACTTATTCTTCCATTGGAAAAGGTACTATATATAGGTAAGTGGCAGTACTCCATGAGGATAGGAGAACAAATCAAATATATCCTAGTATTGATTAACTAAATCCTTATATGATTATTCCATATTATTTTAATCTAACATCCTCATATATCTTAACAAAGGAGACATGGTCATTGGTCCAAATTTAACACATGAAATCAATTGGGATCTTCTGAGGAGCAGTAGCTTATGGGCTACTCTCCATTAACAACGAGGCTCACAATTTGGAAAGTTTGGATCCATGTGCCATGTGGAGAGAAGATGATACCAAGTCGTCTCTCCCCCCCCCACCCCCAACCCCCCCAAACCCAAACACCAAATTCTCTCTCGCAGAAGATGCAGTGATGCAAATACGAGTCTTAACTCTGTAAAAAACAGATACATACCTACGGCTTCTCTCCTGAGGTACGAAACCGCACGACCCACTGATTCAGAACTGGTTCTAGACTGAATTATTGAAGATGAAACTGATTGATCAGCATGCCATCTACTTACAACAGATGAGATACCTTGAACTCTCTTTGATAGTGTTGAAGCCGCACGCAAACAAAGAATAAAGCCAATAACTTGAACAATCGAGGATATCTGTACATATGGAACCATAACATATTTAAGGTTTGTACATGTCAGGTAACCTTATTTTTAGTAAAAGTACATACAAATAAATAAATAAATAAATAAATAAAACTGAATGATCCAACATGATTTTCATGGTTCAATAATCAATGATCTTACGCATAGACCAATGCCAAATAACTTGGATTTAAAAATATGAGTTATTTATTATTTGCCCTTTACTAAGTGTGGATTGTTATGATGGATTATTTATTACTCGATCATCTTTTTTAACTCCATCTATTCAGGAATGTCCAATCTAGGTTACTTTCATAACTTGGATTTAAAAATATGAGTTATTTATTATTTGCCCTTTACTAAGTGTGGATTGTTATGATGGATTATTTATTACTCGATCATCTTTTTTAACTCCATCTATTCAGGAATGTCCAATCTAGGTTACTTTCATATATGTGCTGTCCATCCCTAGCTCATTGGGGCAACAAAATTCATGGCCTAGACCAATACAATTTAAAATAGTGTATGCTAACTTAATAATGGCAATGATATTATAGATACATAAAACTTGACAAAAAGCATACAACTATTGCAAATATATATAATTGGATAATGTTATACTTACAACAACATCACCGCCGTTGATGATATTGACGGCTTCATGGTACTTTGTGATCTGGAAGAGAGTAACTACTTGGCTTGCATTTATAACAAAAAATGAAATAAGAAGAAATGAGCTAAATCTCCCGCTAATTTTTGATAGACGATTGCGTAGATCGGTGAGCTCCTTAAAACAAACAACTCCGTCTCTCTCTTTCTCCAGAAACTTATCGAAGTTTTTAAACGGAATGACTGGCAACTTACAAAACAAATAAAACAAAACACAGGTGGATAAAAATACTGTATGGGTGTAAGTCCATAACATAACCGAAAGTGACTGCATAACAATTGATTGAAGTAATGGCCTATCAATGATATAGGGGATGCAGATAATCCCATGGACAACCCTCAAAGAAAAACACGCAACGATACACCAAAAGATTGCACGGAAAGAATCCTGCAAAAGTAACACAACAAAGAAATTCTTAGTATGGTTGTATAACTGTACACCACTATTAAAACCTTGCATTTTACCATGAATGTTGAATTCTCTACAATTTTTGGAAAATACTATGGGTTTCCTTTTACGGGGACATCATAATTCATAAAAGACTGGCAAAACGGATGTGAAGGGGCATCTTTATTGAAAAGTTGTGTACCCAATTGGATGGTGTAGAAATTAATCAAGGACCTGTTTTATGGCAGAACTTTGACAATTTTGTTTCAAAGGTTTTTGTTTAGATGCTTGCCTCAAAGAATTCAAATGAGATTTTGAAACTGTCATTCCAAATGTAGGGGGTGGGGGTGTAATGGACTGTTAGCCATTTTTGAAAAAAATTAATCAATCTAACATTAATAGTCATTCAATCTAAGGCAATGGTTGTGTTCTATTCACAGATTTCTACTTTGGTTGTCGATTTGAAATCATTAGATTAGGAGGGAAGCGATTTCTGATTGGCCTTGGTTCCATGTAGATACTAAGTCCACAACACCTTCTTTGTATTTGGCTTGCTACTGAACATATTATTTTCGTGTGACACGCCCAGGTCATTAACATTCTATTTGCCAAAGTCACATGAACATGCCACGAGCATGACTTCCGAATCTGGCTCAAGTTTTCGCGTATAACTTACTGCATCCAGGTTGAGATTTATCATCAATTGATCGAGGCTATCCATTTTGCTCATGATTATGAATTATGGATGCAAAACTTGGGGGATTCATTCTCATTCATTCGCTCTCAATTGGTCAAATCAAAATCTATCATGATGATGCTTGAAACCTTAAAAACCAAAGATAGAGATTAGTGCATGACCTAGATTCATGATCAAATCAGTTTATGGGTAATCGATACATATATATATATATGATTCACTTTTGTCAAAAATGATTAGATTCATCCCATTAAAATGATTTAGAACATGATATGTAATCTAATGCAAAGTTCAAATGACAAAAGAGAATTCCATTCATCTAACTCATAGATATACATAGACAATGAAAATAGGAGATTTCTTGATGGTGGCCTTTATTAATGAATAGATCATGTCTCTTGTAATCAACATGAATAGTTTGCTCTTTTATATATACAGATTACAGACAACAAAAAGGGGAGATCTCTTGATGGTGGCCTTTATTGATGATTAGATTACTTCTATTGTAAACAACATGGATCATACAGCTTTCATCCCTATGTGCATGCCTACACGCTTTTTCATTGTAAAATAATGTAACCAATTCAAACATTTAACAAAATCTTCTTTCAAATATTCAACAATTTAAAAAGAATAAATTATATAAAGGAAGATTAGAACATCTGAGTATTGCTTACATTGCAGGCTTTGACGTACTCCTTGAGGAAACTTAGCCGCCTGTCGGTTAGTTCATCTAGAAACATAAATTTCTTAAAGCCATCTTCCTTGAGGTTATGTGAGATACATAATAGAGATGTGATAGCAAGAACCGCATTTGATGAAAAGATGAAAAATGAAGAGCTGTACAAATTCCCGTCATAAAGATAGTAGGATATAGCGGCCACGAAGAATGCCCAAAGAGAAGACTTGGGGATGCCAAAGCCTAGGCATATAAGTATGTAAGAGATGCAATTGAGAGCATCGTCTAAACGTCTTTGGGCCTGCTCAGTTACTTGAATCAGACATTCCTTTTCTTCGTTGGAAGAGCTGGCCATTTGAAAGAGAGCGATATAGAGATGCCTGTGTGAAAAAAAAGAGACGAGTAAGGAATCACTAGGTTATTTCGTATAAATTCTTTTTTTTTTTTTTTTTTTTTCAGTCTAGTCTTTATAAATTCATATAATTGAATTGCATTTCTTAAAGAACCACAGACCTTTATCATTCCACAATTTTTTTTAGATGATCAAATAACTTATCGCCAGTTTTAAACTTTCACGATACTACTTCCATGCATATTTCACTTACTTTTGATTTAGACATTGAACTAACAGGCTGCAAGAGAGATCATGCCATAAATTTACCCGAAAGGAAAAATCCTAATCCTCCAACTGAAGCATGTAAATAGATTGTTAAGTAAGAAATATAGCAGCAGCCCACTCCCACTGAAATAAGACCCATCAAATTAGGGAGATTTTGATTTTATGGCATGTTCAATTTCTAAGGTTTTCTTCAGTTGGTGAACCAAGTGATTCGTTCAACTGGTTCCTTGGCTTACTACTCTCAGGTTAGAACTTAGAAAGACCTCGTCCTTACAGACTTTGTCTTTCACTTCTAAACGGGAGATTCAAGACTCCTCCCTCAGCAGTAGTACAAATCCAGTCTTTAACCAAAAAACATCTTCTGTTCTCTGTCTTCTTCCACCTTATTAGAACCCCTTGATTTTCAGTAGTAGTATTCAAAGGGGGGTTTCCATCCAGCAATGTGATGCTTTGCAAATGGTTTGAGATTCATCTCAAACTTTATCTGCGGCCGAAAATTTGCATATCATGTCTATCCGTCGGATTTGAAAACTTCTACAGAATTAAACGGATTCCAAGATAAATAAATGATGTAATGATCTGATCAAATTATCTTATTAGTATGATTCCAGAGGAAGTTGCAGCATTCACAAACAAATAAGATCTGGAATGAATCGAAATTCAAAGGAGGAGAAAGAAAATACCTGATAAGCCCTTTCTATGAGATCGATCGATCGAGCAAGCGAGCGCGCGTCTTTTAATGCTTCAAGATTAAATCCCTTTCCACAGAGAGGAGGGAAAAAACACTAGCACGAAAAACCCTTTTCGAAAGGAAGAAGAGAATGAAAGTAGAAACAGAAACCCCAAAAGGGGAAAGAATGAAATAAACTGGAGATGGAGGAGAAGGAGAAGGGGAGAGGAGAAAGCGTCGAAGATGCTCTGAAACCTATAGATGGGGTTTTGGGAAGGGTTTTGGATTTCCTGATGACCCGGTTGAATTCCTTTCTATTTCATTTCGAATCCTCTGAGTGGGCTGAGGCCTGTGATGGGTCCCTGACTCACTGGGCACTAACGTGAGAGTGGGGAAAAACAGTCTCATTCATCGGATCACCCTAATCTTATCATTCATAGCTCACAAATTTATTCTATTCGTATGGGTGTGTAACTAATGGTCCAGTACATTCGGGTGCATATAAACCCATGGGGCGTGTGAAGTGGGGGTGATTTCCGCTCAGATGGACCATCAAGTGGGCCACCTAGTGCATAGGATGATTAATGTATAGCAAAAACAAATTTAGGGATGCACAATGCAACATTATATATATGGGCCAGCTCTTATAAGTTAAAGTTGGTCCTATAAATCAAAGTCGATTATCATTATTTTTTACTTGATGATCGTCTCTAAAATCAAGATAAATCCAATATGAATTTTCCAGTTCCATCATGCAAAAAATAAATATAATCAATTTTGATATGTGAAACCAACACTATTACAGCTTAGGATAAAATAAGCTATATATATATATATATATATTCTTAAAAAAATCCATTTAAAAAACTTCTATTTTTGTAACCTGTGTTTTTAAGATGTAGAGCCCACCTTAAGCCAATCAATTCATTTCACACATACTACCCCGTGAATTGGTATAAAGCCCAAATTTAACACTCATTCAACTTTTATTCACCGTTAAATTGAAATCACGAGAAAAGTAATGCCTCTATTAAACTTTGAAACCTAGATCAAACGACATTCAATGGCTGCCATGCTTAGTGGGCCCAATTAGGTGAGGCGCTTTTTGAAAAAAAACTCCCCTGGAGGTTTCTAGTTCTCCTTTTATATATATATATATATATATATCTATCTATATAGTGAGGGATTGATGCACATGAATATTCTCCATATATATATATATATATTAGAATCAAATATGAAGTAAGTAATCCATACAAATAATATATCACTGTTGTTTGTATTAAAAGTTAAATGTTAGTACCTAGTCACTTAATTTTTATTTTATTTTTATTTTTTTTACTCCTGCCGTCTGACTTCTTAGGTGGTGTTTCTTCTCAAGCCCTTTTCTTTCGGTTTCCTTCTCCTTCCCTAATTTTGTCTTCCCTGCCCATATTTGGCAACTCTATTCATCTAAATGTCTAGAGTGGGCAAAGATTTATAAAATATAAATATTTGGCACAAAGTCCTATAAGTTGTATCGCATTTTTTATGGTTCTATTTTGGATGGCTTTGTTAGAATAAAAGGAGAAATACCAAACAATGGTCTCTCTTTTGCTCTCACCGTATATTTGTTTTGGAATCACGAAGATAAGATTGGGTAAGTGAGTTTGTTACAGTGGATCCCATTTAAGCAATATAAAGTCTATAGGATCTTCATCTACTGGTCCCACATTGATAGTCGCATGGCTAAAATAATTCACATAATAGGTCCATGCATACGGGATTGCGGGCGAATGGATTGGATCTAATGATTCAAATTTAGATAGGCACAGTGGTAGAAAGAGTGAATGTTTCTATTAATTTCGAAGGGTAGCTCAGTTGGCTTAGAACCATGGTTTGCACCTGGAGGTTGTGGATTCGAAACTGCACTACCACATTGGGGCCACAAGGTAATTTTATCCGGTTTTTTCTCCTGGGCCCGTAGGGATTATTTTAGCCCAAAGGACTGGGAACCTATGTTATCAAAAAAAAAAAAAAAAAAAGTGAATGATTCTATTCAATGATTCTATTCCACATTATGGACAAAGTTTATCTTTCATCAAAAGGGTCCCATGTACATATAGTTTAACGTTTAATGGCCCCATGTGAATAGTCTTGGCATTTAACATGAATAGCTTTATTTGAGGAAGTTTGTGAATCATTCATCTCCTCCTAATTCTTATTAAGAGGGAATGAAGGTCCCTTTGATTCTTAAAAGAGGAAACTGTGTACAAAGATTCCCATCTAATGTAAGAAACTTTCTTTCTTTGTCAGATAAAATGTAGTTGCATGAGAGGATTTTCAATGGCCTGGTGGCCGGGAGATTTGAAAGAAAACTGCCCAACAGGGATCAATCTCTGGTTGGAGCTAAGGGAGAGGACGCGCTATCCACAACTTTAGCCCTATAATTCCCCAAAAAACCAACTTAATCAGGATGTAATAGCCTCAAATTTTGATGGTGGAGAGAGTACAGAGTGCGAAGGTGGAGATGTAACACAGGGCTCCTCTTGTCTTCTAAATTTCCCTCATAAGATACCTAATTTTTCTCAGATATGTAATCTTCTAAGGGTGATCCACTGTTGATTTGATTTTTGCTCTGAATCCAAAGTAAGAGCATTTTCACTCTTAAGATTCTTAATTATCTACTGAGTGTGTTTTGGAGTCTTTAAAATAGGTTGTGATAAGGTTTGTGATAGCCAAAAGTGGTGGGAATACCTAATTAGCGTTTACTTTTCTTTTCTTTTTTATTAGAGATCTAAATCTAATAGATGTTAATCAAAATCCAACAGATGCTAATCATTTTTCTTCTCATTTGAGGAGATGAGAAGAACAGGAGCTTTTAGAATAAAGAAAAATTAGAGTTAATCTCTTCTTTCATAGGGCACCCTTCTTCAGTTCATGAAACCTTGCATCAAACCTGTAGATGGAGAAATTCTTATTCATTGATCTTGTTAGAGTATTTGAAATCCATAAATGAAACTTCGCAAATCATAATCGGGTTGTTCATTGGATTAAATAAACCTTTGCCTAGTTATTTTCATAGAATACATATGAATACATGGTCAACTGAGCTCCACCAAAGGATTCATTACTAGGCGATGGGTGAAGTATAAGGTAGCAATGTAGCTGGCCCTGACATTCCGAGTATTTGAATTACAAGGATGATGGCTACATATTCATTTCCCATCTTCTTTGCTCACTTTCAATGAAAGGAGAGGATATTTGATGGTCATTAACAACGTACAACATGCATTCCTATGTATTCTATGTATAAAAACATTTCTTTATTAGTGTTTTAATAATCAGAAGCATGACAAGTTGACAACCTTTTCTTTTCTGAAGATGATGATGATGAGGCAGAAGACATAGCGATTTAGAAACAGGTCTACCTTGCAAAGGAAATTGGAGAGACTATTATGCTACTTTTTATTTTGGTAAACACTATTGTGCTACACGGTAGTGGCCACATCTTCCTCAATATAACCTCCGAAGCATTTCTCATTGCTTTTTATTACACCAAGAACTCTGTACAAACTACAAAGATTTCCATCTCATGTATGAAACTTTTTATCTGCTTGCCCTTCTTTCATCGTATTATCATTAGTTGGACTTTGACTAGATTAAAAAACCATGTATGTTAAAATAAAATAAAAATAAAAAATCATATTTGCATAAGAGAATTTTCACCCAAGACCACAATTTGTTCACATGCCCCTCAATGGAGGTTGGCAGGGATGGAAACTACTCATCATGATAAGGTTTAGGCAAAAAATCAGCTTTACCAGATTATCTTCACCCTAATGGACCGAAATTTTTATGGTGGAGAATACAGAGTGTGCGAAGGGGATACACTGATCAAAGAGGGGCCAAATGGGTCCCAAAGAGTGGAGTGCACATGCATAATATTTCACTTGAATAAAGCCAGACCAAAATATATGTCAGTGTTGGGACCTGAAAATACACTGTTCATTGAATATATGAAGGAAAAAAAAAAAAAAAAAGAGAGTAGCTCTCAACTATTCATAAAATCTCTGGGATGAAAGACAATTGTAATAACTGTAAATGAGCAAATCAGGATAATAAAAGCATTGTTACTCCAAATGAGAAGGTGTCATTCCAATTCAAATCAACAATTACCCAATGTCAAGTGTGTGAGGTTTGCAATTTGATGGGCAGGGATTTCATTTTGCAATATGCAGCTCATGGTTTCCTAGTGAATTCAATTCACAGTGGTATAATATACTTATCATATCAATCGCCGCTAGTAGTCCCTCTCTGTGTCTCAGATGGTAATTGCAGTTATCTCCAATTTTTTTTGAGTTTTTAATGAACCAGAAATGTTATTTTGTCAAAAATATATATATAAAAAAAAATGCAACATCTCCGTATAAAGAAATTTGCATTATACAAATTCGTTCTAATTGATTTTTAAATCACTTGTGAGCCAGTCATTGGCCTAGTTCTCATCATGCAAGGGGCTCCAGTGAATTTGGCAATTGCATCTCATGTTTCACATATTGCCATCCAAGGCTCTGTTAGATAGGTGCATCAATTGGTGAAGCAGACCTTCATTTTCTCCGGATATATTTTATAGTCATTTTCCTTAAGAATTTTACAGACCTAAATTAAAATGGTATAGGTGCTTGCTAGTTGATTTATTGATCGATGGTCAGACTAAGTTGCACAGTAACTTGGCATATGTGTTTAAATCTAATACTGATAAAAGGTGCTTGATTGAGCAAATCCAAAATCATAGGAGATGTGACTTTAGGGATAATATTAAAATATATATTTGTTCAAACAGAAATAATATGTGCAACTCACTGTGCCAAATAGTCACCTACGGAGTTCCAAGGGCAATGCCGGATTTTCAATTCCTACATACCATAAAGTAGGAACCCCCAAGTCAAAGGTACTCACAAAAAATCCTGCAAACAGAAGCCCTGTTGGAGAAAATCCCGTGGTTGAAAGATATTTGACAGCTTATTCTAAAAGCAACCATTCACCTTTTCAAGTTTGTAATTACATCTCAAAATGAGAATCGCCGTAGTAATGCTTTGTTTTCAATGCAAAATAATGTTTAAAATAAATATTAAAAATTCAATAAGAAAAAGAACTGATAGTTGTGCTCATTACAAGCCCCACACAAACATGTCGCTAACTGCAAAGAATCCATGTAGTTTCTATCCAGTTCACCATCATGACCAAAAATTTAGTTTTGTTTTCAGTAACATTTTGTCTATGCTTTGCACTTTCCTCTTTACAATTTTAGCATTTCCATGTTATTATTCTGGGTCTGCAGAACTAAATAGCAAAAACATGTTTTGCAGTTTGTGTTTGAGTTTCAAATTTGATCTATACTTTACATAAACAGGACACCTGTGCGCATGGAATTAAATTCTTAGGAATAGCAAGAAATGCATTCCTAAGAGTGACGAAAATTGAAAAAAAGAAAGGTGACTATTCGTAAAAGGACTATCAAATAATCTCTCCTTTGATGCAAAATGAAGTAAAATAGAAACTACATAAACCATTAAGAAAGAAAATACAGATGACAACTAAAATAGAAATTGACAATCGACATTTAGAATTTCAAAATTTCTCCATAAATATGATGAAACGTTAAAAGATAAGTACTTTGAAAATGATGCCCATAAATCGAATTTAATGATTTTCATTTTATAACTTATTAAGACGACACTAATAATTTAGTTCCTATCCAAAAAACAAAAGAAAAGAAAAAAAAAAAAACCTAACAATTTAGTATTCCAAATTGAAGCAAGAGAAGCAAGATAAAATGTAGTTGTAATATTTTAGTAATGTATATTTGGTTCATACCATTGGGTAGCGAGGCACCAAAAATCAAGACTCTCACACCGCTCAGATCTTCCAGCTTCTAAGTGGAAGGCATGCATTCGATGATTCACTCTGTAATAGATGCAATTGCCCTTCAAATCCAATGCAGGAAAGTCTCTAACAGAGAAGCATCTGGGTTGTTGAGCGATCAAGAAGATCATTCCATCGCCCAAGCTTTCCACCTCGACCAAATTCCACATTGAACCTATCTTGTACACATGAAATGCCTTGTTATGACCATGCACGTGGAACCCCAATAAAAGCTCCCCACGCCATTCCACCAAAAACCTCGTAGTCTCTAGTCTAAAATCAGCAATCCAAGGTGATAACCAATGTATTTTAGCTCTCAAGTCAAGATGGTGATCAAACTTCATGACCATAATACAACTGCTTTGAAATGATAAGCTAATGGCTGTTCTGTTGTGAAATAGCATCCGATCGTGACGGAAAGCTTTGAGTAGGGGATTGGAAAAATGGTGACAAGTCCATGACTTGTCACCTAATCTGCACACGTGGAGATTATTGGAAATATCAATGGCTATAATCAAACAGTTCGTGTTATCAGCTCCATTTGAGTTAGGAGCCGACGACAAAAAAGCACTTGATATGATAGGCCCACATGGTACAAAAGGCCCTGTGAGCAAGTGATCTATTTGTAGGACTGGAAGATGAATTTGGACTTTCGACAATGGATCCATGAGGAAAACCTTGGTCTCCCTCCGAAGTCTGGTTTGCATGATCAACCAGCCCTCAAAAGAGCCACAACTGCATGACCCATGAGCTTCTGGCAGGCGTAGTGTGCGAGTCCTTCCATCTGAGAGACTGAAAAACTTTTGGCCATCGCTTTTGTCCAAGGTTTGGAACTTCAACCATACCAATGATGTCCTATGGCCACGTGCAACCCATCTCCACGACCCACAAACGGCACTGAATCGGATGCGAGTGACCATATCATTTAAGCGAATGAATACTTGTTCCATGACATCTGGATTTGAATATTCAAGACCAGATTCTTCCCCATGGATAATGACATATCTTTCGCCATCTTCATCGGTGCCTTTTAAATATTGGAGATTTCTTTCGCCATCTTCATGGGCACCTTTTAAACATTGAGCAACCAATCTCCAATACCAACAAGCAAGGAACCGCATGCTAGTGGATAGATTATTCAAGCAGTTGAATTTTTGTTTTATGACATCTTCATCTGAGAATTGACAGTGTCCTCTATGGGTAATTTCTCTTTCGCACTCTTTCTGGGTAACGATGTAAAACTCGTGCTGGGAAGAAGCTGCAACATAAGCCATGAACATCCCAGTCATAGAGGGGGGCATGATTGATAACAGTGATTAATCAAGTCGACCTCTGAAAAATAAAATCATATCATATTAGCTATAACCCCTTCCTACTAGTACTGCAGATGGCAGAGAGACTGAGTGCTAGTAATGACGAGGCATGCATGTTATCAAGAATTTTACATATAGGATGAATTGAATAAAGGAACCGAAGGCATTGCACTAACAATATTCAATCGAATCAGAAATACTAAACACACAAGTAAACACACAATTTAGTAGAAAGAATGATGGTAAGACAATTGGTATAGCCAAATTATACTTCTTTTTTTGCATCTCCTGTCTTTTTTATAATATAACAATTGCAATCTACACCTTCTTCCGTTTCACATTATAGCACTTGTACTCCCATTATTTAACAAATAGAGAAGAAAATAAGTGATAATGCAGAGTCCTAAACAATTGCGCAGAGCATTTAAGGAAGTATGACATTAAATGTTGGGTGATCCTTTTACTGATAAATGGTCTGCCTCTTTGGCAGCTTCATGAAGGAGGATGGAGGTAGCATTTAAAGCATTGTCATCCACCAGAGTCTTGGACCACACAATAGACTGAGGCTCCTTCCTGAAGAAAGCCACTGAAACTGTCTCTTGGGCAAATGAGGAGGTTCCAACCAGAACTTGTAACTGTAGAAACACTCTGCAACCTGGATTCTAATTACTAATTTGAAATTAGTCTGTTTGGTAAATTTATATATAAAAAAAAAAAAGATCCTATTTCATCAGGTAATTGGGACCCGCCTTTTAAAAATTATATAAAACCTACCATTTGTGTGATTTTAAAATTCTTATGAGGTCATTTTCATCCAAAAACATGTAAACTTTGTAGGGGTGCATATGGGCGGTTCGGATCGATTTAGAGGGGAAACCATCAACCAAACCGAACCCATCGGTTTTCTATTTTTTTCAAACCGAACCGCCCATGTGCTCAAACCGAACTGAACTGATTTTTTGTTTATTTTATTTTATTTTATTTTCACAAAAAAATAGCAGTTGAATTGGTGAGAGATGGTGGTTGGACTTCAAGTAACGGAGTGAGGGTTCGAGTCTTCGTCAAGTAATTTTTCATATTCCTTTATATATTTTATAATATATATATATATATATTTATATTTATATAATTGATTCGGTTTGGTTTGAATGGTTTAACCACACCTTCAAACTGAAAACCGTTTGTTTCAAAGGAAATCCGAACCATGACCGAACCTGAAAACCGTTCGTTTGAAGGAAATCCGAACCATAATCGAACCGATCTACTACAAAACCGATTCGGATGGGTTTAGTGGTTAAGCGGTTTTTTTGTGCACTCCTAAATCTTTACATTGTTTTCTCCATTTGTTTAGCTAAGAAAACACTCTTACAAACAGAAAGAACTATAATTGGATTTCATGCAATGATTATGTTGATAAAAAAACAAATTAGTTGGATGCTTTTCAGACAAAAAGTGATAAATAAAAAAAAAAACCCTGATTATCGTAAAAACAAATAGCAAAACCCCAAATCAAAGTACATTCAATAACCATTTGAGGTAAAAAAATAAAAGAAACCCAAAACCCCAAAGGGACAAGGTTAAAAAACACAATAACAAGAGCACAGAATTGACAATCATTCAAATGAGCCTCAAACATGCGAGACAAGTCACAAATAGAATGCAGGTAAAAAAAAAAAAGCAACAACAAGAAGAAGAGAGAGAGAGAGAGAGAGAGAGAGAGAGAGAGCTGACCTTTTTTTTTTTTTTTTCCTCTTCTCCCTTCTTCCTCCACTACTTTTCTACCCTCTATTTGCTCTCTTTGTTTCACTGCCTCGCACGGGAAACCCTGACACGATAGCCTTTCCGTTTTATATATATGCACGGATCCTCGCCGCTTAGACGCTCAATCAATACATTCATTGTGGTTGACATCTATAAAACTTGGGTTCAAGTGTTTATAAGTATTGAGTCCAGATCCCCTGTTTCACCTTGGACCATTCCCTGCTTTTGGGAGATGGGGATTGCCCTGCCGGATTCATAAGAGTATATATATATATATATTTTCTAGAATGCATGAGAGTATTACATGGATCCCATTGAAGAGCTTATTGAATATTCCACGAGTCCATGTTTAGGGCCCGTTTGGATGTCTACATAATAAAATATTTACAGATTTAAATATTGCAAGAATAAAATAGTATAGAATACAATAATGCAATATTATAATAGTATAATATTTAACTGTTTGGCATTTTTTTAAGAATATTATAGATTTCAAATTGAGCAGCTTGGAAGATGTTATGATTAAAGTAAATTACATTATAAGAAAAAAATTATTAAATATTTTAATTTATATGTAATTTACCACGTCTAGATAAAAAGAATATGTAGTCAAGTAAAGTTTAACTTTCATATTTTTACTAGAAGTTACTTTCTTTTTATCACAGAAAACCATGGTAAAGTATAGTAAAGTAAAGTCAATAAAAAAAATAACTACTTTATAACTCTCTCTCTCTCAGTTTGCTTTACCACATACTTCATCTGACCTTACTTTACCTCACCATTTTACCATAATATGACACAATTAATCTTTATTTTACTTTACCACACCCGTAAACAAGTCATTTTTTCTTTACCATATAAAACTACGATAAAATGTGATAAAGTGAAGTAAAGAAAAGAAACTACTTTACCATTTCTTCCCACTTTACTTCACCATGCACTTTATCTCACATTTACTTTACCAGACTTTTACTGTCCTGTGAGAGTTACTTTTACTTTACTTTTCCATATGTGTAAACATAAATATTATGATGGATTTGGTGAACTAAAGTCTTTACTTTACTCTACCACTTTGTAATAGTCATTCTAAAAGGTTCTTATCTTGTAGAAAGTTTTCTATAGGGGGGAGCTGTATAAGAGAATATTGAGCTTTTTGAAAGAAAAGAATCTTTTCTTCAAATTTTTCTGGAGTTACCAAACGCACAAGATTTTCTTCTTTAAAAAATGAAAGATTATATTATATAAAATATTATTTTCTTCTGTTTTCTTGTGCATCCAAACAGGCCCTTAGCTAGAGATTGATGGCCAATGGTCCCACCAAATAAAAGAAGACAGTATTGGAACCAGTCCTGCTGCAAAATACTATGCAAATTGGATGTTTCTTCACTGTCCATTTAAAGTCATTGATATATATATAAAAAGTTCAAAAAAAAAAAAGGGAGCAAAGTTTCTAATTTTTATCATATATTTAATTATCTTCTATTATATTATATAATATGACAATTCAAGAGGACTCCTCTCTCTAAAAAATTGGTCTATTGTTTTAAGGGGCTCCTACCATCTCATAAAAATGGGTCAATCCAAAAAAGAAATAGCCAGTGGTGGACTCAGGATTTTCGTTTGGGTGGGGCGAATTGTTTTTGGAGGTGAAAACTGGCAGTAGTCTGGAGGATCTTTTGAGACTGCATACATCCAAATATAAGAAAATTAAGATGGTCTAAGACTCTATACAACACTACTCACAATAGTCTTTATAAAATAAACCCTTTATTTCTATTAATTTATGATGGGGAATTGGGGATGAGACTTTTCTACTTATAATTATCCCCCCTGCATTGTTCTTTTTTTTTTTTTTTTTTTTTTTTTTTTTTTTTTTTTTTTTTTTTTTTTTTGTACAAAGGAAAGGCAAGTGGCCTTCTTTAATTTTCCCACTACCATTTAACACGGTGATAGAGGATTTGGACTCCCATTTTACTTTTTGGGAGCTGTCCCTAATACAGCGAGGGACATGTGGGGTGATCTATGACATACATGGGGCGATCTGTCCAGCACATGTGGTGTATAGGCTATAGCCTAATTGGACTCCACACAGAAGACTGGATTTGATCTGGGGCGACCGCCCCAAATCATGATAACGTGGGTCTGCCCCTGGAAATAGCTATGGTCTCTATTTTGGGTAGTTTTTAAATCATCCATTTCCTAATTTCCAAGATAGTAATCTTCAATTTATACCACATTTACATGGACCCCTCTTTTAGATTCCCATCTCTCTTCCCTCTCATGGTATGAATGGGCCCATCTAACAATATATCTTCAAATCACCAATTAATCTAAGGAATGATCAAACTCTCTCCATTCTTAATTTTTGTCAATTCAAAGTGAGACCCTCTAAATCCCTCAATTATCTCCCAAGTATTATATTTATAGAAAACCTTAAAAAAAAGAAGGGTTTCATTCCACCGCACTCTAACAACTCAAGGTATCCTCCTAAATAGGTTTCACCTTTCTTCTTTCTCCAATGTTCACATTTCGAACCCAAAATTGAGACTTCCTCTTTTTGAAAGAGGATAATCCATTAGTGGGCTCCACATTAGGTTAGTATTAACAAATTAGTGCATGAGAATGGGATTTGAGAGATGAGGGCCGATTTTCGAGGATGGATGGAGATCTTGGTTGATACATGGCTATCCGAAAAGTCCCATTTGGACTTCACATTCGCATGGCTCATGATTAATCATGATCAAATATGCTTTTGAAGACTAACCCGCAAATACTTATCTTAGTGAAATTTTGGCACAGTTGCTCAGTGGGAGGAATTGATCAGATCAGTAATCTGCCTTAGAACCAAATTATAAGCTTCTGCCTACACACACTAATGGTGACCAGCCGCCCAACACAACCCATCAATAATTTAACAGTCGCAGTTTATTGGAGTCTCTGTAGGAGTGCAGAGAGATTTTGAAATCCTCCAGGACAACTGCTAATAATTCAGCAGACATTAAAGGGACAATTAGAAAAGGGAGTAAAAAGCTAAAACAGAGGACTTTGACTGCCATTATGGCTTTACCCTTCACAAAGCAAAGCCTAGAGATTTGATGAAGATGGAAGATTTTCTATCCAATTATGCCAAAAAGAGTATAAAGAATTGGCAAGTCATAACTAAAGATATTGCATTATGTATCCTTAATAGTCTTCGTTTCCAATAAAATATTTTCAAGCTACATTTATACTGACAACTCTTCTAGAGGTTTTTGTTACCCAAATTTTTGTCTGTCACATCCAGTAAGTGGAACCCAAAAACCTTACTGATCACATTTGAACAAGAAGATCTAAAAATGGGAAGAGCACCACGGCCCCTGTTAAGTAATTCAAGAATGCCATGTACAGGAGACTGTTCCACCATCAAACAACATAGTATCGGTCAGAGAATGACTGAGATGCAGTACTCAGTCTTCTTTGCAACTCTTCAACAACTTTCTCTCTTGGAACTGTGACCTGGGTGTTGGCTGCAAGTTCTTTAATATTGGCAACACCTTGTTCTAGTTCTGAGTTGCCTACAATCACCATCAAAGGGATGCCAGTCTGATTGGCACGCTCGATCTGTTTCACCACCTTTTTAGTCACTGCAAATTCTGCTCTTAGTTTGGCATTCCACAGCTCGCTCACCAGTTCTGCAGCTAATGCCAAATCCTTCCCCAGAAGAACCACTAGAACTTGGGTTTCAGTTGCACGAATTGACTGCAAAACCAAGGAAAAGAGCCAGATGAAAGCATGTCAAGTGTCAACGATATGGGGTTTATAAAATTTGAAAGATGCGACCATGCATGCTTTGCCATGAAACTTTACAAAACTCACACATGCCCACAGTGCCTGCATTTTGCAATGAGCACTGAAGCCCAGACTAGCAATGCTAATGACATGCATATGGCATTAGATTTTCCAAACCATGGCATACTATGGTAGCTATATAAGACATGCACATTTACTCTAGAAGCAATGATACAAAGATTTAGCAGTCATGGTAACGACACAGTACATGCCTCCAGGCTCCAACTAAAAAATGAACAGCCAAAATATTATACAATACAGAGTACAATAAAATATCAAAACATGCACAAATAATTCCCACACTAAAGTTCCTGGGGCACAGTTTAGAAAATCAATGAAATTCTAGGAAATTCTTACAAACATGTGGATGACAACCCCATTCTAGGCGAAAGTAAAATTCAAATACAAGAAAAGTATATGTCTGCATGTGTGTTTAATGGGTACACGGAGGGAGGAAATATAGTGTGTGAATGGGTAGGATCAATCGGAGGACCACCCAGATTGCATTTAACCAAGATAGAGATAGAGATGGAATACACAAACCTAGATCTGGGAGAAGGGGAAACTCGATGACCTCCTTGATGCATACAATACCAATAGTGATTCAAACTCCACAACTCAACAACCACTTTATAATCCACATGTGGAAGACACTGCTGATGCATACAATTATTTTCTCCCACAGAACATAACCACATTACAAAACACCAAAAGCCTGTTTGTTTGCATTGGAATACACAGGAATTGAATACATACGATTTTAAGGTCAAATGAGCTCCACTTACAGCCTATTTGCTTCTTCCATTAGAATACATAGAATTCATACCATATGTGGTTAAAAATGAAAACCAAATGTGAATTTCCAAAAATGAGCATCAAATAACCTTTCCTTCCAGGGAAATAAAATCAAAAGAAGATGGTCATATCATTCACACCTCACCTCTTTAATAATCCTTTATAGGGCCTGTTTGTTTGCATCACAATACAAAATGATTCATGGTGAAACAAACTCTACCAAAGGATTATTAAAGAGGTGAGTGGTGAAGGATATAAGGTGGAGTTGTAGATGGGCACTTCACTTTCCTATGTATTGAATTGCTGGGTGATGGCTGGGTATTAGTTTCCCATCTTTCCTTGATTCACTTTCCATTAAAGGAGAGATTATTTAATGGTCACTCTTGTATATTCACCTTGGATCTTTATTTTTAGCCACTTATAGCATGATTTCATATGTATTCAATTCCTATGTAATCTATTCAAACAAACCAAGCCCTAAATGACAAAAATATCATGGGATTCTGAATCAAAACTTGTACGATTTAGTGAACCCACACTCCATCTTCCATTTTTCTCCTTTATTTTTTCCCTTTAAAATACATACTGCATGAACGTTCAGTAACCAGTTGCATTTGTGGCATTTATATGTAAATGTAGGTCAGAAAAAAAAAAAAGAAAGAAAGAAAGAAAAAGGCCAACACACTCACGGTTGAGTGGTGTTGGCAGAGTTGGTACCCTAGGATCACACACATGCCCAGGGTCAGGGCTCACACATGCACACACACCAACAAAACAACAGCCAACAGTCTCAAACAGTACCGTGGGAGCCATTCTAAACCTACAGTAACATTTAGCATAGAACAAGGTAATACCTAGCATATAAGGTATCATAGCATACAACATCTTAATGTAATATCACCTGGTTTGTGCCCTTCTCAAGTTGTTCCTCCATGATTGCAAATACTCTTTCAATTCCGAGGCTAACACCAACTGCAGGGACCTGCTTTCCACTGAACATACCTACAAGATTGTCGTAACGTCCTCCCGCAGCAATGGAACCAACCTACCGATAAACTAGTCAGTAATAAATCTGACCCAACACCACTTGCCATTGTTGCAGCGCAAAATATGAAAATTCAAGTAATAGTTGCAGAAGATAGGGATAATCAGCACTCCAGATATGTATGATCTCAGCACATAATTAATTTTTTGAAACACAACCATTACAGAATGTTTTTGTGCATCTATAAGACTATGACAAGTTCTGGCAAGTTCTGGCAGTAGCTGCTACCCTAATAGGCAATAGCAATAACATTAACTTGTTCTTACTGTTGTTAATATTAGAATGTGATGATGTAGTATCGATAGTATCAACAGGTAGCCAGACTGATGGGAAGGCTACGATGATGATTATAATTATCTTTTGAAAATGATGATTGTTATTGCTATGTCCACAAGATGCATAGCTCTTACAGAAATCTACACCAGGGTCAGTTGGAATTTAGAGTCATCATTTTGTTGACAAGGACACAAATGGTACTAATGAAGAATTATATTTAATCAGGAATCAGTGAGACTGAAGAGTATGGCATTGGATAAACAGTTAATGACCCTTTCATGATCAATTCTTCATAAGTAGCTAACATTAACAACTCCACTAATGACATTTCTTGCAAATACCAAGTTAGAATGAGGAAAATCACTCTAGGTATTTGGCGTGCGCATTACTTTTTCTATGGATAACCATGATCCAACCACAATAAAAAAATAGATGCCACTGGAACCTTATGCACTGGACACTAGGCAGCCAAGAAGAAAGGCTATAAGTATCAAAGACCGTAGCATGGATGCTACGTTTACTTTCCACTGATCTTACCTAGGCTATATACTATATTGTTGAACGCTACAATGCTGAACCAAATATGGCAGGAAAAAGCCATGAATTAATGGCTATGATCATTAATAAAAAGGCAGAAAAACAGAAACTCAACTTTTATGGTTGAAAGATACAGGAGGAAGGATAAAGGCCATATAAAGCAGACACAATGAAAGGAAAATGGGCAGGCCTCCAACACTAAAAGGATAAGAAAATGGTGAACCAAAGCTAAAACATTGTCACGTGCGCATCATGCCAATGATGCACTGTCAAACGAGCAAAAACCCAAGGCATATTTCCTAAGCCCCCAAAAATCTCTATCCAACATCCCGCACCCAAAATAAAATAAAAAAATCAAACAAACACTGCCACTCACTAATCCATTAAAACAAAATAAAAAATGAAACGCGCCAACACTCAACACTATTCATCATCTAGAGGCAAAATGAAAAAAAAAAAAAAAAAAAAAAAAACTACGACGACAGCAACAAAGACTTTCCATTTCCATTCATTCCTAATGCTGAATAGGTTTTCTAATTTCATAGAGGGACCGAGTTTAGAGTTCTGATGGATCACTTGTGGATTTTTTTTCTTCTTTTTTTTATTTTTATTTTCTGGTTTGAGAGAATGTGTGTTTTGAGGAGTAGGGGTATTCCTATCTTTCAATTCCACTACCACTCTCCAGCCACAACATTTCATACAAATTAGATTCAGTGTGTTTGCTTCATTCAGATCCCTTCCAGCTAGAATGGCTTCAACTGCAAGAGCCCTCTCTCAGCAGGAACCAAACCAATTTTGTACGCAACAGCCAGCATAAGTTCAATCTTTACAAATGACTAATCGCATCATAGGTCTACAATTCATTGATTCCTGAGGATCATTTGGGATTTATTTTTTTGTAAGTTTTTCAAACCTTGAACCGGTTTCAGTTAACATGGATATGATTCAGCTTCTGCTTCTGAAAATAATGTATTTTTATAGGTACTTCCAAAATAATGTTCAGAAAATGGTAGCGAAAGAGAGAATCAGGGGCCAACACACTCATGGTTGACTGGTGTTGGCACCTTAGTTTCACACACATGCCAAGGGAACACTGGGTCTTCCAATTGAAAGTATCACTCATGACCAGTAGTCCAGCAAAAAAAAAGGAAGAAAAGAGAATTAGGGAGCTCCTTAGCAACTGCTTGATCATAATAAACCTCTACTAAAATGGAAAAATACAATAATTTTTATAAATACAAAGGTAATATAAGTAGGTGCCCACATGGCCATATCCTTAAAAAGGAAGCAAAATAATATATATATAAAAAAAAAGAACCAGTGCTCAGTTTTGTAGCACTGAAACATTAACCATCTGTAGCCAGTGCAAACTGCAAGGTATATTAAGGAAGAAGGAAATTCATAGCAATAATGAATGATCTACCTGTTTTGAACCGCCTTTGAAAACAGCTTCAAAAATAACTCCAGTGTAATAATCAAGACCTCTTGCAAGACTCAAATCAAAAACCACTCTGTGTATACACTTAGATTTTTCCAAAGCTTTAAACAAAATCTCCAAATCCTTTAACGCAATAACAGATCCACTATTGTTCAAAAACTGGCTCCCCTCTTGCTTCAAGTCAGATAATATTTCTAATGGAGCCCCTCTTTTCTTCACAAAGGAACCTATCTTATCTGCTGTTTCAACTGTTAAGCCTTTCTCTTCCACCTGCCACATGGAAACAGGTTTTCCAGAGAGTAAGTAAAATGTGCACCAGTTGAAGACAACAATGACGAGAAAGAAGAAACATACAACAGAAAATATAGGAAAAAAATGGCTTGAGGTAGTAAAAGCACAATGACAATACAGCAATGGCATTAAACATGAAAAGTACAAACCCATGTAAATTGTACTAAAAACAATTTCAAATGAGCTCCCCCCCTCTTTCCAAAGAACTGCAGATATGAAACAAGGATATGACAATTTGAAAAATAAAATATAATAAAATTCTGCATCTGATACATATCTGTACTGGACATGCAGATTGCACTCACCCTGATAATTCTAACAAGAAGGAAAAACTTAAACAATGTCAATTATTTCCATGTGTGAACTCCATTCTTCTTCCTAGGTTTAGTTGAGTTTATTATTTATGAAAGCTTCTATAGCTCCAATGTACTTCTATCCTTGTACATACATTTTTTGCACCCACACAATTGTGACATATTAACCGTACTTTTTTTTTTTTAATGCATTGAGACATATCTGCATATCAGGCTCCTTGAAGTTGACATAGGAACACCTCATTAACCAAGCCCAAATTCAATACCAGATTTTTTTTATTTTTTTATTTTTCAAATTGAGACAGGAATTAACTTGTGCAGCATGAAAGCAGCTGACATGAATTGACAAAGTTATATCCACTAAACAAAAAAATTGAAAATTGGAACCACAATACATAGGGACCATGTGCTCGTCTAATATTTATTATTCAAGAACTTTCTAGAACACTTACATCAAATCAAGATATTTTCTCTGAGATAGCTTGGTTGTATGGAGTGCAAATCAAAATACAAACTAGAATGATTAAGAATTTGCCATGCAGCTGCCTATAGATATAATGGATAGTAGTAGTACTACTTTGGCACAGAGTATGAGATATTGAATTCTGTTCTCACCAATTCCTTCTTGACCTGATCGAATGATTGCTTGTCCAACTTGTCAATACTGGAACATACTGTTCGGAATTTCTCAGAAGACACACCACAAATCTCCAACATACCATCCAACAGCTTCCTATGGTTTAACTTTATCTGCAATGTGCATCAGCATCCATAGCGAGCATTACAATTTTAACATGAACTATCAAATGTGAATTAAAAAATAAAAAAGAAACAAAGAAGAAGATAAATTGAGAGTGTGGAATAAAATAAAATGACTATTTATGTTTTTTCCAATAACATTCTCGTTTTCTCAAAGCAATATAGCAGATGGAGTAATCCAGCAAGAGCAATACCTCATAATCGCCGATGCTCAACTCATCCAGTAGTTCAGTCAAAACTTTAAGCACCTCAAAATCAGGCTCCATCACATCATATTGACCAGCAATGTCAAAGTCGCACTGATAGAATTCACGATACCTCCCTTTGGATGGGTTATCCCGTCTGTACACTTTAGCTATTTGGTACCTTTTCAATGCATTGATATTGTTCATGGCTAAGTAGCGAGCGAATGGAACAGTCAGGTCATATCGAAGAGAACAAATCTCCCCACCCTGAATGCAAGGCAAATATGAACTCTTGATGATGAACATAACGCGACATGATATTTATTTATACTTATAACCAAATTTATTATTGAAATAATAAACATGAACATAACAGGAAAAATCATGATAGGAAACACAGCTTCTGCAGTGCATATTCTCTACAAAGATATGTTTGGCTGTTCACTTCGAGAGAGAGATGTGCCAGGAGCTCATTGGATGCATGCCAATAATGGGGGAGGGGAATGGAAATGTGTCTTTGTGGCGTGTGGACTAGAAGGCGGCAAAAAGATCCCATCAGAAGTCTGACTCGTTGAAAGCATGATGACTTTAAATTCCTAAATAGAGTGCATTCTTTTCAATGGGAACAGTCAGATAAATGCCAATTTAATACAACCCTAAAAATAGAGAAAACAGCATCACAAAGTCACAAAATGCACTTGCCACTCTATGTACTTCGAATAGAGAAGATGAACAACACATCCAGCATCTCTAAAACGCAGGATCCACACATTTGTCAAGATTCTTTTCCTAGTGTTGAAATGATTCTTAGTCAGAGTCTTATCCTGGACTACCCAAAAGAAGAAGGCAATCATCTTTAGGTACATCTAGATGGTGTGTGAGGAGATTTTTACTCTCACGGGCCACGGCACCGCACAACATGGAGAAAAGGACGTCACAGTGAATGGCATACTCACTTCCCTTACCAAATTCTACGGACCAGACCCCCTCCCCCAAAAAAATCCAAACCACCACCCTTGACAAGGAAAATAGATAACGTGAAACAGTTCCAGAACTGCAACCAGCCTATCCAATTCCTAAGCAGAAAGATTCCACCTAAACAAGGGAAACCAAACATCAACTCTATCCACCCCATCCAAGACAAGAGGCCATGGCACAGTGGAAGGGGCTCACTATTGCAACCTTAAGGTTACACACCCCATCTAGGTGCACCACCTTTCATAATTTACATCCCATTAACCCACTCCCTAATCTTGTTAAAAGGAAGATGATGGACAGAGATCACATAACTTGTTCTACCCTTGTACTGCCATATAATATTAGGAATGGATGTGATAGCTCAAACTTCATAATGAGAAGATGAGGGTTGAAGGATAAGAAAAGGGGGCATAAGGTTGAAAAGAAAAGGTCGTGAAATAATCATCATCAAAGTCTTGTCCCAACTATGTTGGAGTCAATTACATAAATTCTGTTTTTCCATTCCAGTCTATCCGGGCCAAATTCTTGGATAGGTGCACTTCTTTTAGATCCAACCTAACTACTTCCATCAAAGGTCATGAAATAAAACATCATTGAATCATCTTAAAGTAATACACGAGTTCAACAATAGTATTGCAGTGAATAATCTAGATCAGTAAATTCTTTTCTCCACTTCTCTCAGCAGCAATGGCAGATGCTTTCTACAAAATGATTGCTTGCATTTTAAACCATTAGAATATACCAAACATTAAAGGAAAACAAAATCAGAACTAATAAATACACAGAAGAAAGACAAGTTAATCATATTCTAAAGAAAGCAAAGGTCAGCCTGGATACCAAATGCAAATTTATACAAACCTGGTCGGCAAGATCATATATTAACTTTGAATCTTCCCCGTACTTTCCCATGAGAGTCTCTCTTAATTCGAAAACAGGAGTATCTAAGGCCACACCTCCATGCCTCTTAAATACTCCTACAATGATTGAAAATGCTCTCTCTCTTACAGCCATTTGCTCCTTCCCAAAGTCCCGGGTACCCTGATAAATATATTGATAAAGGTCAGGTATAATATAAGTTCTATTAAAAAAAAAACAGTTGTCACTATTCAGATACAATACAAGTTGACTGCAGTGAAATAAAGACAGGTTGTGAAGGGGAAAAAATGATGCAACAAAAGTACATGTTTGTAAATGCACAAGCACTTTGATGAAAACAGGATACATCAAGAAAAATGGGGCTTGCCAGATTTCATCTCTACAAGAGTACAAGTACACGATTGCAAGATCACAAAGTTTTGCAAAGCAGCAAGAATAAAATTTCACAACAAAGAAGGCAAAATGCTAGATACTGGCTCCCAATAACGACAGACAGCATTGTAGTTCTCACCTTGGGAATTTTGGGGAGCCTTCTCACTTCATTGCTTTCAACAATGTCTTTCACCTTCGTCAACAGGGCGTCGAGCTCTGGATCCTTAGGATCAAAAAATGAAGTAAGCTCTGTGCCCACTTAATAATAACTCCCAATGCGTCAGCCGAATCCTGAGACCCGGTTAACTTGTCTCTAATAAGCTGCCTTATAACTGAAGTACCCTTTCCCAAAACCTTCTTCCTCTTATTCTTCTTCTCACTCTTTCTTTCCAAATTCACATTTCCCCCATTTGACTCAGCTGTAGACAAGGGACCCCCTTGAGTCTTCTCATTCAATTCAGCTGCCTCCAGTGAAAACAGTGCCAGTGCTGCTTCCCAGGCAATAATCATTCTCAATTTAAGTAACAAATCATATATTTCATGTAACACCATAATGTAATCTGATTCTGAAGCAGCTTTAACTGATATTGACTGAAACCCATTTCTTAAAACTTCAACACCAGGGCAACTCTTCTCAAACACCTCCACCAACCGTGACCGCAGCTCAACATCATCTACCGATCCAATGGTCAATTTTGCTCGACCCAAGCTACTCTCGCCCACAGATAAAAGCGACATTGCCAGAGGCAACACCGCCGCCACCAAGGCCTTGCCTTTGCCATTGCCCACACAACTAGTTTTCCTAACTCTGACAGGGGAATTCAACTCAACCCGCATCAACGCATGCACTGCCTTCGCCGCCCTCCTAAAACTTCCATGAATAATTGGAATGTCTGAGAACACATCGGAATTAATAGATCCCACGAATTTCGATCCAAACAGCAAATCCTTCATATCACTCGCAACATCCGTCTCATCCTTAATCGAATTCCCATCGCCCGACACTGGCATATCAAAAGCTGCAGCGACATCAGCCTTGGCAGCTTCGCAAGAAAGAGCAGCAACAGAATCAACAACCGTCACCAACATCGACGAATTGCAATCCAGAAGCGCGCAAATTCCATTGATCGCAGCGAAAGAACAGTCTACAACTCCGATCTCTTCACTCGTTACTCCAAATTCGTCCAAATTCTTTCCATTTAAACTCAGAATCGAGTGGAGAAGGTTGATTGACGAGCCGAAGTCGAGGGATTCCGGAGAAAAGCTGCGATTTAGGGTTTCTTCGATGAGGAGAGGGACTTGGGGGCGGATAGCGGCATCTGCGAATAGTAACTTGTTGAGGAGGACGACAAGCGCAGCTCGGGATTCTTCTTCTAGGGTTAGGGTTTTGGGATCTGAGCGACGACGAGGAGGAGGAGGAGGAGGAGGAGATGATTTGAGGGGTCTTATGGAATTAGGGTTTAACGAGAGCTTTTCGAGGATTGAAGAATCGATCTTTGCTTTGGAGGTGGAGGTGGCGATGGAATGGACAGAGGATGGAGTGAGAGAAGAACCCTTACCTCCGATCGTTACGAACGCCATTGATGGAAGGAGAAAGCTTCTTCTGCAATTTCGTCAGCGAGGAGGCGATGAAATGCGAAGAGCTTTCGCTGCTTCGTTTTCGCTTTCGTTTTCTTTTTACGTGCTCGAATTCGGAGGATGGAACTCATAAACCCTAGAGTTGACTCGTGCAACTCGGAGGGTTCAGCTCGGGTTGTGGTCCAGGTCGGGAATGACTAGTTCTGACCCCAAAACAGATGGGAAGAATCCGAACATATCCGACCCGAATTTGTAAATTCAATTGCTCTCTGCCTGACCTGAAGTGTATGAAAACATTTTCCTGCGTAAATGAGAAACATGCATATAAACAGCCACTGCTGGTGAATTTCATGGGTGGGTCCCGCCTCTTTCGAATTTCATGGGTGGGTCCTGCCTCTTTCACGGTCTGCGTATGTGGTTCTCAAGCAAACCATGATGTATATATAATATAGGATTTTTTCTTGGCTGTTTTTGATGTTTTGAAAATTAAAATAAAGTGAGGTGAAGCGTCAAATCAAGAGAGAATAAAATATAGAAGGTTGTGATAGACTTCTGTTTTTAGTCGTTTGATATGAATTTTTTTTTACTTTTTGTGTAAAAAAAAGGATAATATTTTGTCATTTAATGTAAAAAAGGAGATTTTTTTTTTACTTTCTTTTTAAAAAAGAGGGAATTTTGAATGTGTGTACTTTTGATGTTACCCCTTGTCTTTTCTTGTCTAAATAATATGGAAGATTTACTTCACTTTAACTTTACTAGTTAATTGCCAAACACGCCCCCATTGGATTTCTTTTTAAATGTTGTGAGATGTGGAGTACCATTTCTTGTTATTATATTTGCATTAATTGATTGATGCCGTTTAGAGTTTGTGGATCACACTTAGATGCCTACTTAAAAGTGGGTCGGGTATATGGAAATTAAGATTAACTGCATGATCTTTATCATATTTCAAGTCCTTTATAACATTATATTTCAAGTTTGTAACAGAAAGTAAATTAAATTGTAATTTTTTACAATCTCAATATACCTCAGGACTAATAATTTTATAGAATTTTTGCAAAAATATATTAAAAAAGAATTTATATACATGATTTTTGTTGCTTTGTGAAACAGAAGTTTCGGTATTTTATTTTTTCCAAATGGAGGGTACCGTTTTATTTTTGCCAAGGGCACTAAGTAAATCTCTTACAACAACATGTGTACAATATTTGTAATAATATAACATGATAGTTATAGATTTCTTTCTGATAAGTTCTCCTAAGAGGACATCCTTCCTTCTTTATACCAGCAATGAAGATTACAAAATAGGAAGGTTCTTCTTTCTCCCATATGGAATGTTCTGCAACATGATCAATGAGGGAGTAAGCAAGACAAAACTAAAAAACTGAAAAAGATCAAAATAGCATACTAAAATCAAAACCTTTAATTGAAACATGCAAGAAATACAACATGTATATACCAAGAGACCTTGTGGGTTAGCATGTAAACAATTACATTTGAAACAACAACCAAGTTTTAGCATCACGGATAGCCTCTATAATAGCATTTTACAAGGATCAAAATAGCGGTTGCAACGGGTGTAATGGTTATTGGCAAAAACGCTAGCAATTCATCATGGTGTAACCGTGTGAATTTTTTAATGGACAATAGAATTCAAATATTGTGTAGCAATCACTCTTGTATTTTTTTTAAATGATTTGAAACCTTATAAGGGTAGAAACAACTTTAGGTAATGATATTGAGGAGAATAAATAAGAAAAATAATATTTTAAATTAAAAATAGTGGGTTCTATTAGGCTTTAAACCATAGTGCCACTATTTTCAAAATAACACAGCGGCTTCCACTGCTATGGTTGATAATAGCGTAGTAGCCGCTATTTTGAATCACGGTATTTTGCAATTTTTTATTTTTTATTTTTAAACATGCAATGATAATAGTGCTCAACTAGTTACAATTGGGAAAACCTAAATAAAAAATTCCATCAAAATCATATTTTTTTTAATTGGGGACAAAGAAACATTCAGAAGGAAAATAAAGAAAAATACAAGCTCTCCATAAAATTTCCAGAGAGAGGGTTTTCATCACCCCTACAACTCTTGTAGATAGTTTTGATAAAGTTTTTTTCTTTTTTTTTATTCCAAGATTCCACGATGAGTAAAAAAAACAAGTAGATGTGTGTGAAAATAGAGGTCTCTATATGTAGTAATTTGACATTTTTCCTTGACTTGGCACTTTATGTGTGCATGTGAGAAAGTGAAATAAAAAGATTTTCAAAATATCTCTTATCGTATGGGCATATTAAATTAGATACATGATGTTTCAAATAGAAAGGGTGATACTTTCTGAGTATCTTGATAACATTAGAATGTACAAAGAAAATAAAACTTTGAGATTAAATAAAACTACGTTGCAGTTTTCTACATCTATAAATTTTGAACATACCTTTTTCCTATGCCATCCAATCTTAATAATGAATTTATCACTGCAATTTAAGAGAATAAGATTACAAAGAATTTATTTAAAAGTAATGAAATCATCATAGTTACAAAGGATGCTAAAAGTTATTAAATTCACAAATCAAAGAATTTAAATCCTTCAAAGTGACCTAATTAAAAATCAGTCAATTGAGATCACATTTAAAATTTAAACTTCATAAACTCCTTGCTTTGCATTGTATTAGTTTTATTAATCTAGGTTTGGCGCATTAGTGGCTAGATGTAAAGATTCCTTACGTACATTCTTTATAATTTGAATTGGTTATCATAAATATACATAAATGAACATTAAGTATAATTTGATCTATTTTTAAAAATATTTTAGAAATCTATATATTTTTTAGAAAACATACTCACGTAAGTCGTTGCGCTGACTCTTCAAATCAATTTTTTCTTGTGTTAGGACAAGTCAAGTCTAAATCACAAGTTTTTCAACCTTTCTTAACTCTTCAATCATTCAAAATCAACAACTAATTTTCATCAAATAACATCCTGTGTATCGTTCTAAAAATTCATATAACACTCGAGCAAAAATAAAAGTGATGTTAGTTTGCCTCCAACTTTTACTGAAAATTTCACAAGAGGAAAAGATATATTTAACTTTATTTATCTAATTGTATTTAATATTTTAATAAGTTTCCTCATTGTTTTAATAAGACAATTCTTCAAGGAAAAAAAAAAAAAAAAAAAACACTTACAAGATGAAATAAGAAAAACATTATCAACACTTAACTGTCATCTCTCATTCTTTCTAAATGTTTAACTATAACAAATTATGTCATATCTAATATATATGCATTATCTATAACTTGAAACATTTCTTATGTGATATTTTAGCTAATAGAATCAGTAAATATATCATTAATCTTAAAAATATTGCAACCCGTAAGAACTAGTTCTCACTTGAATATTTTTTATTAAATAAAATGTTATGGACTTGGTGGAAATCGAGCACGCTTACCTTAAAGGCATTGGTGCCGAATATGTTACACAAGTCGGTCTAACTCACTCAACCCACAAGTAGCTAAGGCCCACCTCACAAGAAAAGAAAGAAAATGGCAAAGAGAGTAATTAGGAGAAGAATAGCTTGCATTATCCAAATCAGGGTGGACAACCATCTTTTATACTTGAGGCCTATACAAATGAATGTTTAGAATGCAAACACTTGTCACTAATCCAATGGCTATACTCTAGAAATCTCCTATCTTATCTCCATAACTCATCATCCTAATCTCGCACTCATATAAAAAGTTTCTAGACCCTTCTATATTTGTTTGAGCCCATCTATAGATATATTAGAGTTTTCTAAAAGATGCTAATGAACTAGCCAATGAACTGTGACAGATGGACTCGGATTTTGGGCCCATTTTGGCCCAATTGCATGTGTAGAATTCCATTTGAGTGACAATGAGGAGAGTAGAATTAAAAATGATTTGAATGAATCCCATCAGAGTGTTAATGGCACATGATATATATGGTTAGGACAAAATGCATTCGAGTGAACCCATTTATGTTTATGATATAGAAATAAGCAATTTTATATAAGAAGAAAAGCTCAAAATTTCAAATATCTGGATCTTTTACCATATGCCATCAAAAAAAAAAAAAAAAAAAAGAACAACATCCCATCAACCCAATAAACATAAAATCTCTAATGAAGAAATTAGAAGAAGAAAAATGACCCACAGTAAAATTCATGCTACAAAGACAAAATTTTTAAGAATCCGTAAAAAGTTAGGATAGAATTCATGTCGATACTAACTACGGATTCCTTTCACAAGGATACCTATTTTCACATAAGAGGGAAAATGGTTCACTTTAGGATCGATCAATCAAAACTCACATTTAAGTAGACCACATGGACAATGAAAAGGAAGAAGTGATGACTGACTTGATTGGAAGTAACAATCCACTTGATTAAACTAATATTTGGTCTACGCAACCATTTAATTATGAGAGCTCATCCAAAAAAATAGAGAAGAATAGAATGGTAGCATGTGGATAGGAGGGTCTTGTGTTCGACACTAACTTTCGCTAGCGACGTACATGTGGATAGGAGGGTTTGAATATGCCCCTAGAAATAGTTTTTGGTTGACCAAAATTCCCACAGGGCTCTAGAATTCCCAGTATTGAAAATTTATGATGGCACTGTCAAGGGCTATCTCAGGAATTCTGAAATGCCCTATTCGATCGAAGGAATTCCAAATCCAACCTTCCAAAAAGTCACATTTAGCTTTTGAAATTTTGAGAATTTCAATGGGAGCTTATTTGTTTGCATGGAAATAGAATACAAGGAAATTGAATATATATGAATTTGTGGTCAAACGAGCTCCACTGAAGAAAGTGTTGTAGATGGGATGTTGACTTTCAAAGGGCGAGGAAAGCTATTGGTAGCTAGCCTTATTGGTCCATCCAGCTTGGTTTGGTTGATCCACAGCTATATGCCATCATAAAAGAAAATAGATGTATAAATTCTATTAGACATTTTTAATTTTAAAGGCTAGTAATTTTGTTGAAGAGTGAAGACTTCATCAATGTAGAGGCATACTGGTTGGGTGGGTGCTCGCTCTCTCTCTCTACACAGTAACGTTTGTGGATGGAGTTGAAAACTGATTTCTATTACTAGTATAAATAGAAATGCGTAATCATACAAAGATAGCGAACTTCACAAACATTTTACTGCCTCACCCCACCCACAGCTCATTGCATGTTTACTTTCAACATTGCCACTACACAAGGACATTTATTAATTGGTTGTTTGCATGGCCACAGCATCAGAGACATGTTGATCGGCAGCAACCATCACAGATGACACCAATTCGTGCCTTTTCTTCTCTTGCTGCTTCCTTCGGTTGGCTTCGAGCCAAATGAGCAGGGCAGTGATATCAGCAGGGCTCACACCACCCACTCTGCTGGCTTGCCCTATGGTTTGTGGCCGGACCTGCAAAGGTAACACCGTCATTTAATCAAATTATAGCATTGCTGACTTGGATGAGTACTATATTGCATTTGCGCATGTAGCTATTTTTCTAGAGCCATTTCCAATGTTAAATCATAGCAGTAACAAGATACTAATGATAATATGGTTGTTTTAGACGTAATAGATATTCGTTTGATTGGACAAACGCATGCTTGTCATTTCTTCTTAGCACTGAATACTACATTCTTTATTCTGACAGATTATCATGCACATGATTAATGAATAAATGCACATATTTCCATGTGATGTACTGATCTATAAACTAGTTCTAAATGGAAATGTAGTCTACTCTTTCAGAGTTCTATGTGAAGATGTTTTAGACCAACACCAATACATATATCCTGCACAACCAAGTACTCCAGATGCAACATACCTTTGAAAGTTTTTCACGCGCTTCCAAACAAAGATTTGTCATTGCATAGTAATCCAAGTCCTCTGGAAGTGGCCTATGATGTTGACGAACCATCTGGAAAGACCAGAACCATAGGAAGTTGGTAGCCAAAATAATTGTCATATCTATGTACATTGAAGTAGATCAACTTGCACTTTTTCACCCACATGGCAATAGGGAAATGGCGTGATCTACAGGTATGATACCTGGATATGGTTTAAGTGCAGAATGCAGCAGATACTCTCAATCATAGGACATGCTTATAGCAAGGATTCAGTAAAAGAATACCAGATATGGTTATGGTAAGGATCCTGACAAGTTAGGATACGAGGATAGTACGCAATCTTAAATAAAAAGAGAAAAAAATCAATAATTTGGAAATCCAAATAATCACAGATGCAGACGCAAGCAGGCACAATTACATGCTCAGCCCAGACGCAAGTTTTAAGACTCTTGCACATGGCTCTAAACTTCAGGCTGGCTTGATAGGTATTGGTTTCTTAAGAAGCTGATCCAGCGTGATAATTAACACCTGTATCACTGAAATGACTCATGCATGACTGATGCATAGTTGACGGTATGGCTGACATGGCTAATGTAAACTGATATGACTAACAAAGTTTTATAGCAATAAAAAAAAAAAAACCACTCAGCCAATACACCAGCATGTATCACATCGTTAATATGCAGCGGTCTTTAATCCTGCCAATACAGTGATATTTGAACCTATGTTCTCGCATTGAACATTTGCCTGTGTACATGAACTGTAATCCAGACCTGACATTTTATTGCTGTAGTCCACATATCTAATTGATGGGCAGATTCTAATTGGATGCCTATACAGTACTGGAATGCTGAGATCCTTGTTTCTAAATGATTGATGCTGGTCAAGGTAATATGGATCTGCCATATATGACAGTACCATGTACTCATACCAGAGTGGTATAGTATCCCAATGGTACAGGTATTTTAGAGCATCCTGCGGGAACCTAGGTATCAAATATCAATGTTGTGATAAATCAGTATAAAACATCCACTGACCTGTTGGAGTTGGCTCTGCTGCCGTAAAATGAAGCCCTCGTACTTGATATCAATCTCTACACATTCTTTCTCCATCCTTGACAGAAGTTTGTTTCCAAAACCATGCTTATCAAGAACCTTATATTCTATATGGGGTTTCTTTAGGAGATTTTCTAGGGTTGTAGAGTCCTTAACTGGTTGACCAGATAACAGAGTTACGTCGGCAGCTAGATCTCCACCTGAAAGCACAGAATAGCATCTGGTCAACTTGGGTTGCTGTAACGAAGCCACACAGATTCCAGATTAAAATGACTTGGCATTGATATATAAATCCACAAACTGCTACAGCAGACAATGTTTTTACTTGAACAAGCCTGGCTGGTCAGACCAGGACTAGCATATCATCTGGTCCAGGTTTGGTTGATCAACCAATTAATACGTCCAATTTTGTTAAAATATAGCCACCCGGAACCTACAATGATTCAGTACCCCTGAGAGTTGAGAATGAGAAATATCCACATCTGGGTTATGATTATTTTTTTATTTTTATTTTTTGCTCCTTGATCATTATCTTACACCATAGGTTCAGGCAGAGGTCTGGATGACAGGCATTAAGTAACCAGGTAAATGGCCCTAGCAGTAAGCAAGCAGAAATATAATTCATAATTCTGCTGCCACATAGTACCTGGTCTCTATACAAAGGGGAGTTATCTCCTATGAGACGTGTACATGCAGATGTCAAGTGGGCACCTTTAATTAAGGGGGCTCCCAGTTTTGTGGCAGGCCCCAGCCTCTTTAACCATCAGATGGGAACGTCAGCATGCAGATCCCACAGGGGAAAATTTTGCCGATGCAAAAATGTGAAATAGAATAATTGACGACAAGGTGAGTTCCAATAAAAGAATGTAATTAGAGCAGTAACTGGATGTTGAGGAAACAAAATGCCCATTAACCTGAAATCCGCACGCCCTTTAAACGCTTTTTTTCCTCTGAAATTCGGGCTTGCTTATCCTGGTATAGTTTCCACCGTCTGTCATCTATCAAACCTATTTCACGTCCCAAAGGTGTGAGACGGCTATCAGCGTTATCAGCACGAAGAAGTAATCTGTGTTCTGAGCGGCTGAGAGAGAGAATCACTCCTTATCAATAAAAACAGCGAGAGCCTTATAATTAACAAAGTGAATATAGAAATTTCGCTTTGAACTCAGAAACCAATAATATTATCATGTTTGTGAATTTCCATAAATGTTCTGAAAAAAAAAAATCATTCCACAGAACCATCAGGTAGTCACAGTGAACCAAATTTACCTGTTTGAATTTTACAATATTTTCAAGAGAAGAGAAAATCATATATAATACCTAAATGTCTAAAAATAAAAGAATGGAGTAAATATTCTAAAATCTAGAAAATAAAGATGCACAGTTTTCTTCCAAATTGCCAGGACTGACTGACAGTCATGTCAATACATGCATACACAACTATAGGCAAAAACTTAATTTAAACTTTGTTCATGGTAAATATGTATGATTTAACATTTTAATTCACTGAGTTTAAAGAGCTTAAATGAATGAAACATTTATAACTTGCATACTTTTCAAACTTGAAAAATGGTGAAAAATTACAAATACAACATACTTTCAATACTTTGAAATCATTTTACTTTAGAAACAGCACCACACACCAAACTACCTTGTTAACATGCGGTAAGGCTCACGAAGGTCCTTTGTGACAAGGTCATCAATTAGAGTACCTATATAACTGCTTTCCCTCTCTAGAACAATGGGGGAATTCCCAGATGAATGTCTTGCAGCATTAATTCCAGAAATGAGACCCTGTGTAGCAGAAGAAACAGACTGAGAGACCACATAAAACCTACAGTGCAAAGAGAAAAACAAAATCTTTTACTTTAATTAGTGACGGAAATTACATACAATACTTGGGAGCTCATCAATGATGATAATGCAGCAGAGAAAAACAAATGATAGGTCCATAACGAGTAGGCAATCCAGACAACATTATGACACAATAAATACCTGAGCAGCAGCTTCTTCATAGCCCGTTGTTCCATTAATCTGACCAGAGAAGAATAGCCCTTCAAATTTTTTTGTCATAAGAGATCTGGAGCATTGATATGCAGGCAAGTAATCATACTCTACAGCATAAGCAGGCCTCAGCATTGAACAGTTCTCAAGCCCAGGTAATGTTCTCAACAGTGCCAACTGCAGCCTCTCAGGTAAACCTGTCGAGAACCCCTATTTAGGAAGTAAATGGTATCATTTAAGGTAAAAAATTCTATAGAGGCTGCAAACGGATTTCAATTTATAATAAAGGATTAGCTAGTCAATTCATATGTTGCTTGCTTCTTAGTGCACAAGAAATTTGGCAGGATAAATGCATGATGATTAAAATAAAAATATCTACAGCACCTAAAGCAGTGCGATTCAGATCTTCTGGCTACAATGGATTTAGAATCTGTAGCCAGTTCTCACCATCACACAGATGTAGAATACAAGTTACATTTTAAAATGTATCCAGTCTCAGCCATTCACATTGAGACAGAAGTCTAATGCAGAAAAGATTTTTGAGATTATACTCCCAAGCTTTTTATCTACTGATATTCATCATTGCCTAGACTTTGCGGAGCCCTTGAAATAGTCTGCGGAGAGTACTAAATATATAATTACGCTACTCAGGTGTGAGTTATCGGGGGAGACAAGGCAAGAAAATGTGTACAAAATACAGGGTAAGAAGTAGTGCGCGCAATATGTATACAACTGCAGAAACAGAAGGTGGGTCAACACAGAATCTTTTTTACTTTAACATGGTTCTTGGAGGGATTCATGTACCTTTAAGGGCGCAAATTCCAGAAACTGGTTTTGGAATTTTAAGAAATACCCACTCTTTACTGAAAAGTAAAAATGATTCACTGATCTAAAGCATCACTTGAAATCCATCACTTCTGGCACTTCAATTGAGCTGAAAGTTCTCAGAATCTTTGTGAGGCCATCCTTAAGAACTGATGCCAATATTCCAGTAGTGACAGAATTAAGAGTGGTGCATATAAAGAGAAGTGAAAAAACTATCCAAACATGCTGACTTTGAACAAGATATACCCAAGGGCACTTTCATGTCATTGGTACACAATGAAAGCCGAATTTCAACTTCAACAGATATATATATATATATATATATATATATATATAAAATGAAGTTAGGCATATAACATACTAAGAACCTAGACCATAATCTACTATCAATAGCATACTTCATAAAATAAATAAATAACAATAAACAGAAGGCTCAATCCCCAAATAATAATAATGTTGAGTGGTTGACCAACCAACATTTGTGCTTAAGACAGATAAAAGTGCAAACAAAAAAATTATCCACGTTGACGATACATAAGGCAACGCTACATGAACACAGATCAGCAATATCCTTTTTATCAGACACATGCACACATTCTACACAAATGTCACAGAAGAAAATGTAGATAAACGTCCAGACTAACCTGCACATAAAGCTCAGGTACATTTCTACCCTCGGGTTCAAGAAAAATTTGATGTGAATCTTTATCTTTAAACCTCACAATCTGAAAGGCAAATCATAGTGATCATTTCAGGAAACTGGGCTTCAAGTTGCAAGGAAATGTTTTAGATTAATGCTCCCAGTTATAAAACGAACAAAATAAGCAACAATGACAAAAAGTAGAGCATTGGAACTGTTTATATAGCATTGACTTCCAATTATTCTTTAAAAAATTAATAAGAATTTAACATAAAAAGTAAACACTAATATTGTGGTTAAAAAAAATCAACAGTTGTTTCTACTGGACCTACAGATACTTTCTTCTTCTTCTTTTTTTTTTTTGAATGGCAACCTACAGATACCTTTTTTTTTATTTTAATGAAACTTAAGCAATTCAAGTGTCCATAAATGTCCACAGAGATCGAGTAACACAAACAACAGCATGAGATTTGGCCAACCAAAGCAGATAATGTTCTTATTCTATGAAACAAGTACAGGAGGGCTTAGTGAGCATTGGAAGTTATCCATAAAAAATGGAACAGACAGAGACAAACAAGTCATACACTCAAATGGAAGTGTATCACTGTATCTACACAGGTATAGTTGATACTCAAAAAAGAAAAATGACCCTGCCCCACCTCCGCCCCACCCACCCCCCACCCACCCACCTTCTTTTCCCTTTTCCTATTTTCCCTGCACCTCTTTCAATGAACAGGCATCGGCCAATTCTCACCCCAATCAAAGTGTACACCATTGGACGGATCAAAACCATTTTCACCTAAACTTATTCTTGTCTAGCACAAGTCTGTTATATAAAAAGAGAACAAGAAAATTTTCTACAGGGGCTTCAGGTTATGGGATACCTCAAAATAATTGAAAAAAAAAGGGGAAAGATAAACCTTTTGGTTATACAAAAAGGAAAAGGAAAGAAGAAAAAGAAGCTTAGTGTGCTAGTATTCCATTGAAAGCAGGAACTCAAGAAGGCAGTACCAGACTCGTCAAGCTTACAAACCAAGAAAAGGTTTGCAGTTCTGCAAGTGTTACATGACACTGAATAGGCAATAAACTATAGGTCCAATCCCTAAGGAAAAATCTAAGCATGGAACCACTTCCAGAGCCTGGAGATTTGTAAGACATACTTCTCAGGAACTCTTTTAGTACTTTGCCTGAATGCTATCATAAATTAGGTACAATGAATGCATAAGAATTAAGAAGTCCAGCCATATGAGATAATGAGCATCTGAAGAATGAAATGTACCTTATCTTCAATAGATGGGCAGTATCTAGGCCCCTTGGCGTCAACCCAGCCTCCATATGTTGGGGTTTCATGCAGGTTCTCTCTAATAAGCTGATGGGTGCTTTCCGTGGTACGTGTCATGAAACAGCACATTTGCTCTCTTTCAATGTGGAAGTCAGGATCAAAACTAAACCAACTAACCTGTTTGAGGACGACAAGAAAAGGTAAATATTGAGTGTGTTTGTATGTGGTTTTTTTTCTTTTCTTTTCTAGAAGTAAATAAAATTTTAACTAAAAAATAACCAAAAAATCAATGAGAAAATTAAACACCATACAAAAGAACAGTGGCAGCTGGACCATCTTTAGCCAAAACTGTCAGCCATTCCATTAGTTGATGTTTGTTAAACCCGCAATATTCAGACAAAGTACAGTCAAAACAAACTTAAACAAAATATACTGCTTGAAAACAAAACGAAAGAAAGAAAGGAAGAAGCACTTAAATGAAGTGGAAACAATGTAAAAAACACACCTAATGCAAAATACAATGTCAAATGCTCGGATTGATGGGATTAAAGACATGCTGCATGTGAAATGGGGACTAAGAAGCAAATATTCGACAAAATACGTTACTTGATTGAGTGGAGTCACAAATTAGAGTATGGACTAGATTCTAGAAAAAAAAAAACAGATCATTCAAATCAAAATAAGAAATGAGTTATGCAAGACCTCATCATCTCCATGTTGGGGTTCCAATCCAGAGAAATCCACACTACGATAGTCAACACGTGCAGGAGTTCCGGTCTTCAATCGATCAGTTTCAAACCCCAGCTGCTGTAGGTTTTCTGTGAGTCCATAAGAAGCTGATTCACCCGCTCTACCTGCAGGCATAGATGCTTTACCAACCCAAATTTTACCACTCATGAAAGTGCCTGTTGTCAGTATGACAGAAGGAGCATAGAAGTTCACTCCGAAAAAAGGTTCGAACACCCTCCACACAGTCATTCTTGCCCACTAATATCTCAGTCACCATAGCCTCCCTAATGGAAAGATTGGGGGTGCTGAAATCAAAGATTAGAACAAAAATTAGAGAAGATACAGAAATTACACCATATGTGTGTGACTGTGTGGTGTCTGATAGAGAACATAAAGTTGGAAATTGGGTTCCAAAAGACTATAAACAATAATTATGCAAATTGTATGAAAAATTAAAGTTTCTTATATGAAAATGGCTGCTAAATTTCTTTTCTTTGAAGAGAGATATATCACACAGTACAACAAAGGAATTTTCAAAAGCCAGAACTGGTCTGGAGACTCCCTCAGTGGCCCACAAGTTAGCCTCCACATTAACTATGGTTGGTCAATGACAAAAGGACACCATAGAGAGTCATAATTTCACCAAATTTCTACCAGCCAGATTGCCATTATCCATGTAGACCCATTGTCTTTGGAAACCCCTTTATAGGAACACCAACAAACCTTCTACTACCACTTTTACTTGATTGAGGGAAGGAAACTCTTTGAAAACAATAGGGTATACCGTATACATTTCCAAGAGAATAGTATTGACAAATGACAAATCCCATGGGTCTGAAAAAACATCCCAATAAACTCTGATGATTCCAAATCTTGCTCTTCAAGAGCTGAACAAATGATAAATGTAATGTTCAGAGCAGTAACAATAGTTTCCTCAACCTTCTTGTATAGAAGATATTATATAATATTGTGTGTGTGTGCGTGTCTAGAGAGAGAGAGTGTGTGTGTTTTTGAGTAGTGGTCTGGCTAGACTGGCTGTTCCTAATTCAGAAATGGTCCAGCCAGTGGGGCCCAACTGGAAGCATGACAATTGAGAGGGGGTGGTGTGAATGAGTATGAATGGCTTAGACTGATCTTAGGGAGGGTCAAGTGGGCCCCACAGCCTGAATTTTTTTTGTAAACACATCATCATCACATATAGTGCCTTTGACAAGTTTGCACCACCCCCAGCTGATACACCACAGTCCCCCGTGGCACCTTTGCCACCACTTCTCAGGTATTTGATCTTGTCTCTTCATTGACAACATTGCCTCTTATTCTTAGCGCACAAATGGACTTGCACAGTCCATGAGCACATCTATTTTGTTTCCTTTTTATAAAACTTTCACATGACTTGACCCATTCTGCTTGTACATACTACGTTTATAAAAAATATATATATATATATATGACTTAAACAAGAATAATTCAACAGAACTGCATTAATAATACACAAAAAACACTGCTTCCAACTGTGCTGGAACAAGATTCTAGTCTTGAATCCAGAAATGTGACAAGCCCATAAAAAAATTCCCGACATGTATGGGTTATGTGTTATGTTACAAATATATCATACTGGAGAAGACTTAAATCCATGCTTTTAAACAAATAATCTTGATCCTACCGATAAGAAAATTAGGGAAAAAAAAAAAAAAGGAATAACTATGATACCAATAGCAGCAATCTAAGCGTGAGCCCCATTTTCTTTCTTGAATGTTAGGAAAGGCACAAAGTGAAATGAAGTTGAAAGAAACAGAGGCCAGAATTATTAATAAGAATCAGGTGCATCATTTGAATTCAATGGCACCTCCTTCCCGCCTTGTCTGCAGTTGCAATAATCCTTACCCAAAGAGAGGAAAGTGCCAAGATTCCATTAACTTTATGGCCTACGAAATTCAACTTGCTTTATTTGGCCAAATTTATTAAGACTGCTTTAGAGTTTAGACGTGTGCTCCCAGAGATTTTCTTTTTGAGCTCTCAAAACTAGTAAATGTGCACAAAGCAGGAGCCTGTCACAGATGAAGTATTGTGTACCAGTGAACTCATACATATAGGACTACTATTAGATTAAAGAATGAAGTCACAAGTTTTTTTTTTCACGATGTTAAAAACAAGACATTTTAAAACCATCTAGCAGACTGAAGGTCTCAACTGTATTCTTTTGAGTATGAGATTGCAAGAAAGAGTGTGACTTCATCCTTCACATCCACCTGGTGCTTTAACTACTTGTCAGTTCTTCATACTTGATAGAAGGACATATGGTTTTCTCCATTTGCTAAGTTGTAGAAAAATTGTGTTTTTAATAGAGCCCTCAGTTTATGACACAAAAAGAAATCTCCACTGATGCATGAATCTTATGATATCGAAATCCCCACTGATGTAACAAGAAAGACTTCCAGCCATCCTCACAGCCTGCAAAGTACAAGCTCTCCCAAAAATCTTCTCTTTCTGAATTGTCTGTAGAACTTAGTTGTCAATTCCGTTCTGGTTTGACCCTGCAATGGAACGTTTCGGCATTCCGGTCAATTCCGGTATTCCGTTCCGGAAAAGACGTGATTGAAAAATGAAAAAACAAATATAAAAGAATACCAAAAATTAAAAAATAGTTAAATGCTAAAATAATACTAAAAATGCATACTTACATCACTTAAATTAAACTACACTCTACAATTGACTATTTTCTAGATTTCATTACATGTGAATGGAAGTCTGAAACTTTGGCCGGAATGAGGGGGAAAATTGGTCCGGAATTGGGACCGTAATCGGGACCGGAAACTTTTAGGGGCCATTTTGTTCCTCCCAAGGCTAATTCCAGAACATTCCGGCCAATTCAGCCAGAACAGAACGGAATTGACAACTATGCATTAGAAATATAGACATTCAGCGCCATCAATTTGAAACCATCATATTAACTCAAACATCACTTGAACACATTCAAATGAGACCCATGATTCATAGGCCACAGTCTCGTCCGCCTGATATAGTTTTTTCCTTGAATATAAAAAAATATAAGTCTAATTTTCACATAACATATCTTCCAACAGCCAACCACCCTCTTCTCATTCACCAATCCCATATATCCAGCTTAATCTTCATTTAGCTAATTTAGTTTTGACCAAGGCAATTTTATCCTTGCCTTTCGGCGTGTTATAGTTAATGCTGCAGAAATTCTTATCCACCTCCGCTGTTTTCAACGTTTTCTTCCTTATGTTTTTAAATCCATGTGCACTTTGCCAACCCTCTGGCACAACGTTCTGAATCAAGGCCAGGTCTCCATCACCGCACCCCAGTTGGTTTCACTCTATGCAACATTTGTGGTTAAAGGTCAACAAGAAATAGCATATAAAGTACCTCTAAAGCATATGAAGAGGCACAGAATTGGCACCCAATGAGCAACCATTGTCTAGTGACAATGTACTTACATTAATTAGCATCTAAGGCCATGTTGCAACACGAAGTGGGAGAAAAATGGTGTGAAAATGAACAAGTCAGCACCCAAGGCATTCAAATAACAGAATAATTACCATTTCAAAAAAAAAAAAAAAGCAGAATAATTAACAGAAGTCTTATTTCAAAAAAGTAATGAACGATCGCATATACTTGTAACTTTACGAAAAAAGGGGGCAGATACACTTACCTTTCAACAACTGTTCTCATTTCCATTGCATATTCCCTCTTGTCAGTTTGCGCACGCAATGCCCTGACAGCAGGACCTTTTGAAAGGTTGAGAACACGCTTTTGTAAGTAGCACCTATATAAAAGAGAGGTTGATAAAAACCAACAAAGGTCAGAGCAAAGCCAGCAAACGAAGGGAATAGGAATTGATAATGAGATGCAACTTGGCCAGTAACTAAGGTCAGTTAACTGCAGTTGGCAGCCAAATACATTGCAAATAACTTTCTTTGAAACTCAAAAGTATGACACCGAAAACAGTTGTCTGCAAAACAACCGACAAGAACTAGCATGTAATAAGTGATGACCTTGGTGAAAGAGAGCCTTAAACCTTGAGCAAAAGGTAGAATTATCTGGAAAGTTACCTATCAGTCATTTTTCCAATCTCACCACCAAGAGCATCCACTTCATGTACCAGTTGAGATTTTGCAGGGCCACCTACTGCTGGATTACAAGGCTGCACGACAAAAAATAATAATAAAACGATAAAACAACAAGAACAACTACAATTGCTGTCTCCTCTTTCACATCATTTAACATTTCAGCATTTTAAATAATTACTGTACATGACTATAGCTACCTCTCCCTAACAGGGCAACCTAGTAACTTTCATGCAAGTCAGCAGTATTGCAGATGGTTATACAGAATTTGGGACTTAACCTCTGACTATAAATTTATTACTTGAAACATTGTGTAATTCAGCATTTGATGCAACCTAAGACATTCCTTTCATAATTTTTGCATAGCACAGACTAAGATCAATAAACTGAGCAACAATGATAGGAAATGCATCAACTCTATCACAAAACATAAACCTGCCATGCAATGCGATCAATATTTAGTGTGAGCAGGAGAGTCTTTGCACCAAGACGAGCAGACGCAAGAGCAGCTTCGCAGCCTGCATGTCCACCTCCAACCACTATAACATCATATTTTTCTTCAACCATCTCAACGTGACTCTTCCAGTCTGCAAAATGTCAAAAGCAACAAGTTTTATCCCTCAACAACTGATAGCACAGATCTGAAATCAGCAAATGTCAGCAACAGCATTGGAAACTTGCATCATTTCATCACAGCCACAGGATTAACAGATTATTGGAAACTTGATCAATAAACGCGTCTAAATGAAGATTGTGAAGGAGATAACCAAATTATTGACTAAAATCTCATCAGTTAAACTGTTGATGAATGAATTCCTAAAGATTTCAAATTGAAGATGAAGTAAGTAGATAATTACCCTAGTAAAGCAAATCCTAGCAAAATTGATGGTCATATAAACCCTAGAAGAATCAGCATCTACTATTTTCGACGGTGATGTGAAAAAAACAGTAATGAGAGAGGGATCTGCGTGCCTTTGGTGGTGGAGGCGACGACGGAAAGCGTGCGGCGGAAGCTCCAGCGGAAGGAGGCGGCGGGGAGGGCTGTCTTACGCCCGAATCGGGAACGGAGAGGAGGAAGGGAACGAGGAGAGAAGTAGCGAGAAAGTAAAGGGAGGCGATGGAAGAGAGATAGGGTTGCCATCTCTACTTTACTTTACTTTACTCTACTCTCCTCTACCATTGCAGGTAACAGAGCGGGAGAAGAAGGCTTCGGCGTTTTGGCCTCTCAGTCTCAGTTCCCGCAATGTGATAAACTAATCCGAGTTCGTTGCTGGGGTAGAAGAATGTTGTGCTCGTCTTCCACCAGTTTGGAATTTTGGCCGGTTTGAGTTTTAGTAATCTGGCAGGGCTTGGATAAAATTTGGGACTGAATAATATTTGGGCCATAATTGAATTAAGTGAGAGAAATATTAAGTCTAGACTGGCCCGAATAAGAATTGCTTGTAGAGATTGAAATTTTTTTTTTTTTTAAGCGGAGTTGGCCCGTGGCCAAAAGAGGTAATTGGAAACCACCCTATCAGGATGGATCCCTGGGAGGAGCTATGGGAGCCGGATTTGCCATCTGTGATTCCCTATAAAGTTGTAGTTTAGAGACTTATTTTTTCAAAATAAGTGAAAGAAGCGCGGTTTGGCCTGGCCTGGTTGAATGGGCGGGCTTAGGCCTGGAATAATTGGGTTGGGCCAAGCTCGGGTAGAGAATTTATTACCCGTGTTTGGCTTAGGCTGAATACAAACATGTGTTCATAAAACCAACTTCATTTGTATGGCACAGCCCTAACCTAACCAAGCCCGAGAGTTAGAACTATTAACAAGCTCACCTCTAATAATAGTATGGATGAAGACGGTCATCCACTTTCCCTACATGTTGTAATCTAGCAATTGTATAAATTATTAAATAGTTAGTTTTTTGCACATTTACATAAGTATTTTGGATGTATTAGTTGGCAGTTTTAGATGGTATCAAATTCAACACATCTCGTGTTCGCATTCACATTGCAGAGTTAACGCCTATGCGTAGTAACTTGAGACAAACTAGAACTCAAGCCCCCACAAAAATTTTCACACTGGCTATTAATCTACATGGCACAATCATCTTTCTTTATCTGCACTTTCACCTTGTGACCAGCTGTAAAACCTCATAATTGGAAATTCAATCTATATAGGCTGAATATGTCAATGCAATGAGAAGGATCATAATCCCCTCTTCGAAGTATCAATTTCCATTAAGACTTATCTGATCACATCCAATTCCAATTGACACTTTCCCTACGTGAGAAAATGATCAGCTGCCCACCCACTTGTCCTCAAACCTTTCCCAGCATATTCCATCTCTCTAGTCTCAATGGCAAAGCCAACGGTCGTGATAGTTGACCAAACTACCGTCTATCAGTCCCCTTCAATGATGATTTTTCATAATATTTTTGTAACCTATTAACATTGTATGCTCCATCCCACGTCGGATATGTTGATAAAGACGATATTGTTTATACGTGATTCTTTTGATAACCTAATTGTCTTAGTACAAAGGATTTGGACTTTGGACGTGTTTCGCAATAAACTAGTTAAGTGAAAGTATAGTGAATCTAGATAAAAAATGACAATGGATCATATCAAAAGTACATAATTTCAAAATTTTCTTCAAGATTTTCAAAAAAATAGTTTGAAAAAACAACCATATATCACAACCCCTTATATTTTATTCTCTTTGAATTTGATGCTTCAACTCACCGTGCAACAATTCACCATATATCCAAACACACCCTTAAGGAGAGAGTGACCCACGACTCAAGCAATCCATTAAATCAAAGCCTCGTAATTTTCTTCTAACATGATCAAGAATCCAATCCACGACCATCCTCGTTCCAACAATGCCATCTGTTTGAAACCGATCGATTAACAGAACTTGATGAGTTCTTGCATTGTTCCTGCTGTGCGCTTTCAAACAGGAAGCTTTCCTCCACTTGCAGTCACAAGAAAGAAGAGAGAGACATACGGTTCCTGTTGGCCGTCACCTACAATTCCTGGAATTTTCTAACGAGGAATTCTCTGCCCCGGACTTTATAGAACCTTGAGCCTTCCTCCTTGTAATGCTTATGAAGTTCCCCTGTCATGATGTTTCACATGACATTTTGACTTGGGTTTTATCCCCCGTACATTTTCCAAGTACTTGATGTGAAGAAGGAAGACTTTGACAAACAAAATCTCCATGTACGGGTTTCGATCCATAGGAACGGCCCCTGGACTCTGGACCTCATGTTTTTGTGCAAGTCGGCCCTACCTTTTAAGAAAAACGAGTTTTCACAATATAGACCCACGTCAACAGTCTCATTTTAGACGGTTCTTAAATATACTAGAAAAATACTATTATATAAATTTTATTAAAAAAATGAATAAAGTTTATCTTTATCTATAAAGATTCCACATAAATTTGAACTTTTTGCAAAATAGAAAAGGATAAGAATGCATTTAATATCATGTCTAGTGAGACAGTAACCTAAAATAAGATAAGATAAGACATGAGATTTTCAAAAAAAAAACCATCATGTGAAAATATCTCTATCCATAAAGAGTCCATCGAAATTTGGACTTGTTGCTACTCAAAATTGAAATTGAATTTGAGCTCCAATTTTGCAATCATTTGTGAAATTAGAACTCAATTTCAAAATCAAATCTTACGTCTATAATATATATATATATATATATGTATTAATACCAAATTGCAAGCTGGTCATTGAATGGCTTTGATCTTCCTAGTTAAAAGATTCCATAGTGGACAAAATATGAGCGATGCACACGCCCACAAGTTACTTTACTAGCATAATAAAAGTCAAGAAAAGCCTTCATTTTTCAAATAATATGTCACATCAAAAATATTTTAATTCATAACTCACTTTATCTATTAAAAAAAAGTAAAAAACAACAACATTTATCCACTAAAATGCAAAAAACCTCTACTTTTCCATACAAAAAGTAAAAAATACTCCATAACAAAAAACTAAAAAGAAAATACCATTATAATCTATTTATATTTTAATTTTTTATCAAAATCAACTTTATTTCACTTGACTCTATTGGTAGAGTTGCCAAATTGGCCTCTAGGGCTTAAAAAAAAGGATAGTGCTCTTAATTACATACGTTGGATCATTAAAACTAATTAATTTTATTGAACGTTGATAGCCATCTATCTAATGAGGCCTTCAATCATTTATGCACCCAATTTTTGTTTCTTGGTAAGTAGATCTCAAGTTTCCTATCCAAGCCCAATCATCAATGAATATTCCATTTATAGGACGCACGAAGGGACACGCCAACAACTCAAATACGTTACGACTTCTTTCCCAGTCTTCTTCATGGAAATTGCATGGAGAAGGGAACTTGTAATAACAACATAAACCGTCAACAAAATACCATGTCTACACGTTTGACTTTTCTTTAAGATCTTTCATTCCTAATGTTATATATACTTTCTTTTGGAACTCAATCCATTCCCAGACCTTTTGGAGAACATCCCCACGACCCTTCTCTTCCTAGGTGTAATACTACAATGTGCAGGCTCCATTCCTCTGATCTACGCAGAATATTTGTGACCCTTGATCAGGACGTCAATGGCCGCGTGAGCATCGATGAATTGTGGTGGTTACTTGACAAATTAGGCGTGTCCACGGCAACTGATGAACTCGAAGAGATCGTGGGCCGCAAGGATCTGGATGTGGAAGAGTTCATCTCCTTCTACGACTCGATATTGAAATGCGAAGATGGCAATGGTGATGAAGATGATGAGAGAGATCTCATGGAGGCTTTTAAGGTATTTGATCTGAACAACGATGGGTTCATCTCCAGCGCGGAATTGAAGAGCGTCCTTTGCAGCTTGGGATTGTGGGATATGAATAGTGATTGCACCAGAATGATCAGTGAGTTCGACACCAATTCGGATGGACGGCTTGATTTCGAGGAGTTCAGGAAGATGATGCTGCTTAGAGTAAGATCGGCCGAAAGGCCTTCGTGTTTAGAGAATTGATTTCCATGACCCATGTAGGGATGGTCGGTTGGGTCACGTCAGTCGGAACCAACCATTTGTTGGATGCTACTATTGATTGGCTGCGGTTGCATTCTCACGGATTTTAGACACAAGTCTTTGATTTAGTTGGAATTCATTTGGGTCAATGCAAACGAATAGTCTTCAATACAAGTTGCATTCTCACAGGTTTTTAAGAAAAGTCTATTCTTTAGATCAAAAGTCGGATTCTCTGTCGTAGCTATTACACGGAACTGTACGGTAAATTTACGAAACTCCATTACGAGGCTCACATAAACAATCCAAGATGAATCACATTACCTCTACGTAGATCATCAAGTCTCGGCTAAAAAGTGATTAGTATGACATCACGTTCACATTTCCATCGTGTGCTCAGTCAAACAATGGAATCCGCCCCTTTCGGGCCGAAACTTGGGGTTTTAGGTAAAGCATGGATGAATTCATTTTGAATAGTTTAAATTACTTCTAAATGCGCTTGTGATAGAGTTTCAAGAAGCTGTAACATATATAGTTCCATGTAATAGCTGCAAGATTGCAAACTTTACCTCATCCACCGTAGCCTCGGTGAATGGTTGGTTCTGTTTGTCTGATGAGCATGTGTGTTCCCGCCCCTAGGGTAAGTGCTGAGATGGGTTGTGTTCTTTGATTTTTGATGATTGTAATGATTAGAAATTTGGATGTAAAAAGGACGGCTCTGTGCAACTTTATTGTTTGTGATGGTTTATCAGATGTAAATACAACTCTTTGTCTCTCCTTCTCTGAATGAAAATTTTGAAGTACGGATCCTATGATTCTGCCCTTTGGGTCCCACTGATGGAAATATTGTATAGTCTCGGCCACGTGAGTTCTCAAATGTCCCACATGGGAGGTTCCAGAATCCCCTTATATTAGTTTATTATTTTTATATACTTGAAATGGAATTAGTTTTCTATAACAATTTCAGATAGTATATTGAGAAACCCCTGAATTAAAAATCTGCTAGCATTATAATATTTTTTAGAGAGTGATATTTGTGATAGATGTGGCATCCATTGGTTCTCACCGTTCTCTCAACCTCATTAGTTAGGGTTTGCTTGGAAGGTCTAATCTATTTTCAAAAGACCATTCAAAATAGACCCATACAAAAAAGAGCAATAGAAAAAAGAGGCTAAAATAAAAGAAGGTTTTTGGTAATGCAAGTTTCTATGCTAAATAGACATTTTTATATCATTGGTTGAGAGTTTTTTACATATTTATTGAGATCCACAAGGTATTAGGCCATGAAAATTGACCACGTGTACGTGCTCGGCCTTCCAAAGAGATCTCAAGGTTTGGATCTTGTGTTTGGGGCTCACATAGTCCACAAAATTATACCAAATGACTCACTTTTCTACACATATCTAGAGATAGTGAAATTTGGTCTCACGGTCATGTTTGATATTGTAAACATTACTAATGGTTTACATCTTATTTTACACACTTCTAAATAACAAAAATAATTGAAATTGTTTACTGCTCATGGACAAATACAATATTGAGCATAATACATCAATGGGTTTTTTTTTTTTTTTTTTTGCACATATCTCAAGATTCACTAGATATTATATGATCAAAATTGACCACGTAATGATTTTTAACCTCCCAGACATATCCAACAGTCTGGTCTTGTGTTTGGGACCCACAAATTATAACAAATTATATCCAATGGCTCACGATTTTTGGCACATATCTTGAGATTGGTGATTATTCAATGATTCAAATTTGGATACATGGCCGTGTTTGACCTTGTGAACAGTTTTAAACGGTTTGGATCTTAATTGGGCCTCTCAGATTTGGAGAAAATTTGAAAAAAAGGGACTAGGCGTGATCATGCATAAAACACTGTAGCTCCGCTTCTTCTTTTTCCCCTCTATTTCTCAACTGCCTCATCAAGGGGGCTGTGGAAAGTAGAGTCATTGCCTCTACTCTAAAATGGGTAGAGGCTGAAAGGTGGTGCCAAATACTTTTTATTTTTTTCAAAGCGCTATCCATTTTAGAGAAATAGATGGAAAAAAATATACCTACCAAACATGCACTTAGTATATAATTAAGTCTAAACTTGTACTTTGGGTTGTAACGATTGATAAAGTGACTAGTGAGCATTGTATTTCCATTTCCCGCCTAATGCCCATGGAAGTTGAGAGAGATCCCCTATTTCATACTTTTAGTGTACGGTTGAAAAAAAGAAGCAAAAAACACAACTTCTACTTTGTTTTAAAGGTGTCGTGCCATTAGGTTGCAAACGAGATGGTTCCGGGTCGGAATCATACTGGATCCGGCTTCGGATCTGTTCCTAAATAACGGGTTCAGTTTTAACTAAAAACATGTTTAGGCCTTGTTTGGATCATCTTATTTTGTTGACGTCTTAATCTGACTGAAAAAGATCTATGAGTTTAAGATCTTATTAAAGCTGCGAGTTTAAGATCTGATTAGTTGTTCTATAATAAGATCGTTTGGCAACACCCGAACGATATGAGATCTGAATTGAATAAGACTGTTTGGTAATGCATCTTATCCATGTCTTAAGTTAAGGGTAATTTCTGTCATTTTTAAAAAAATGGTTTTAAGCCTGAAAAATATCTGTGACACTCCAAATTTGTTTCTTTTTAAACTCGGACAATGCCCAGTACACTCTATACTCGTTTTTTAAACTTAAAAAAAAAAATCATGTTTTAACTATTACAATGCATGTTCCACGTTATAATCACCAACATTATTACATAAACTTTAATAATAGTTTGCTTATAAAAGGAGACACATTACTATAACAACCACCAAAATGATAAAAAAAACAACCAAAGGCACAAAAAAACTTTTGAGTCCACATCTAGAACTATTTGCACTTGGCGGTGATTCCCTTTAACTTGGAAATTTTGGAGCATACAAACAAAAGCTTTTACTCATTGTCCCATTTAAATGCTCCTTTTATGGTTCTGCCAACATGAAAAACAAGTAGTTTAGAATAATATTAATCATTAAAAAATTAGTATGAAATTTACCTCAAAATTTGGATATTTGTAAAACCATTTCTCACGATTTTTTACAGTATTTGCCCTGAATTTCTTCATTGGACCCCCATCACAAGAGCATAAGGAGGTAGTTCTAGACATAAAAGCTGCATATTTTTAGAAACATATTCGAATCCAATAGTTAGAATCAAGTTTTTATCAAAAAAAGCAAATTAAAAAAAAATGAAAATGAAAATGTAAATGAATTAAAATAAAAAATAAAAAATGCTACTGTACCTTAAGGATAATAGATCTGCAATCATATTTCTATAGCTTCCCATCTCATCCAAAATATGTTGGTTAACCAAATTGTCAGGAGGAGGTGCAAAATCTTCCAATTCTTCAATGTGTGTATCATATGACCCATACTCCTCGAATAGATTGTCCGCTATTTTACCTTTGATTGTGGATCCAAGACAAGAAGAAGGAGATCGATGTTGCTTGTCGTACAGGGAAGAGCTTCGTTTTAGACGCAGGAGCAACGAAAGAGATAAAGAGATTAGAGCTGCAATCGTTGATATTGGTGAGGGTTATTTTGGGAATTTTAAAATTATTTTAAAGTCCTGAACTGTCTTACCGCTTAAGATGTTGGGGTCTTAATTCCAGGAGCTGGATTTTGAGCTCCTAGAATTAAGATAAATCTCGTATTAAATAACAAGTTGTCTTAGCGCTTAAGACATGTTGTTATTGCGTACCAAACAATCTTATTTAGTTTTTTTGTCTTAGCGCTTAAGACACAAGACATTAAGACCCAAACTTAAAATGATCCAAAAATTACCTTAGTGTCATGCCATTAGGCTACAAATGGGATGGTTTCGGGTCGGAATTATACTGGGTCTGGATCCGAACCTGTTTCTAAATAACAATTCCGATTTCGGGTTCGGTTTTGACTAAAAACCTGTTTTATTGGTTTCAGATCCGGATTCGAATGGAAAACCCGGATCCAATTACGGAATCGGGTCCACCTAGAGGATTGAAATTTACTTTTAAAATCGGTTCTTATTTCTCTTTATTTTTTTTTAAATAAGTATATCATTTAACTTATAACAATGCATCAAGTCTCATACCTCAAGTATTATATAAAAATTGTCTAAAAAATAATAATTTTGAGGTACAATTCGCAATATCAAATACTCATATACCGGGTCACGGGTTGAAACCTATATAGACCTAAAACTGGACATGTTTATCAATCAGAATCTAAATTGGGTTCCAAACCCTAATCTGTTTGTGAATCAGAACCTAAAATACATTCCAGACCCTAATTTTTTAGGTAAAAACTTCCAAATAATTGAATATTGCAACCCTACATGCCATTCACTTGTTTGCCCGCGTCCTTATAAAATTGCAATATTGTTTTCTTTCTTTTCAGTGAATATATGTTAAGACATTTCCGTGCAGGTTTCACAATTTAGGCACAGCCCAACTCAAGTACACCAGGGAAAGGTGTCCATTATGGATTTATTGGATTGATCAGTTGCTTGGGTCTTTTATTATTACTAATGGAGCCCTGCACGTGCACCGAACACACGGTTTTATTAAGAAAATCTTAAAAAAAATCAGTAGAAGCTTCAATACATTTAAAAATAAAATTTCAACAGAAAATGAGTAATTGTAAATTGCAAGGCCCGTGTAATGTCCAAATACAGTTGACAATACTTTTTTCCTATACATTTGAAAACATTAAAACAATGATATAGTGAGATAAATGAGATCTCAAAAGACAATCAATATGGAATTTATATAACTTTTTGAGGATATAAATCACATATTTTTAGATATTTTATCACAAATGTATACAAAGAAATTTAAATTTACTTTTTTTAACTTGTCAGGTTGACTTATCAGTTTCCTAGTAGACGTGACTTGCTAAAGTTTGAGTCAAATCGAAAGCATAGTCAAATTGATTACCTGCAAGTTTATAAAAAATAAAAATAAAAACTAAGAACCAGATAAGTTTACTGTCTTAACCAATTACCATGAACATTGTATGTTCACTACAAAATGAGATTATATTAAGGAAAAAAATTAATTATATCCTCCCTAAGGACATCGGAATAACAAAACTGAGATGGTGGTTTTAGTCTAAACTTACAGAGATGAATAATATCTCACACCGAACGTCAAGAATAATGAAGTAATCCGGTTTGTCCTTAAGCGACAGGGATCAACAATGGTGGAATTCTGATATGAACTCTGACGGGTAAGATTTACAGAGCACCTGTTGATCAATATTGATATTTAACATGTTCTTTATTTTACTTTATAAGATAGACCACTATCAGGTAAAAAGAGGCAATACCTCTCCAAGAGTCAGCATCTTTTTTTGCTTGGTACAAAGTGATATATTTTATACCCTGTACGAAACTAATAATACAAAATTAATCATAGAAGTTCAGTTAAATGGAAGCTCACAAATACAGATATTCGTAGGGAAAAAAATACTAAAAAACAAAAAACTATAATTACAAATTTGGCAAAAGAATTGGACATTCCTTTTAAAAAAATACATAAGACTGTAACTCAGGTATTCTAGATAAACTCTTATGCTCTATTATGTATAGAGGATGAGAGTGTTGATCAAAGTAAGAAAAATTCGAATTGAACAAAGACAGACTGAATTGGTTGCAGCTTAACATCAAATATTTATTTTAGTTGACACTTAAAATGATCACTTCATTCACTGACTCTGAAGTTAGTAGTAATACTAGCATAATTAGCACTTTCTATGAGATTCTTGTTTTCCCTTTAAGGAAAGGCATGACGCTTCATTGAAATATATAAAAAGAATAACAAGAACAAAAGAAGAAGAAGAAGCTTGCAATGACGAAATAAATAAATGTGTTATAAAATGATCAAAGTTTTTCAATTTAAACATCATGAGTATGAGCAATAATAAATAAATATATTCATGCATTTGAAATGCCCTTTTATAATAAAAAAATCACAAAAGTTGTATATTAAGAAACTAAAAATTGTACAGAACAACAACAATTTTACGATAGCAATCTATAAGATCTATCACTAAATTGCATTTAAGGATTTATCTTTAGCAATCACTAATATCATAAGAGAACCAATATTTAGTAGTAGTTATCACATTATCCAACTTGTGATTATTCTTCGAACAGGGGTATAAATCAAGATCAATACAACTATTACGTCAGATTGAAAACTCAATTATTCTAACTAAATAAAATACAAACACATGAAGCAAAGGGGAAAAGAATATTTAATTTTTTAAATGGTAACTTTTATTAAAAAAGAGAGAAAAAATAAGGCGGACATAAAATGAGTTTAAGTGTGTACGTTTCACTTTCTTATTTATGATATTTTGTCAATTGCTACTCTTTTATAAAAAAGAAAAAGAAAAAAACTAAACATAAAGCAATAATGCAAACGAAGTACGTGTATATATGGGATGTGCTTTTATAAGTTTTGGAGGTCCCTATACCTTTTTCAAAGGCCATAATCAATAATATACAATTGAATGAATATCAAATTACAAGTATTTAAGGTCAGTGTACAAAAAATTAAAGGGTTAATATTTAAAAAATAATAACAAAGGGCTACATCCGTACAGAGAAAATAATCTAATATCTTTTGAAAACCTACCGGAGCCCTTTGATGTTTTTAACTCTCAAATTTCAAATACAAATACCACTCAAGTATCTTTTAGTTCCACAAAAACATAAAAATAAAATTAAATAAATAAATAGAAACTATTTGCACATTTAACATTGTTTCAGGTAAAAAAAAGAAAAGAAAAGATAATGTTAATTCTTTCGTGTGTAGTTAATATGATATTTGAATTATAACACAACCACCAGTTGGCCACCAGCAACAATAACAAAAGTAGCAAGCTAGTTAATACCTTCTATCGCGACTTTTAAACTGATTTTTATAAGCTGATGACGAAGTATTTAAAGTGCCCACAAAATTGTAAGTATTGAACACCAAAAGTTAGTGAGTAAAATACACTTGATTAATTTTCTTTTGATTCATTATAAAATACGCTATTCATTTTCTTTTTTTATTTTCATAATGTCTTAGTTCAAGCTTTATTATTGAAAAAGTACATGTCATTTAAGTTTTCAGAGTTAAAAGACAGTATGTACGCCATGAACCACAAAATAGAGTAAATAGTGTACATAGTTAAAATCTTTTGTTTTTCCTACCTTGGCTTAATTTATTAATCGGGGTGGACAAAATAGTGCCGAGAAAGATTAAAAAAACTTTTTGAATGATAAAATCTGAAATATTTTTCCTTTGAAATGATTCTTTAATAGCACCATATCTCATAATTAATTTTACAAAAAGAAAAAAAAAACAACTGAATAAAATTTTGAAATTAGAGAACAAAATGAATCAATGAGAACCACAAATGAATTCTTATTGGTCTTATCCCATTCTTGAGAGGTTTAGAGGATGACGAATGAAGAGGCCTTGGTCTAAAGCGTAATAATTTAACTAACATAAATTAAAACATGAAAAATAAATAAAATAAAATGTCAGATTCTTATACAAATATGGATTATGTTTTTGGCCTTTTGAATATTAGCACTCGTACTGCTTAAAAAAAATCCCTTCCCCTTCAACTCTATGGAGAAGGAAAACATATTCTAATATATAATGGAAAGCTTTTGCATGCCTCATAGCATCATCCTCTAAGTTATTGTCTATTTTGCTTTTTTCAACCAGGACACTTTCTGTTTGAGTTTTTCCATTTTCCTATCTCACATAACAAAACAGTATCAATTTTACATTTTAAATGCTATGCACAAATTCATATTCCAAACATAGAGTGAGAACTAAATACAAAGTTCTACCATAAGGAAACACGAAGCACGTACAATTTGAAAGCCTGCAGTTAAGATTCAATAAATAAAACAAACATATAATTAAAATTATCAGAGCACGAAGGCTATCAATGGGCCTAACTTTGGCCCAAACAGGAATGAGAAAGAAAAAACCAACTCTTCATCATCATTTTATTAACTCTGGTTGCACCCATTCTTCTTAGAATGACATTTTATTGCAGCATTAAAAAAAATTGAAAAAGAAGACACAATCAAATTATAATAATTTCAGTAGACAGTGCTCACTTACATGTATGAAAACTCTATCCATTCCAAGAGAAGTTAAGAGTCAGTGAAAAATCTGTTAAAATGCCATGTTCTTCCTTACACAATTACTCACATAGGAAAAACCTCATACCCAAAAAATTCCCTGCATTGAAAATCTTGTAGTATCTGAATAAGAAAAATGTTAAAAGAAAATTGAAAAAAGAAGAGGGAAAAAAACGACATTCGCAATATTGATTTGAGATAGATTTCAATTTTATCCACATTTTCATTTTCTTTTCTCCACCACCTTTAAAAAAGAAAAAAAAAATTACTCGGTGTATTGGAATGTATTAAAACGAAATTTTATTACGTTTAAAATATCAACATCTACTCAATAGAAGAGATTAAAAAAATTACTAAGATCGTGAGTGCCAAGTTTGATCTAGATCGGAGTTCATTTGGGTATAGTAGGGGGGTAGTTAGTAATTTTCCAGAGAATTTAGGGGAGTTTTTCGTAATTTTAGATTTTTGAGTAGATATTTTTAATTCATAGACTTTAGTCTTCTAGCTCATCTTGATCCGAATCCTCAAAACCCCTCTAAATCAAAGCCTGACCCAAAGTCTATTTTAGACAGATTGAGAAATTCCCATTACGTCCCCATCTTTATCCTTCCGATTCACTCTCTCTTATCTCTTTTCTTTCTCTTTCCTTTATCTCATTCTATTTCCTCCCTTACTACATCTTAATATCTTTTTATTGGGCAGATGTATAGTGAAACCGTACTACATCTTACTTTCTTTTATAATAGGGTATAGATAGATATAGATATAAACATAGATATAGATATAGATATATAGATATAAGTGGGTAATGGTGTGCATTGAAAAGCATGCCACTTTTCTATGGTGTGTGTGTGTGTATATATATATATATATATATATTTATATAAGTGAGCTATGGTGTGTAGTGAAAAGCATTGCACTTAGGGTAAGGTATAGATATAGATATAAGTGGACCATGGTGTTTAGTGAAAAGCATTGCACTTTTCTTCCCTTTTATAAAGGTAGTGGATAGTAGATGGAGATGTATATAGAGTGGATAGATTATAAGGGTAAATAGATTTATTATATAATAAGGGTGGGCCCACAACTTGTATTTTATTGGGCATGTGTGCAGTGAAAAAGGTACTCCATCTTTCTCTATTTTATAAAGGTAGATAGATTACTGCTGCTACTATTACATTCTTTTTCTTCTAAAAACACTTTGTCATTTCTTCTAATTTTGATAAACTCTTGAACGGGAGCTTTTTGTCTCCTTTTTGCTATAAACTGGTTTAGTCATACAGTATTTGTGGGATAGCCTACCCGATCAACGAGGGGTGCCTTATGTTAGAATAGAACCCCTAATCAATCATTGGGGGGCCTTGTGCTACTAATGGACTCATATTAGTCGTTATTTACTAGTAAAAATTGTTAGAAGTATGTGAAATGATAATTTTACTTGTCACACTTATTCAAACACTTCTTTTGCCTCGTGCTTTGTCTAAATTACTGAAATAATATAGGCCACACCTGTGATGGAATGACAATAAATTTCACATACTCTAATGTCATGAGATCTCATGACAGGGCTTATCCTACAGCCCAAATCGATCTAACCAAAAGATTTATAATTTTGACATCTATTAAATTTAGTTGTTTTGAGGTTTATTATTTACCGATGGAATTATAATTGACCTCACTCAATGGTAGGCCATTGTGTGACCGCTAGAGGCATGTTTCTTAAATCAAGAGAGAAATAAAATATAATGAGGTTATGATGATATTTTATTTTTAATTTTTTAGTATGAAAATTTTTTGACTTTTTATATATAAAAATAGCGCTTTTTTATCTTATAATGGAAAAAGAGACTTCTTTTTTATTTAAAAAAAAAAGATGGAGGAGATTTTGAATTAAAAGTACTATTAATGTGATCCTTATTTGAGAAATAGAGGCTTTACTTGACTTTTACTAATCTAGTAAAAGTGTCAAACGACCCCTAAACTAACCCTCTAGTTCTCACACGAGAAGGCATGCTGTTGAGATTCTCATGGGACCATGGCCTACATGATGGGGTGTCTGGTGTTATTAATGGACACTATTTTAATGTCTTGGTTTTTTAAATGAGTATCTATTAAAATTCACATTAGTCATTATTATATATCAAAGTCATTAAAAACATGTGGAATGATAGTTTGAAAATATACAAGTACAATTATTGGTGGGGCCCACCTAGCAACCTGTTCAAACCATGTACAAATATGGACCCTCCAATAGTTATTGATTCTAAGGATTCACACCCATCCGAAGCTATGGATGAAGGAGTTAGGTGCATGGGGTTGGGATCAAACTTGACACTTGGGGTGGTTTCACGTAGATCTTTCATCCCTCGGCCTCATCTCCAAATGAGATCCACAGTTGAGCCCCACTGAAAGTTCTCATATAATAGTTTTCACCTGAATAAATTCGATAATAAATTTACATCTAAAACATTATCATATTTACCCAACACTATAAGAGCTCCACAATCTGCCCAATTGATCGGAAACATGTAGGCCTCACTCGTAATGGAACAACAACAACAATACAATTTAATGTCGTGAGATCTCTTAAAAGGACTTATCCTCCCATTCAAATTGATTCATAATTCCGATAAATACCAATTTTACTAATTTAATAATTTATCTTTTTTCTAATGATGAAATCACAGTAAATCTCATTTAAGTGGGCCAACACAAGATGAAATGGGTCCCACACTATGGACCCTTTGTGGCCATTCAGACCAGCGTGCAGTTGGGACTTGGGACCCCTCCAAGACCGGACAAGAAACAGATAAGAGGAGGCCGGATACGGGCTTTAATTCATTTTAGGGTTCCGTATGCACTCTTTTTCTTTGTCTATAATCTCCCGCTCTTGCCAACCCATGAAAACTTCTCCTCCCTGCAACTGCTCATACGCCCCTCCTTAAACCCTAATTTCGCACCAGAGCTCAACGAATTAGGGCAAAACCCCTAGAATAGAGAATGCCCGTAGACGAGAGAGCCTGCAACGGGAGCACCGAAAGCCGATCGCTTTCGGCGGAAAGGGCCGAGGAGCTCATCACATACAAGCGGAGGAGGCATTGCAGGCCGTGTATGGGCAACGGCGTCCATCCCCATGGAACCATGTCCGTCACTGAGTCGCGACTTCCGTCGAACCAGGTCAGGATCGATCTTTCGTGCGTTTTTTTGCTGTTGGATTGTAATTACATGGTCGAATGGGATGCCCTGGCGAGTCCATCGTGCGGAATTAGGAATTTTCTTTTTGGGCTTCTTTGCAACCAGGTCACCAGTTAAACACCGGGTATATCCGAAAGCTTGAAATTTTTACCAAGGAAAGCTTGGATTTTTACCAAGGAAAGCTTGGATCTTTACCAAGAAAAACACGAATTTTTACCAAGAAAAGCTTTTTATCAAGAAAAGTTGGAACTTTTAGCGAGAAAAGCTTGATTTTTTACTAAGAAAAGCACGGATCTTTGCCTAGAAAAGCACAAATTTTTACCAAGAAGAGCATGGTTTTTTGTTTACTTGCAAGCTGAATTACTTAAAATTAGTTAAAGAGGATCGAAACGGCCCTTTTGGTTTTGTGATGTTCATTTACAGGAGTCTATTGCCAGTCTTGTGGTCCTGGATGCCTTAGCGCTGGACTGAATTGGCTCCGCTTTTAGCTCTTAAGTTATCTTCTGAGATTTTTTTTAATAGATTCCACCTAGAGTTTTATTGTTAGTTAATTTGTGTTGCTGCATTTGGACTTTTTCTGCTCTGCATTGGAGGATCCATTACTTATTTTTTTTCAATTTAAATAATATTAGAATTACCAAGTGTTCCCGTATGGGGAAGGAGTGAAATATCCTACCTGTGTTAAAACTTACAATGTGTGTCGACACATAGTTACCTAATTTGCAATTTGATCAATTCGTATTTGAGTTCGCGGTTCACAGATTGAGACTTGCTTTGGTTCGAAAACTCGATGGGGTAGGTTTACTTAATTTGCCTTTTGATCTGTAATTCGAGTTAGATGAATTCAATGCAATAATTTGAATACAAGAATAAATGGGTGAAATTACATATTTAATATTTAATCAATCTAATAAAAACTCAATTTTTTATGAAATGGCCCACCACTAAGTAGCTTGGGAACGCTAATTTTTGTTGGTTCAGATTTTATAAATGCGCCCTAAATTCTGTATGGATAGAGATCACCATATCTATTCTATAATTTTATGAGGCAAAAGATATGTTTTGGCTTCCACGAGAATTTTAGGATTCACACAATTGTACTAAGAGGAGGAAGTGAAGAAAATTTAAGAGAGAGAGAGAGAGAGAGAGAGAGATTACATCAAAATTCAAGAGGCTCTAAATTGGGGCCCATCTATTGAAATCTAAATGGGTCAATATATTTGCCACTTATTCATAAGCATTCTTGAAAACTTTCACTTTGGTAAGGGATGATTTCATCATCAGATTGACCATTATAAATCACATAAACCTTTATGTATAAATCTTGTGAATTTTTAGTGCATCGGATTATAGACAACATAGAGTTACCTTTGAAATAAGAGACAGTGGAAGGGGTGATGTACAATACTACAAATGCATTAAATTTATGATGTAAATGGGAAAGATATACGTACCATTTGCTTTAATTTCTAATGGAAAGACCCTTGCGAGGCACGTTTTCCAATTTCCGTGAAGACCACACGGCCTTTCTATCTTCTCTTTCCTTTTTTATCAACTTCATTGTTGCACCTTCCTTCTTCATATACCACCTTTTTTATATTGAAGCGAACTGAAACGAACTGCACACTTTCAAAAATCTTGAATCCACCAAACCGAGTTGATCAGAGCAATACAAGATTTGGTGGTAGATAGAGCAAATCAGGTAACTATGTTTTGACACGTGAGAATTTGGAAGTATAAGATCACCTAAGCTACTTATATAGTCTTTATTCAAGCTATTCATTTTATTATATACTGCGCCATTTAAGACTCTAGATACATACTCATAACACATAAATACTGCAGGTTATTTAACTTTGCCCCGATATAAGAATAAAAACAAACATCTGTGTTTTGGTTTGTAAAGAATAAAAGCATTAAGGCTTGTTCTAGGTATTCAAGGAATAAAAGGAATTTACTCAAAAAATTGTAATATTAGGAATTTGTGTTTGGTTTAGGTTTGGTAGTTGAATAAAATACTGAGTATCAATTTAACTCAAAAAAGTAAAAATAAAAATGAGTACCAATAATTTGCGCTGCTGGCGGAAAAATGGCGTCATGTGCAACCTTTGTTTGAGAAATGGGAGGATGTAAATCATCTCTTTCTTTATTGCCAATTTGCTAAATGTGGTATGGCTTACGTTGAAAGAATTAGTAAGAAATTGGAGATTTGGCCATATTAACCTACAAAGAGCCCCCTGTCCTTTTTGGAATCACTATATGGCAGGAGTTTGTTGGTCTATTTCACCAGAGTGGAACAACCATATATTTAATGACAGATTGTATACTCTTATTCGAGTGGCTACAAAGGCTTGATCTAAATCAATGCCTTCTGCAATTGTTCAAGAATTTTTGGGGTTTATTTGTCAAACCTTTTAAGATGTTGGAGGGAAGAAGTTGAGGGTTACTCTTGCTGCAATATTTGTTATGTGTTTTATTTGCTTGGATTTTCATTTTTATGCTATATTCTCCTTAGTATTTTTACAGTGAACATTTGCATCAGAAAAAAGGAGTCAAGGTTTGCCGTGTGTTTTAGGCTTTCGTATTTAAGGTTGGGAATAGATAAAACGCTGTTAGGACTTATGAGGATATTCAAACCGTTTCACTACTGTGGTCCCATGCCAAAACAGTAGTCATGGCCATACCAATGCGGTTTCAACCTTTCGATAGGTCAAAGCATGAGCAGGCCACATGAAAGAAAGTGGTGATGTTTAATTGTGGATAAAAATGGTAACTAAGGGACAAAAATAACAATGGTTCACATTCAGTTAATGGATGGTGTAGTCCATGGCACTCTTTGGTTAGTGGCTAATAGAATGTGGAGTCCACAGGATATATGCTTCATAAATCACATATATGTACGGGTTGACGATGCTTGCGGCAAAGGATCTTTTATCCTCCCTACAAAAGTAGGGAAACCTCTTTTGTTGGATAACAAAGCCCCTTTTTTAATGGCTCATCTCTTCTTTTGCATTATTTATCTGGTAGATTCATCACAATTTATCTGTTGGACACTGTTTGAAACATCTACAATTCGACATTTTGTTGCCATGCTTTGCTAATTTGCCTTGCAAAGAACATTTATGTTACTAGGTATAGCACTTAAGTAGAGAGCAGTAGGAATGTATATGTGTCGACATTTGCACAACTTTTAATATTATTTTTCCACAATCCGTAAACTTTAGTGCCAATCCACTGGTAACTCAGTCGTGAGGCACCTCCTTCTGCGAAAACAACCAGGGATCAATGGTGAGAGACTTGTGTAGGTGGGTCGTGGGTGATTTTATTTACTAGAGCAAAAAAAGAAAAAAGAAAAAGAATAAGCAAAAAAGAAAAACCTTTAGCCTGTAGGGATGATATCTTGCTAGTTGGTAGAAAGTGTGTTTGCATGTGTTTGTGTGAGTGTGTGTGCTCGTGTGAGCGTATGTGCATATGTGTGATCAGACATCAAACAAAAATGTTAGCTGTGTGTGTAGGTGTGGATCTGTAAGTAGATCATTTATAACAATATGGAAGCCGACATAAAAAAAGGTATTGCATCTCTAATTTGATCATTAATAACAATCTGCAAGAAGACATCAAACAAGGATGCAAGCCATAATATTATATCCTGATAAAACTTTTCTCAAGTCCCAATTAAGGCGATCATCTGAATGTTTTCTGCAATCCTCAATGCATAAAGCAGCGTGGTTTGTCACATTTCACTTTGGTCTTACTGTATCACACCCTAATAGACAATTCGTACAGTTAATAACAAAATTCACTAAGTAGACATATATTGAAAAGAACCAATATCTTCAATTTAACCAACCAATACTCCACAAAAACTTCAGTCCCTTGATGGGAAAGCTTTGGCAATTTATGGCAGAAGCAAATAGACCATTATCAGAATGATGAAGCAGCCACGTGCTCCAATCCATATGATCATGATCAAAGACTATCATTGGTGACAGTCACCCTTAACTGGTGCTGGTGTGTGCTTCTGTTGCGGACTATGGTTAACATTACACTTGATTTCAAATTAACATTATAACTACAGTCTGCAGCCATCTCTATAGAGGAAAGACCATCTACTTTGCAAATATAATAGCACACAGCACCCCAGATATGAATAAACAGATTGATATCTATTTGAACTGCTGGACAGCAGGTTCAGTTCAGACCATCAGATGGTAATCTGATTGTAGGCTATGCTAAATGCACAACAGTTTTGAAGAAGGCATGATACGGTCATTATAATGGTGTTATTTAACACAGGAATGGGTCTTCAAAAGTGATAGTTGCTTAGGTGTCTGCACTGTTGTAGTTACTTTTCTTTATTGAAAACAAGTTTTTCGGCTATTCTACTTTTTGAACTGTTAGTACTATCTATCTATCTTATTATATCTTTTTACTCTTTGAACTTATCTCTATCTGTGGTCAGAGACATTGGTTAGAATTATGGGGGTGCATATTAGTTCTGCTTTTACTCAAATTGACTGCATAATGCATCTACCTGTTTTTCCTTGAAAAAATTGGATATTGTAAAAGTGAATTAAAGAAAAAAAAAAAAAAAAAAAAAAAAACGCTGTCTAACGTGTATCTTCTGGTATCCCCTTCATTTTCATGCAACCAAGCCCGCAACATCTCTCTCTCAAGTTGGATTACTGGTCGGGAGTGACACTTCAAATTTGAAGACCCACATAATGATCCCTAGGCATGTGTAATGATACTAAGGTGCCAACACCATTCAACCAGCACATCCAGTCATTATTAAGCAATTTGGTCTCATAGATAATGCATCTGAATCACATCCTTCTGGAAGTGCCATGTCCAGAAATGCTCCAGGAGAGGGAGGAGGGAGATGTTGCGGGCTTGGTTACATGAAGGGATGGATAAATCTGGTCCTGTTGCTCAAATGTTGTGGCCCTTAAGTTTTGGGCTTCTACTATTAAGAAAAAAGGGACTCAGATCTTTGATGCCTTTCATATAGCAGGTTTTTGTTTTGTATTTTGTAATTTGTATTTTTGGTTTGTTGGTTGTGGGTTGTTGGGGGGGGGGGGGGGGGGGTGGTGGTTTGGGTGGTGAGATCATTATCTTAATAAGACAAGTGCTAACACATGTTGGTTCGGCATGCATGGAGGGATTAGATTGGCCACAGTTGTTCCCCCTTTGTGAGAAATTGAGAATATAAAAGGGATGCTTAAACAAGAGAGTAGTTTTAGAATGCTTTTTGTAAATTCTTAGGTGCCACTTGGTAGAATTTTCCCATCTGAAAAAAAGGGGACTAGGAACATAAACATTGATGATTCCTAATACTATTTTCTTGTTGTGTTGTGCCTTTTAGTTTCCTATAAACTGATACCTGGATTGCTTGATTTGCTGTAGACTACATATGAGCCACGTGATGCAGTCTTAATAAATAGTGCTAATAAGGAAGATGGACATGCTGGAAGAGACCAAGTAAGTGTCGATGATTATATGCGTGAGCACTGGGAGAAGGTGCTGGGACAGATGTTAGAGTCACCAGATGTGAGTGAAGGTGGCATTCAGAACTGCATCCAGTATGCACTTGCATCCAGCACTTCTGGGTTTGTCATCAGTGCTGTCCCAAAGCAAACTGCACATGGGAAGGTATGTCTGCTGTTTTCATTGCTGCTTTCTTCTCTCGGTATCTTCCAGGAATTATTTAGGGCATTTATTACTTTGGACATTATTTCCAGGAACCTATATGCTGTCAAGGAGACAGTCATGTCCAGCAAAACCAATTACAAGGTGAATCCCGAAGAAACAGCAGTTCTTGCAATGCCATTAATGAGTATCAGATGATTACTTCAGATAGGTCTAATAAAGAGCCAAAGGACGGAACCAATGCTCGTTCTGTCACTGAGCGATGTCAGAGTGTTTTCCTTGACGTCATAGTTTCAGACAAGTTTTCTTCGTTGTGTAATTTACTCTGCAGAAACTTTCAAGGCATCAAAGCCAATGGATGTTTTGACTTTAGCCGCATTAACTCAAGAATGGAGAAGGGCCAATATGAAGATTCTTCTGAACTCTTTGCTTTAGATATTCAAAAGGTAATCTCTTGTAAGATCCTTACATTTGTTTTTCCTTTTCAGTTATTATTTGTGTATACTGTTGCCTCTAGGTCTATCCTTTTTTCCAACATTGATATATGAACACATGCCCTCCTCTGGTGATTGATTTGTGATTAGGTAATATCATCATCAAAGCTGAATATGGTCAGGAACTCAAGTTATGGATGAACTGCTAATGTACATTTTTTCCCATGAATTGTTACATGTTAATTTATGTTCAGTTGATAGTTTAAAGTCTTAAAGAAATAGAATTCATGTAGCTGATGCCAATATAGTTGGGACAAGGCCCTTGTGATGATAATGATAGTTAAAAGTCTCAACTGGTGGGAGGATCTGCCCAAGCATATTAAGTTCACTGGTTGATTTGGTGCAAGGATCCACCGAACCATAGCCAACTTTCAAGCACACACAAGTAATTCTTTTGTTCTACACAAAGAAATTCTTGTGTTCTACGCAATGAAAAGAGAATGTCTGAATTTTGTTGATGACTGATTATCATAATATATGCGAGGTCCTTATATAGGCCCCCTTGGGAATCTGAAGAAAGTAATTTCCTCGTTCTAGATGGACCTGCTTTCCTTTAACAAACATTCATTAAATCTAGACTAATAAAATAGGAAAACTAAATCAAAGGGAGCTACTTAAGAAGATGATTAAGATTACATCACAGGGCGCATTGATTTGTTTCCTTATTAGGCCCTATAGCTGTTGTACACAGCTGGACTGAGCTTGTTAAGCCAGCCATGACCTTAGACTTGAGCCTACTGGACTTAGGTCTAGTTCATGAATCTTAGGCTGCATCAGTACTCCCTGCCCTGAAGATAACTTGCCCTCGAGTTCCATCTATTTCCTCTTAGGTCGAAGACCCATCATACAAAATTTTGATTTTCTTCTTGTTCTTCGTTCTTTATGCATGGCTTGGAACTTGATCTTTCCTCCACCTTGAACTAGATTGGAGGCTTTGCTTTGTCTGATGGTTGAACTTCTCTTGGCAGCGCGACTGGATTGTTGATGTCTTAACCGTTCAATTTTACTGTCCAGATCACAATCTTTTACTATCAATTGTTGATCCTCAAAGACGAAGTCAATATAGGGATTTCAACAACCAGATCTTTTTGTGAAATTGATTTGTCCTCCAATGGTCCGTGACTCCATATGGCTTTTCTGAAATTGTCATTATGATCAGATCCATTGGTTGATTGGGCTTCTTGTTTGCAAGATCTGAGTCTTTGCCGATCAACACTATCTACAAAAGAAATTTTTTCTCTTTGTGTTCCTCTAGTTCTTTCGAAGTATGGTCCATCTTTGGAACTTTAGATGCTTCCTCTTCATCTCTCTCAAGAAATCATTTCCCTTGATCTTGCTTTTTATGTCACTGGCTTACATCTCTTCTTGTGCAATCCTAATTCCTTCTGGTTCTTCTTGCATGTAATTCATATTTGAATGTCTTGCATTTTCATATGACATCGGATCAACATTTTGAGGATGTTCTTGGCATTTTTCGTAAGTAGGACATATAGACTCTTTTCGTGAAAAGAGTACTTTGGAGAGGATTCCCTTGATTGCATGGTAATTTAGAATATAATGCAAGTCGAAAATAGGAACCTTCTTTGAACTTCCTGACTTGAGACTTAAGTTGTTACATGTGAGGCTGTCTAAGTTTACCCTCAGCATGGAAAGCTTCATCATCATTGGAGCCTTGTCCTAACTATGTTGGGGTGGACTGCTTGAACTCCCTTTGTCCATTATGGTCTATTCTAGGTCAAATCGTTGGATTGGTTGCACTTCTTTAGATTCAACTTTACTACTTCCATCCATGTCCTCTTTGGCCTACCATTCTTTCTTGGTGGGCCATCAACTTGCATAGAAAAACATCGAGAGCTTCATTATATTCTTCTTCAGTGTTTTGATAGGAATTCATATAGTCTCGTTTGTTCAATCTGACATAGCACCTAAGTCATGTGCATCGCTCTCCTCCAATGCACATAAATAATGCAGTTCTTGGAATTGGTTGGTGCATTCATCAACTGTTAATTTTCATTTCTTCGAACTAATGAACTGATTCTTATGATGCCAATCTCTAAATTTGAACTTATACAGTGTCTTTTGGCACATGTTCAAAGTTTTGAAGTCTTTCATAATGATTTGGATAGAAGAGGGGCATAAAAGATAAAACAAATAGGTTTCACCTTAAGGATAGACTAAGTGCATGTTTGGCATCTCTATTTCCAACCTCTACTTGTCTAAATGTCTGAAGCGGGTAGATGTTTGGAAAATTAAAGTATTTGGCACATGATTCTGCCCTTTACCTGCTTTAGAGTAGAGGCAAATCCTTTTAAAATGAGAAGCACCAATTTTGGGCTTTTGAAAACAAGGGCCCGCGTCTCAAAAAAGTAGAGGCTGAAGGTTCCTTTTTTTTTTTCAAGACAAAATACATTTTCTGATTTTAGCATCTTTTTTTATGGCCATAATTTGGATGGTTCTGTTGGAATAATGGTAGTGATACCAAACTAGGCCTAGGAAGGGGGAAAAAAAATTCAGAAACAGGAGTGGTGGGAGAGGCGTTGGCAGTACTGGTGTCACAAAATTTATGTGCAGTCAATGTAAAAAAAAAAAAAATCTGTGCTGGCAGCAAGTTGTTGGGGATTTTAAAAAAAAGTTCTTGATGAGGTTCTGGAGGGGATATGCACTGGCATAAGTGTAGGTGGTCTGACCAAGGTTTGGTCGAACTTTGGAAAGGTTTGGTTGAGATTTGAGGGGTGTTTAGGGACTGTTTAGATTGACAGGTGCTTCTGGGGACTGGCATAATGTGGCAGCAGGTTTGGCACAGTTTGGGAGTGGATGAGGGAAAAAATAAAGGCCAGGCTTTTATTAGAATTGGGTGGAATCAGTTGTGTACAGGTTTGGGGCGATTTGCAATTAAATTGAAAAAAAATATGGGATTCATCAAGAACTGTGAGATGTAGTTTGTGTGATTTACAGGTTCTTTGGGTTGTTTCTAGGGTTGGATGATTTGTTTTAATTAGGATTTCCATTGAAAAGATGGCATCAATTTGCAAAAGTAGGCGATGATGGATTGCTGTACAGGAACTCTAGTATAGCAGTACCTGCAACTTGCAGAACTTAGGCAAAACTTGATATTTTTGGAATTGGGGTTGAGGCCTAGGTTTTGGCAAGATTTTGGGCTCAAATTAGAGGGAATTTTGTGGGGGAAAACTTAAGGTTCTTTGCTGGGTATGGGTTAGGGTTGATTTTGGATTGACAGTTGAAGGTTTTTTCTTTTTTTTTTAATGGTTTTACGGGTTGGATTTTGGAAATCTTTTGGAGTGACGAAAATTGAAGAAAAAAGTGTTAAAGAAAGTAGAAAGGAAGAAGCAGAAGACGACCAACTCATGAATACGTTGAACCAGAGAATGGTAGGCTGAAATTTGGCTTTGATACCAGTCCGATGTAGCCGCATTGGTGGAAGATCTGCCCAAGTTTTGGCACCTTCAAACACGCACAAGTAATTCTAGTGTTTTAGCGAAAAAAGAGAGTGACTAAATTTTTTGAGTGAATGATTTTCAGAATACATGCGAGGTTCTTAAATAGGCCCTTTAGGAATCCAAAAGAAAGTAATTTAGTCATTGACTCATTGTAGATGGATTTCCTTAAAATAAAATGTTCATTGTGTTAGACTCTAATAAAATAGGAAATCTAAATCAAAGGGAGGTACTAAAGAAGATAATTATCCTAATAGATATATCAAATGATACATTGATTTATGGCCTCATTGGGCCTTGTTTGCTGTTGCATACAGCTGATGGGCCTGGACTTGGGCCCAAATGGAGTTGGGCCTGTCCCATGAGGCAAGGGCTGCATCAATTTGATTTTGTTCCAATGTTGGGCTGGACTAAACTTTTTATTCTATAGTTTTTGTGTTTCCAAGAGCTCCTTGAGAACCCTTGCAACTTATTTTCAAAACTTAAAACTAATTTTGAAATAGAAGTCTGGCTTCTAAAGTACAATTTTCGTGGTCTTTCATATGTACGGTGATATACTGTCCATGTTTTCCATCAATGGGCTATGTGGATTGTAGATTAGTAGTTAGCGACTTATTATTAGCATTATTCTTTCTGATATTGTGGTGTTTCCAGAGTCCTCTTAGCTGTATGATTTTGTGGCAACTAGTAGCCATTGTAGATTGTGCAACACTTTGCATCACTGTAACCTGTATTAGTCAATTTTGAATTTTTAAAGATAATTTTTTTTTTCTTTTTTCTTTGGTATATTGAAAGTCTGCATAACTTTTGATTTGTTTCTTGATATTTTTGTTTTGAAAATTTACTCATTTTAAATTATTTTTCATTAAAATTTCTTAGCCCTAATTAAAAAATAATTCTACCAATTTGTCATCGAGTGGAAATCCATGGTTATCTGCACTGCAGTGGCATTCTGACCTTCTGAGAACTGATTGCATAAAATGAGATTTTGATTTGGATGGTTCATCCTCAGGCCATGCATTTATTAGAACCCCAGGTATTAAATTATTTGAGCTGAAGGTTTTGTTTTGTTTTGTTTTTTCTTCTCATTTTTGTTACATGGGTGGCGTTATATTTATTGACCTTCTTGCATCTGAGATTTTGTGCCACCGATCCTGCTCCTACTAGGCCTTTCAGGTTTTGTTTTCCAGGTATAATAGCTAATCTCATTTTGTTCAACAGGTATGGAAGAAGTTTGAAATGATGGGTGAGGAGATGATTCATCTTGCTAGGAGCCTCTCTAACATATCAAGGGATGCCTATTGCAAGCAGGTTTGAATGATGAGTCTTTGGATATTTATTTTGAGTTAAAAATATAGATTTTTCATTTCTTGTCAAACTTTGATCATGTTGGCCTAATTTTTCTCCTTTTGGTTTCAAACCATTGAGCAAAACCACAGTTTCACTGTTTCAAACTACTAAGCAAAATCTTATCAATTTATCAGAACTAATGAGCTTTGCTAAGTCTTTTCTCACTTGTGCCCTCAACCCAATGCAGACATGCTTGACAAAATGAAAGATTCTTACCGTTTTGTAACTTCACTAATAAAGTGAAGTGAAGCCTCCATTTAAAAGACATGAAAAGATGAGGGGGTCATATCAAAAGTACAAAAATTCAAAATCCCTCCCTTCTTTAAAAAAAAAGAAGTCAAATAGCAACCTTCTTAAGCCACTGAATGATAAAAAACCCATCTACTTTTTGCAAAAAAAATATAATTAAATAATTAAATAAATAAAAAAAAAAGATTCCTTATCAAGCCACTAAAGACAAAAGGCCATCGCATTATGATTAGTCCCCCTCATATTTTTATTCTCTCTTGATTTAATGCTTGTTGTGTGGCAACCACTTTGTGAATTTCTTGACTTAAAAAAAAACAGGCGAGTCTGCTCCATCTCATCAAGTGGAGCACATTGTATGTTGAGTGTGGACCATTGTCCTTTTTTAGTAGTTTACTGTTATCATGTGGATTGGCCTTGTGTGATGAATTGGACCAGCCTGATCTTTAGAGATGTAAGGCTGTAAGCTTAGTGACTCTATAAAGATACTATAGACATCATTTGCTTTTCATCTATATCTTGCTTTGCTCTGATGATGATTTATGGAGCACTCAAACTGATTTGAAATTGCTTATATTTTCCCTCAGGTTGGAGGCTTGGGAAATCGGGCCATTGGAGAATGGAAAGATGAAGTAAGTGACAGTTTTTGTTCTCATGCACTTATGAAATTTCTATCAGAATTTCAGGAATCAAATTTGCATATCTTCCTCTGAGCTCAGTTTTGATTCATATGCACCATTGAAATGTCTATTAGAATTTTAGGAATCAAACGTGCATGTCTTCCTTGAGCAGCTCTCTTAAATCATCATCATCAACAGCCTTAAATCATCATCATCTACAGCAACAAAACCTTATCCCATCTATTTGGGGTTTGATTTATGAGTTCTACCTTTCCTCTTAACCCCATTTGCAACCATTTTTTCAGCAACTCCGCAATCCTTCATGTCTTCCTCACTGCATCTGAAGTCTTTATTTGATCTCCCTATTTTTCTAATTCCTTTAACACTCTGAAATATATCGCACTGTGATACTCAATTATTTTCAATTTTTACCAACTCATCTTCTCTTTTTTCACATCTGCTGAATTTGCGTTCTTCACATTTCATCTTTGATATACTTTTCTTTTCATTTGATTCTCAAGCCTTTTTCCAATGTTCTAACTTTATCATTCATTTACTTCTGTTTTTCCATCATGGTGACCACAATGTTTGTAAAACAAATTACACCGAGGAATTAAATCTTGGATATCTGTCATTGAGGTGTTCATAATTAACATGAATAAAAATGTGGACTCAAAATCCTTGGTGTAATCCAAAACTTAGAGTTTAGGCATCAGTCTACACACTTATTACTTCCTTGTCATTACATGCCTCGTTTAATTTCTATACAATGATCAGGGATGTTTTTTTAATTACTGTTAGCAGCTCTCTTATATCTATTTCATAATTTTACAAGCCATGTCGAGCCATCTCTGCTACTCACTTCCTAAAATGTTCTAAGCTTGGCCTATGATTGCAGGAGATCAATCAGGTTGGTGCAGAACAGAAGGATTCTGTGGATTTAAATACTGCAAAACAATTTCCTTCAAATGCATTGGATCCATCCACTAAGGCAGAGCAATCTGAATCCTGTGGTTTAAACAAAATCTATTCTTGTAAGCACTGCGGTGCTGAAGCTGATGGCAAACGCCGCCTCGTCTGTGATGGGTGTGAAGCAATGTACCATATCTCCTGCATTGACCCTCCTGTTGAGGGAATCCCCAATAAAAGCTGGTATTGTGCTGCCTGCTCTGTGAATGGGAAGGAATCGCCAGAACCCGATTCAACCCAGAGCCATGGGGAGATCTTGCACCATAATTGTGTTATATGTGAGAAGTTGAAAGGTGCTAGGACCCGAGCTTGTGACGATGAAAGTCACACACATACAATCAACATATCTGATGACTCTGAGGAAGCTTCAGATTCTAGTGTGGAAGATGATAGGCTGCGTGAGTCCCAACGGATCTTAGGCTCGCGCTTGTGCAAGCTGTGTAAAACTGGTGAGGAGGAGGGCATGAGATTTGTCATATGCCAGCACAAGCACTGCGCTTACAAGTACTACCACCAAAGGTGCTTATCATATAAACAGATCAAGTGCTTTGATGAACGCTGGTACTGCCCCTCGTGTCTTTGCAGGGCCTGCTTCATCAATAAGGATGACGACAAAATTGTGCTGTGTGACGGTTGCGATGAGGGTTATCACATCTACTGCATGGTCCCTCCCCGCACTACCATACCAAAGGGTAATTGGTACTGCATGTTCTGCATGATTGAAATAAGGGCAAGACGCCGAATGAAGTTAGGATGTGAGACTTTTATTGATAAACATAAGAAGAAAATCACAAGCAAGATGAATGGGCGTCCAGGAGGATCAGTTGATATGCTGCTGAGCGCTGCTGAGAAGCTGAACTCAGAAGATAAACGAGCCACCAGGAGGAAAAATTGTTAGCGGATATTGTGCATTTTAATTTAAAAAATTGATTGTCCTGACTGAAATCTATGTTATTTTCATGATGTTGTACCATTAGTTCCTAAAATTTTGTTGTTTACTACTTGGGGACCTGTATCAGGTGTCCATACTTTTCAAGTGCCCCAATGATGTATGAACAATTGAGGTAAAGATAAAGATTTGTACATGTGGATCCAAACATGTAACTAGTTGGGCTCCCATTTCTCTAGCAATGAATTGATTCTGCAATTCCATTTCTCTTGTGTCCATGTAGAGACAATCTGGTTGTGATCGGAACCAACCATTTGTTGGATGCTACTATTGATTGGATTGGGTTGCATTCTCACAGGTTTGAGAAACAAATCTGTAGACTTCCTGTGTCAATACAAGATGGTCTTCATTACTAGTTGCATTCTCTCAGGTTTAGATGAGAAGTCTACAGTTTAAATAAAAATCTCATCTAGGTCAATGCTATCAATTGTTGATGACAATGTAAAGATTACCCTTTGATTTTTATTATTGTGATGTGGTGGTTTTAAGATGGAAATACAAAACACTCTCTCTCTCTCTCTCTCATGCACACCTATTACGGGTCCTATCAATGATTCTGCCGTTGGGGACTCTGGGTTTTACAAGTGGGCCACATGGATCTACAGGGCTAGCCACAGGATTTCTCTGATTTATGACATGAGGGTGGATCCAATCTTTGTTCATTAATTCTAGGTACCTGAATTTACTTTTACTTTACTTTGTTATAACGAGAGGGCCTTCCTATTCAAGAATCTCTCCTAAGAAATTATGGAGATTGATTGTCTGATATTTTGAACAGAAGTCGCTCCTCCTCCTTAAAGCCCAATTTTCTCACCACAGCTCAGCGAATCATGGGTAAAACCCTTAGAACCCACTTGGAACTACTACTCTCTGGACCGTTATGGAGAAAGGGCCGAGGAGCTACTAGCTCATCATGCTCGTCATCACATTCATTCTCATACAAGCGGAGTCCATGATGCGAAATTAGGGTTTCTCTCTCTCTCTCTCTCTCTCTCTCTCTCTCTCTCTCTCTCTCTGTAATTAGTTAGTTATGAAGAAAACAACTTGGACGCGCAGGTAACACAGGTTTATCAAAAAGCATGAATTTTTGGGTTGTCTTTGTTCAAACTGAATTACTTGCAATTGGGGCCCTTTGGTTTTGTGATGTTTCTTTAGATGATTCCGTTGTTAGTGTCTCATGGTCTTGGAAGTTTTGGGATTGAATTGAATTGGCGATTTTGTTTGTTGATTGATGGAATCCACCATTTTATCGTCTGTTAATTTGTGTCATTGATAGTAACTTAGGTTCTTCCATTTGGACTCTAAACCCGTCTTCTCAATTTTGAACAAGAGTAGAATTACCAAATGTTCCCAATGGGGGAAGAAGCCCAATGCAACCCCGGGGGGTGTTAAGACAAACACGTTTTCTTTCTTCTGTGTACTGATTTGTTCAGTATAAAAGCATTAAGGCTTGTTTTAGATATTGAAGTAATAAAAGGAATCTATTGAAAAAGTACCATTAGAGATTTGTGGTTGGTTTAGGTTTAATGGCTGGATAAGATACTACTGGTGTCAATAGTTTGTGCTGGTCACAAAAGTTAATTGTTGATGTGTGTAACCGTTGTTTGAGGAGGATGGAAATCAACTCTTTCTTTATTGTCCATTTGCTAAATTAATGTGGGTATGGCATATAATACATTGAAAGAGTAAGTGAGAACTGGAGGTTTGGCTGTTTATCCAACCAGGAGCATCCCTTATTTGGAATTGTTCTAAGTACTATATCACCGAAGATGTTTGTCATATAAAAAGATCAAGTGCTTATGAATGCTGGTTCTGCCTCTTGTGTCTTTGCAGGGCTTGCTTTATGAACAAGAATGATGACAAAATTGTCCACTGTGAAGGTTGCGATGAGGCTTACAACATCTGCTGTACGGTCCCTCACCGGCCTACCATACCAAGGAGAAACTGTTACTGCACCTTCTACATGATTGAAGTAAGAGCAGGACACAGAATGGAGATATGATGTGAGGTGTTGGTTGATAAATTGATGAAGAACATATTGAGCAAGGTGAATGGATTTGCAAGAGGACTAGTTGATATGCTTCTGAGCACTGTTGAGAAGCTGAACTTGGAAGCTAAATGAGCCAGCAGGAGGAGGTAGAGGATGTCATGGCATTTTAATTTTAAAATTGATTGTTGTCTCTGATATCTAAGGGGTGTTTTTTTTTTTTTTTCTTGATGTTATTCATTTCTGTTGTACACTTAATGCCTAAGATTTTGATGTAACTACTCTGTCTCAGGTAGGAACATAATCAAGTGCATCTATGTGTGGACAAGAGGTGCGAAAAAGATTTGTACATGTGGATCCAAACCATTTAACTGGTTGGGCAACCATTTCTCTTGCAATCTTGAGCACCTTTCAAAGTATCTCTTGGATTATGGTCAGCAGGAGGTTGGGGATTTCCACTTAGCTCTGGTTATCATTGCAAATGGTTTGTGAGGACATTGTGAGTAATTTTGATTCAATATTTGATACTTCATCTTCCTTCTTTGTATACTCAGCACTAGTTGGAGGAATTGATACTAGACAGTGTTTTTTTTTTTCTTTTCAATTGAGATAGAGGACAGGTGACATTTTTTAAGATTAATGGCTCTATCAGCTATGAGGCTTGTTGACTGTATGTTCCACTTTAACAGTCCATGTAAACCTTTGATGGATAGCAATGTCTAACTGATTTTTATTTTGGTAGATGTTTAATTATACAAATTCTCCTTGTACACTGTGGGGCCATTGGGCCCATTCGCATACAATTTGTCTTTTGTGAAAGTCTAAAAAATAAAAGGAAAAGGAGAGGTTGGTAGATATGTGAAGTAAAGGCTGGAGAAGATCCTTGGTCATTTTCAGTTTGCTTGGAAGCTTTTCTAGCAAAATCTAGTGTGAGTTTCCACATATTCTGTTAAAAGATGCAAGTATCTCAAACATCAAATTTCCCCTTGTTTTGTCCATAGTGGAAATGGGCTATTTACAGGAAATTGAAGCATTAAATACTACTGGGAGTCTTTTTTTTTTTTTTTTGCTTACGGAGGGTTCTCAACCCTTTGGACTGGACTAATCCCTTCAGGCCCAGAGAGAAGCCGGGTAAAACCCCTGTAGCCCCCAAGTAGCAGCACTAGTGGATTCAACATTTGGTTTCTGAAGAGGGGGAACCGTGGATCGATACCAAGACCTCTAACTCCGGAAAATGGAGGTGCATGGTTTTAGGATTTTTTTTTTCGAAGCTGGTAATAATTAGGGCCCAAACACTCGAATATCAGCCCATCTGATAGTCTAGACCACTCTATGGTTCTTGTTTGCCCTCTTTTCTAATTATCTTTTTTCCTGGAAAAAAACTTAGAAATCTCTGTTCTTAAGGGCACATTAGGTTACTGGTAAACTGACTTTAGGAAACTCTGTTTATGCACATATGAGTTTTCATGAGTTTGGGTACAATTATCTCTAAGACAACTGTTTTATTTTTTGCTATATAACAAAGTTAATTAGAGAGTGCAGAAACTGATTGAATCCAATCTTATGCAGGCTTCTTCATAGTTACAAGATATCCTCATGTCTTTGTGGGAATTTCATCATCACAAGCTCAGGTCCCAATACCTTTCAACTTCTGGCATACAACACAATTTGTTTATAAGATCTCCCTGTGCTTCTCAGGTTCTGGGAATTCCTTCCCCTTGGCAGAGCAGGCAGCATGGTGCCAGCCAACATGGAGAGTAAGTTAATTTTTTTCACTAATAGGATTTTAAACATAAGAAATCATTTTAAGAAGATGTAAACATGATTATCAATGACAAAAGAATAATATTTATTAATACATAATAATTCTTTTGCACATATTAAAGCATAAATTGATCAATCCTTACCATTTTTTGTTTATTTATAACGGATATATATAATCCAGCACATGGTCAACTGAATGGATAAGATCAAGAAGAGTTGGGAAATATTGCATAAGCGTGAGATTATATTGTGGGGAGAATAAATAGGACATGTCACACTAATTAGAAGTCCAATGGTCCCAGAAAATATGTATCTTTTGAAATCTAGCTATTTACGAAAAATCAGGTTGATTAAATGTATTTTTACCGCAAATCCTTTCAATGAGCGGATATTTTAAGTTGTTTTTTTATAAAATTAAGCTCTGTGGGGTTTTTTATTTTTTACATTCAATAAGATTATTGAGTTTGTTGGATTTTAAAAATCCAAAGCCCTTTGTATATGGTAAAGTGGGCTTGATCAAGTGTGGCAGGTGGTTTAGAGTTTTTAGACCAGTGGGACTGCACAGCTGTTAAGATGTGGACCCTCCTATGTATTTGTCAGATGCATGACGTCATTTTGTTTGTTTTTTATTGGAATAACATCATTTTGTTTGTTTTATTGGAATAACATCATTTAAAAAAAAACAAAAGAAGTATTTGCAGAAACCACTTGATCTTATGATGGTTTGAAATGACCCCTGATAATTTTACAATAGTAATAAACCCCATTGACTCCTAAAATAATTCAAAAAACCCTCCTGACTGGGGCCTTTTAATATGACCCAACTGTTTAACTTGGGAAAAACAGATGAAATTATCCTTGTTTTGAAACTCAGATGAGGGTTCAAATATGAGGCCCATTTAGAATGTTGGGTTGGGCCTAAGTTAAGTAGATATTGAGCTGATTTTCTAAAACTTTTCTTATGGGTGTAGACGACATTACTAGTGACATTAGCATTTTTGGTACGCTTATTAATTGCCTAGGGCACCACATAGGCAATTGAACACATAAGTTCAAGTGGGCAAATTAAATTTACTAGGTCTAACTCTTCTCGTACCTTAAAATCCTAAAACATCATGAATTTTTATTAAAAGTTTTATACCAAACATTGGATTATTACATATTCATAAAAAAAACTCCCCCTGGCTCCCTCACAGAAACGTGTCCTAGAAGTCATCTAAGAAATGAGCGTGCAGTTATTAGAATCAGATTAGTAAAGTTGATTTTGAAGAAAGAATAAAATATAAGTGAGTTATGATGGTATTTTATTTTTATTTATTTGTTATGAAATCTTTTTGACTTTTTATATGGGAAAATATAGTTTTTTTTTTCGTATTTTAGTGGATAAAGTTTGTTGCTTTTTGACTTTTTTAAAATTGGAGGATAGAGTTTTGAATTAAAATGCTTTTGATGTTTCATCTTCTCTGAAAAATGGAGGTTTTATTTTACTTTTACCATGTTAGTAAAGTGCCAAACTAACTTTAAGGGTTTTTGAATTATAAAAAGGGAAATTTTCAAATATGACCTTAAGTTTTTTACCTTATTTTAAAAAAGGACACAAGTTTTGAAACTTTTCAAATTAGTCCCTAAGCTTTTTAGTAAATTTTCAATTGAGGACATCTGGTCATTTAAAGGTATTTTCTGATGACTTTTTTCCTCAATATTTTGAAATACCCAAATTACCCTTCATTCAAAGTCATGACATGGTTTCGATAGCCACCACATGCAGCCAATCGCTGTAGGAATACTGGGTGTCCTTGATCACCGTGAGGACACCGTCGAGGAAAATGATGTGAATGTAGAGGAAGTGAAGGAGAGTTTTATTACAATGAAGGGTAATTTGAGTATTTAAAAAAAAAGAGGAAAAAAAGTTACCAAAAAATAAAATTTTAAATAGATGAATGTCCTTAATTGAAAACTTCTTGAAAAACTTAGACTAATTTGAAAAGTTTTGAAACTTATATCTTTTTTTGAAATAATGCCGAAACTTAAAGGACTTTTTTGAAATTCTACCTTATAAAAAAGAAAAAGAAAAAGAGGGGTGGGTTATGTACACCAGTTGCTTCGGCCTAAAGTAACCACACTCACTACCTTTTTGTATATAATTTCATTTCCAACTCTTCATCTTCACCCACTTCATTTTAGAGAGAGAGAGAGAGAGAGAGAGAGAGAGAGAGAGTCCTTTCTCTTCACATTCATCCGAGAGAGAGAGAGAGAGAGAGAGAGAGAGAGATGGCGACTGTGGGCGAGTTTCGGGTGCAGCAAGTCGAGCATGTGGGTCAGGAGAGGAGGACGGTCACGATTCCACCCAGGAGGGGGCTGGTGAAGAAGATGATGTTCGAAGTAATAGCCCAAGCTTTTGTATCTGTCTGCGATGATTCATGTCTGGGCGCTGTGCAAGTTATGCCTGAGTCTACTCCTCCTCCTCCTCCACCTCCACCTCCCCCTTCCTCCTCATTCACAAACTACTCCACTACTACTTGCTAGCAAAAAAAAGAAAAAAAAAGCAGCTTTACCTTTTCTTCTTCTGTGTGTGGTATGGAGGAATATGTATCTCTTCTCTTCTTTTTTTTTTTTTTTTTTTTGTGTGTGTATGAGAGAGCATAAATAGTATATATATTTTGATTGAAATCCCGTTCATTTTATTTGGCTTTTATGTTATCTTATCTCTAATCTCTGTCCAGATCGTCGGCAATGGTCCTTTTTCCGGATTGATTGAGGTGGGCCCCATGCCGATCTCAATCCTAATTCCGTGTGGGTGGGCCATCTCAAGCGATACAGGTCGTCTGATCTGTTTGGAGCTTCAGTTTCAATGATGGCCCACGACCCAAAGAGTCTGCCGTGGGCGCATTATTAGGGCAAACGTCGCACAGTGAGGAGGAGTTTTAGCAGTTTTCCTTGCTTGTGCAGAAAACCCATGTTTGGAACAAAGAGGAAAGTGCCTTGAAGTTGAAGGAATCCTATGTCCATGAGTTTGAATATAATATATCCAGGACCAGACTCCCCCCTCACTTCGGAATGGAGAAAGCTGCGCGCGCGTCTTTCGTGTGTTTTTTTTTTTTTTATGGGTCCCATAATCACGATCCAGACCGTTAATCATCTTTAGAAGCCCAAGAACGGCTCGTTATGTAAAAAATCAACCATTGATTTCTCATATATCTAGAGGTATTAACAATGAAATCCAGACCATTGGATCACGAGATCGTGAGTTCTGTGGGCCCCTTATGCTGAATACTAACCATTCAATTGCTCTAAAAGTCCTCAAACATCAATCCAGTCAAATTTGGCAACATTGGATGATGAGAAAAGGTGAAAATAACTATCGACCAATGATCTGCCACAGTACTAAAGAAGGCGTTTTTATTAGGTTTATGTGGGCCCCAAGTCCTGATCCAATCCGTCTTCTTTAAGATCCGAGCCGTTCTTCAGATAGATCAAAACAGTTATGGAATGAAAGCCATTTATTCCACCATCGCCCCCACCCGCTGTTTGGACTTCAAAAAGTCTACACACCCCGGGGTGAAAAATCCTCGGGATGTGTTACGACTCTCATGGGAGCCTTGGGATTCAACGGCTCCCGTGGGGGGTTCGGACTTTGGAGTCTCTGTGTGGCTTGAATGAGGTGTTTTGTCATTGTCAGTATTTAAAGAAGTTACATGTTATTCTTTTTGAAGAAAGAGAAGAAAAAGAAAAGAAAAGAAAAGCCAACATTCTATTTCTAAAGGGATAATTACCGTACGGCATGTCATAAACCTGAAAATAGCCCCAGAACAGTCCAAAGATCTATATTTACCGCATAACTGTCCGATCCGGAGGATATCACAGCGTGCGATATCCTAGGGATGTAGGATATCCTACAATCACTTGAACAGTCCGTGTATTTATTTTTTTTTCTTTATTGTGAGATCACCAAACCACCATCCAAACCGTTGAATAGCTGTATGAGCGTAAGAACTGATATCGCGTCAAATTTGAGGTGTTGATCTATAACAGTTATCAAGAAATTTGCATAAAAAAATGTGGCTTATAATTTATTTTTATAATTTGCAAAACAACGTGACTTTCTTGCAAATTTATCGATAACCGTGATAGATCAACGGTTCAAATTTGGTGCGATATTAGTTCTTACACTCATACAACTATCCAACGGTTTGGATGGTGGTTTGGTGGTCCCACAGTCAAGGAAAAAAAGAAAAAAACGGACTGTTCAAGTCTTCCCGTTTCTGATTGTAGGATATCCTATATCCCTAGGATATCGCACGCTGCGATATCCTACGGATCGGACAGCTCTGTGGTAAATATAAATCTTTGAACTATTTTGAAGCTATTTTCATGTTTATGACATGCCGTACGGTAATTGTCCCATTTCTAAATTCTCTACAAAGCCGTGATTTTTGGGATGCTTTGGAGGGGACAGGTGCCTATTAGCCGGACAGAACCACCAGAAGATAAGAAGGAATTTTTGGAAAGATACAGCTAACAGAAATAGTATCCACACAAGCTCTGGGTCCCACCTAGGGATGGGAGCTGGGGTTTGTAACATCTTGGTGGTCCCCCTATTTGTTAATAAAATTTTGGCCCCAACTCATTAAATCAATCCTTCATTCAACTGCCTATAAATTTCAACGGCTTTACATTAAAGGAAAATGGAACATTTAATGGTTTAGTCCACTCGGATGGATACAAATCCCACAGATCCAATGACTATGGGAGGGATTCGGTTTTGTGGACCCTTTGTGGATTGATCTTCAGTGTGCACCATGCACGAGGCACCTTATCAAGAAATGATCAAAAGTCACTTTTCTAATTATTTCTCTTTTTATCTTTGGTTTCTTTTAATGAAATTTCTTTTCTATATTCTCAAAACCAAAAAAACAAAACAAAAGGGTATTCAAGCTAAGTTTAGAATGGGGAGGAGCTTTTCTGTTAGGGTTAAGATTGATTTGTAGAGATTCATATAAATCCACCAGTTGAAGTTACTATTTAAGCCCTTTTTGGAAAAAGAAAATAAATTTAGGCTACCAATTGAAAGGTGAATTTCTGAGTAGGGAAAGGGAGGTGGGGGTCTATGGCTTTATTTTAAGTGGGGGCCGAGCTACACCTCCCTTAGGGCCCAAATAGGCTGAAGCCCCCATATTGATGAATGTAGGTCTGCCCTGGCTGACATGGTCTCTGCCATGAGTGGAATTCCATAGGTGGCTAGCAACTGTCTCTTTCATTAATTTGCTCATGGTTTGTTCTTTGAGGTATTAATGTGTGGGCAAACTCTTTTCATTTATGTGGGCTTTTGTGTTTTCTTCTAAGACATGTGGGCTCTCTCACGGGTACCATACCCTTTGGCTAGAGTGTGTGTATATATAACAATTTAAAATGAATGTCCACTTCCATGCAAACCCTACTGATCTAGTGACTATAGGGGGATTAGGTTTTGTGGACCTTTTGGATTGATCTTCAGTGTACACGAGACACCTGCTCGAGAAATGATCAAAAGACACTTTTCTAATTATTTCTTTTTGTATCTTTTGTTTCTTTTAATGAAATTTTTTTGTTACCGTCTCCAAAAGAAAAAAATATTCAAAAGGCCCATCGTCTTTCTTTATTTGCATATAATAATAAAATTGAATATATAGTCATTCACGGTCAAATTACCTCCACTATAGAGGGGAAAAATATGAGATAAAGGGAGTGAATGATATAATATAGCAATGTAGATGTAAATTTGACTTTTATAGAATTTAAAGCAATAACGTGTTGCTTGAGCATTCATTTAAGGAGACAGATTTTTTTCTATCTTCAGTTTTAATTTCTCATAGAAAAATGATATTAAATATTCAATTATATGAAACAAATAGGCTCTAAATGGGTCTTGCTCAAAACAACCACCTTATTTCTTTCTAAATAGCTCTAAATCCGCTTCAAATGGAGAGGGAAATAACATAACTCCCAACTTTTAATTATAATGAAAGTGAAATCTCTTGTACAACAAGTGTTTTTCCTCCAAATAAACAACCAGTTACTGTTAGATTTTATCACAAATCCCTTTTTCCGATATAGCAATACTTCCGTTCATTTAGAAGAATTACGAGAATTCTATTTAAAAAAAAAAAAAAAAAGACAGACAACCACCCCCCAACTCTGACCCCGGGTATGAGGAGTAATGCTTACATGTCCCGGGACATGGACCGAATGGCCCTGGGGGCGTTGGATCCCAGGCAACGGCCCCATGGCCATTCGGTCCATGTCCCGGGACAAAAGCCCGGGACATGTAGCTTTTTTGGGGTATGAATGTGCGAAGAACAGGATGTCCCAATATTTCCATGTCCCTCAATCAAAGAGGCCCTTGGTACAAACCAAAAGCAACGTAGAAAGTGGTGGCAATGATTTCAAAGCTGATAATGATGAAGCAGGGGCCATCAGCCCCATCAAGTGACCGATCTCTACTAAATTCAATGCATCTGACTTGTCACGTGTGCGGCTCACCACGTTCAAATAACTAATCTTTTCAAAGTATATTATAATAGGAAAATTTCGCTTTTAAGTCTTCAAAATTTTACCTTATTTCAAAAAAAAAAAGAGGCTAATTTTAAAACTTTCAAATTAATTCTTAATTTTTTTTATGAAGTTTTCAATTAAAAACATTCATCAATCTAAAACTATTTTTCGGTAATTTTTTTTTCAATTTTCTTAAACTATCCAAATGATCCAAATCATGATCCGGACCGTTCATCATCTTTAGAAGCCCCAAAACAGCTCGTATGTCAAAAATCAACCATTGATTTTTCATATATATATATATGTATATATTGAGATATTAATAAAAACATCCAGACCATTGGATCACGAGATCTTAAGTTCTGTAGGCCCCATATACTGAATACCAACCATTCAATTGCTCTAAAAGTCCCCAAACATCTAGCCAGTCAAATTTGGCAAAATTGGATGTTGAGAAAAGCAAAGAAACTATCGACCAATGATCTGCGACAGTATTCAAGAAGGCGTTTTTAACGGTCCGTTTATGTGGCCCCAAGTCATGATCCAATCCGTCTTCTTAAGATTCGAGCCGTCCTTCGGATAGATCAAAACAGTTATGGGATGAAAGCCATTTATTCCACCATGGCCCCACTTGCTGTTTGGACGGTCCGTTTGGGAAAATGAAGGGGAGGGGAGGGAAAATTTGAGGGGGAAGGAAAATGAAGGGGAGGGGAGGGGAGGAAAAATTAATTTTACCTCTTATTGTTTGGGAAGTCAAAAAGTAGGGGGAAGAAAAGTGAAAAAATAGGGTTTTGTTTGTAAGTGAGATAAAGAGAAAATTACCCTTTTGCCTTTACTTTTATGAAAACTTTAAAATTCTCTTTTATATATAAAAGGCAATGTGGTAATTTAACCACTTTTTCCTCCTCCTCTCTCCATTTTCTTCCCATTTTTGGGGAAAAATTTTATGTACACATCCCCCCCACCCCCCTCAAAAAAAAAAAAAGGTGTTTGTCATTGTCAGTATTTAATGAAGTTACATGTTATGCTTTTAGAAGAAAGAAAAGAGAAGAAAAGCCAACATTAATTCTAGACAGCCGTGATTTTTGGGATGCTTTGGCAGAGACAGGTGCCTCTTTGCCGGACAGAACCACCAACCACCAGAAGATAAGAAGGAATCTTTGGAAAGATACAGCTAACAGAAATAGTATCCACCTAGGGATGGGAACTGGGGTTTGTAAGATCTTGGTGGTCCCCCTATTTATTAATAAAATTTTGGCCCCACCTCATTAAATCAATCCTTCATTCAACTGCCTATAAATTTCATGATCAAAAGTCACTTTTCTAATTATTTCTCTTTCTATCTTTGGTTTCTTTTAATAAAATTTCTTTTCTATATTCTCGAAACGAAAAACAACAAATCAAAAGGGTTTTCAAGCTAAGTTTAATGTGGGGAGGAGCATTCTTGTTAGGGTTAAGATTGAATATGTAGAGATTCATGTAAATCCACTAGTTGAAGTTACTATTTAAGCCCTGTTTAGAAAAAACGAAAATAAATTTGGGATACCAATTGAAAGGTGAATTTCTGAGTAGAGAAAGGGAGGTGGGGGTCTATGGCTTATTTTAAGTTGGGGCTGAGCTAGACCTCCCTTAGAGCCCAAATAGGCTGAAGCCCCCGTATTGGTGAATGTAGGTCCGCCCCCGCTGACATTGTCTCTTGCATGAGTGGAATTCCATAGGGGGCTAGCAACTGTCTCTTTCACCAACTTGCTCAAGGTATGTTCTTTGGGTATTATTTTGTATGGGGGAACTCTTTCCACTTTTGCGGGATTTCTTGTTTTCTTCTAGAACATGTGGGCTCTCTCACACGTACCAGATCCTTTGGCTAGAGTGTGTGTATATATAACAATTTAAAATGAATGTCCACTTCTATGCATCAAGTGAAGTTTGAGGCCTTTCCACCAGAGGGAGGGTGTTTCCGATTTTCAATGGATGAGCATGTCTGCGAGTGCCAGGCAAGACTACTTTAAGTGCCCCTTTAGTTGCAAGAATTTTGAGAAATTTTTTTGGGAGGTTTTGGAATTCTTCCAATAAGGTTCTTATAAGTGGAAAATTTCAAATGCCAGTCCCACTCAAATATTTAGAATGCAAATATTCTATCTAAAAAATGGATGTTTCTTTAAAAAATAAAAGTTGGGCCTATTAGGGTTTTTTTTTGGAGATAGACGGCTCATTAATTTAGGTATTGAATGAGGTCAAAAGCTTCCCATAAGTTCAATTCATGAAAGCATTTTTTTTTTTAAATATTTTTTCAGATCGATGTCAGTAGGGTCAATTAATCCCACTGAGATCAATGTAGCGCCGCCTATAGGCCCTTAGCAAGTCTAACTAAGGATGGCTCTCATTTATTTATAAGCACAAGATAACAAAAGTTGGTTAAATATCTCATTTCTCACTCTATTGCACCATGCTTCAATCTCCTAATTCTGTCTTTGTGCGTGCAAATTTTTTTCTCGTGTGTGCAAGCATTATCTCGTTACATGAGCCGATTTTTCTTCCCACGTAATGGGGAGCTAACACCCCATGACTGAAGTTTATCATAGATTCCAACCCACTTGGAAGGGTGCCAAAAAAAATAAAAAAATCGATACAAATAAAATTTGCAAAATATATACACATGGTAGCGTTAAACACGTTGGGCAATGTCAGGCCCTTCAGCATCTGTGTGCCCAAGTCTATATCCCTTTAAAAAGTTGGACCAGGAAGATAGGCCTATGAAAAACTCTAATTCAGCTCAAGAGACCGGGCTAATTGAGTTTTGAGAGTTGAGAATTTAGAACTTTTCTTTTTCCTTTAGTATGGTCACCATTAATTGTTGTTACGGTTGCCCTTGTAACCAAAGTTTAGATATTTCCCAAGACGTTTTTTATTTTATTTTATTTTTACGATATCACAAAATTTTATTGCAACATCATAAAATTTAATTTAATTATTGAAAATGGGCATTGAAATACAAAGAAAAAGTAGAATTTAATGCAAAGCGAATATTTCAATATAAGTTTTTCGTTACCGCAATAAAACTTTACAATATCGAGTACAGAGAATATTTTGGAAAACTTGGGTTAGTGAGCACCAAAAGCGATGACTCAGAGCCGAAATCGATGCTGATAGTGACAGTAGAGAAAAAATCCCTGATTTTTTTATTTGGTTCAGATTGAAAATTGAGACTTTAGGAAAGCAGAGTGATTTTTTACCTTCCGTTTTCAACGAGAGAGACTTCATGGGTGGTCGTCGAGTATGAGGACCCGAGTATGAGGAGCTATAACGGCAAGGACACGTTGTTTGTATTGAAGGGATACGAATTTTACATATAAAAAGTGATGTATCGAATACGATACAATATGATACTTATTCATTTTAAAGTATCCATGCATCGTAGATGGAAAGCTGTGTTTGGTAAAGGTGGTCCTCATGAGGATGATTTCTTTTATTGGGTGACCTCGTCAACTATGCATTAATCATGGAAAAAAGGACTGTGTGTGAAATGAATAGAAGTGGAAATCAGATGAGCCGACAGTGGTGGTCTCTGATTGGTTGACTCATGGTCACCGTGGCTAACACCACTCATTGGTTCCCTATTCTTCCCCGCTGTGTTGAGTTAGCCACTCAGTGGTTCCCTATTCCTCCCCCGCTGTGTTAACTCAACTTTCTATCGTTGCTCTTGTGAATCTAAAACAGATTACTGTTTGCTTGGAGGCTGGTCGGACCCACAAGTTTTGCGTAACTGTCAAGTTTGCCAACCATATTTAAGTCCCCTCTCTCTCTCTCTCTCTTTCTGTACTCACATATCCCCTGCAGTGCTCTGTCCAGTTCCACAAAAGAGAGAGATATAGAGAGAGGAAGATGGCACGTTCGATGAAGGAATCCGAGAATGAGCCCACACAGGGGGCCTCATCATCACAACTTCTCCCACCCAGGAGAGGTGCCGTGCTGAAGAGGATCTTGGGATCGTTGGTCCGTGCAGTTAGAAATATTGTTGCCTGTAGATGCGGAGTGAAGAAGCATGTTACGACGTCGCCAGACTAATTGCCACTACAGAGTACAGATTCCTTCTTCTCCCCCATAAAACTAAGACTTGCTGTGTCTTCTCCATATATATGTATCAGATGCATATTATACAAAACCTCTGGGGGGAATGTTTCAGCTCTTGTATTTTATAATCCTCAGTCTTGTGAAAATACTCTTGCCTTTTCCCATAAAAGATATATAAGATGTTTGTATTCACATCTCCATCTAGCATTTTATTATCGCCCCCCCTACTCCTCTGTGTCTTTGGACAATCTCTATACCTCCAAAAACATCCTCAAATATATATAATGCTCAACAATATTTTATTAAATTTTGTTTTTCTTCTATATCAAATTGCCCTCCACTTTATTTCTCAGGAGTTTGAAACATGACACACTAAAAATATTACTCTTGAAATATGACACCAACAGGCTGAGTGGAGCGAGGGTCGCTACTGCCTGGATGCGTATTGCCTATGGATTAAATGAGAGGACAGGGAATGTGTTTTAAGCATTGAAATTGGGCACTTTTTTTTTTTTAGAGATGCGAGATGTGAGATGTGTCCTAAGAGATGTGACTGGATGTGTTTTTAAGGATTGAGAAGGGGCACTTTTTTTTAGGGATGTGTTCAAGAGATGTGTTCTAAGAAATGTTTTTGTTGGGAGGATGCTGATGTGGATGAAGGAGGGTTCAGAGCCAGACTTTTTTTTCCCCCTTACCTTGGATAAATATCAGGAGTCTAGAGTCTCAGAGTATCTCAGTCGGTCAATGAATGGAATGCCACAGTAAGGATCACTAAAATTTAAAACTCAAACATATCTAAAGATCATTACCTTATGATGAAGAGAAATTTAAGGACTTTTCAGCTCTGGGAGGGGTTTCTTTTTAACGACTCAGATCAAGAATGGGTGGACACACTGGCGGAACGAGAGGAGGAGGAGGCGGGCAGGGCCACGGCCATGGCCATGCCTTCCCCTCGAAAAAAAATTTCAAAAAAAAACAACCCCTTGCCCTTTTCAAAATTTTTATAATATTTTTAAATAATTTTACATGGTGAAATGTGGGGTCCACCACATCCTAAGTACAAGTACGGCAGGGCCCGTCATCCTCCAACTGGATGGGCTATCACGTTCATGTCATTTTCTCAAGCCCCACCCCTATGACACCACAATTTTTTTTTAGTGGCATGCATTTTGTGGCTTCACAGTTGACTTCCTGGTCCCACCACATTGGCCTATTGGAGATCAAATAATGAGTTCCATCCTCTATTGCAGCTATTACACTCTTTGTATGTAATAAGTCTCCAAAACTCTGTAGCGAGGCCGTTATAATGATAATGTGTATCGTCCAAAATGAATATCATCTTCTCTCACGATGTACCCTTGGATTTCAGGTTATTAGAAATGGATCCGTCTCTAAGATTGACTACTGAAGACTGGACGGGGCACTCACATGGCAGTGTTGTTGATGTGGCATTAACCGGAGGAACCCTTGGTTCAAACCATTTTCAAAATACATTTCAGCATTAAGTATGTTGGCCAAGGTCAGACATTTCAGCATTGGACTCGGCTGCATTAAGTATGTTGGCCAAGGTCAGACATTTCAGCACATACATGGCCCCTTTAAGAATTGGGTCAGAATGATGACCCCACGTACAACCCTTGGACCTAGAAAAAGCCCAATTTCAGCCCAACAGACTCGGGCCAATTTTCACTGAGATCTGAGAAATGAGATTTTCCTGAGACTTAATCCCCAAGAATTTGAAAAGGAGGGTCCCAAGAGCCAATCATGGTTGAGTCCACAGTGTGAACAACAACAGGAATAAAGGAGGCCGGTGTGAAAGCAAGATTGCCTTTGCTCCAATCGAGGCACGTGTGAGGAAAAATATGTGGAGTTTGTATGAATCCAGCTGTTTACCCTCTGGAGGGGGGGGGGGGGGGGTTGGGAAAGTGAAAGTGGGGGAAATTTTTTTTTGGGAGGGGAGGGAAAAGGAGTGAAAAAATTTTTCCCCCAAAATTGGGGGGAAAATGGGGGAGAAGAGGGGAAAATGAGAGAAAAGACTAAATTGCCCTTTATGTGTAAAGAAAATTTTAAAGTTTTTATAAAAGTAAGGACAAAACGGTAATTTTCTCTCTATCTCACAAACAAACAAAACCCTACTTTTTCACTTTTCTTCCCCCTACTTTTTCACTTCCCAAACAAGAGAAGGTAAAATTAATTTTCCCTCCCCTCCCTTCCCCTTCATTTTCCTTCCCCTTCAAATTTTCCTTCCCCTCCCCTCCCCTCTCCCAAACGGACCGTTAGTCTCCGTTGCTGCGGACATTGGGATAGGTGTAGGCCCCATCATCAGAAGCTATTCATTTGAATCCCACGTACCAAATCACTTGTTTAATAGTAATCAATCCAAAATAGTAGTGCGTACTCCAGAATCTGAGGGTTGTAAATTATCTTATCTTGGTGGGCCATGCCATTTCCCATTGCATGAAGCGTTTTCATCGAGTTGCGTCACCTAATAGTCGTCACACTCTCGTCACCAAAAGGCAAATCTCCAAATGTATCTTTTATGCTGTCGGTTTGGAAATGGGTCGGACCCACAAGTCATGCGTAACCACCAAGTTTCCAGTTTTGCATTCCATTTTTTTTTTAAGTCCCTCCTGAACCTGATCTCACAAATTCCTCAGCCCAGTTCCACAGAGAGAGGGAGATGGCCAGTTCGATGAAGGAAGCCAACAACACACTTCTTCTTCCACCAAGGAGAGGTGCAGTGCTGAAGAGGATCTTGAAATCGTTGTTCAGTGCAATTAAAAATGTTGCTTGTGGTGCCAAGGAGAAGAAGCTAAAAACCACTACAAACCCCGCTTCTTCCCCACAATAATAAATCTTCTCTACAGGTATCTCATGTACATATACAATATTTCAGCTCCATTTGATGCTTTTATATGATCGATTGATCATGGTTATGTGTGTATGTATATTTTTTTATGTAAATTCCAACTGTTTGATCCATCCGAGCACCTCTCTCTCTCTCTCTCTCTCTCTCTCTCTCTCATATGTTATGGACTTAGCATTGGATTGAAACGGCTGTTTTTGTCTTTGGGGGTATTGAAATCGATATCAATGTCTAGGATGATGATCTTACTGGGCTGTTATTTTTAACATCCTTAAATCTATTGATGGATCTATCCATCAACCCTTGATTGGCAATGGCTTGCAACTAGTTTTGTTTTTTAATACTGCAAATCAGATTGTGGACCCACTTGGATTGATGGTAGTTAGATGGTGACAAGGGTGGAGAAATATTATATATTGGTGAGCCACAAAACCATTCCTTCTGCTTCAAATGCTCGATGACTAACAGTTAATAAGTTTAATTTTTACCATACCTAACGAATTCAGGTTACGTGAGGGGCATCTCCTGATAGCTCTATTGTGCACAACATAAATGGGTGCCTACAAAGAGGGTTTACATTTGTCACACTCGAAAAAGTTTGGACTTTGGAGTAATATAATAATGAAATCCTATGTCTATACTTACAATAATGAATCCCACCTAAGCAAAAGCACCTATTAAATAATAATTTTATATTGCTCATATGATGGTGATATTTCTTGGATTTTTGGGGCCCTAGTTCTCTAATCGACTTCTTTTTCCACCTTGTCCCACCTACTACCTCTTCTCATTAATTAGCACAAATTGATTTCAATCTGATTCAGATTAGTTGCATATTACTCACCACACCTGATTAAATTGTAATAGCACAAGCCTTTTTTTCTTCCTTCCAAATGTCCAATTCTGTTTAGCATTTTTAGGACTTTTTGGGGTTAGAAGTTTAGCATTTTCAGGATATTCCATACTTGTGAAAACCTGCTTTGAAATTGGTAAATTGTATACGGCACCTCGTTGAAAATTTCCTTGACCACCCTAGCCGTTTTGTATGGGTACTATATTGATTTCAATTTGTCTAGAAGACCCAAAATGTCCTTATTTTGGGACAGAGTAAGGTTGTACTTGTCTATAAAGCCTACTTCAGAAAGTACATCAATAATTTTGTATGGTAACCATCAAAATGATGATCAAGAAAATGTTCCTAGCGTTGGTAGCCGCCCAAACCTTATCATTGGCACCCATCCTTCTGGATATGGTTGTACAACTATATGTGATAAGAGATGATGAGTTGTGGAAGGTCCCCATCATGGTACCACGATTTGAATAATTTCAGATGCCCCATTAAAATGATAAAATGTGTTTTTTTTTTTTAACAAAATGGTATATGTCCCCAATGCATATATTAGAGTGGGCGATTGTCAATTGGATGTCATATTAATCAAGTGTAAATCTGAATCACCTGCTTTACACTGTTCTGGCATCTGGGCCATTACTAAAACAGAGGAGAGATGCTACTTTAAGCGGTTTGGATTTAAATTGGGGCCATCATCGATATAAGTGGCTGCATTCTCCTTTCACTGTGGACAGATAATCAGGTTAATGGGGGCATGGGCCTTAAAAATGACAAGAAACACTTACTAACTTTGGGCCCAATTTAATGGGTTGGATAGCAAACGGGCCATTGAGATTAAATGTAGGTCCCACCTAGGGGATGTGACCTGGGGTTTGGAACATCTTGGCCAATTTGGGACCCACCTATCATGTCAATCCTGCCCACAAGTTTCAACGCCTTTTGTATTAAAGAAAAAAGGGTCATCCAATCGTTTACTCCACTCAGCTGGGAGTAGTAGGCGCATTTGGTTTTGCGGACCCTTTGGATTGATCTTCAGTGGGCCCCATGAACAGTTGTGCACCATTAACGAGGCACCTCATTGGTGGTGACGAAGATGGTCTTGTTGATGACAGTTACGATTGGGTGCAGCCTACCTATCAAATTCAAACCATTGAAAATAACATCCGGCATGTGTAATGTGGAATATCCATAAGAACTGTGTAATCATGTTTTTCATCAAATTATAATCAATCCAATGGTGGTGGAACAAACTCGGACTGACATTATTTTTAAGTGCACTTCATATACTTAGAGGGCTATTACCTTTTAATGGTTCTGATTTTGAGAGGCAGGACTTATAACGGAGTTCCACTCCTTGAACTTTGAATTTCTCTAAGTTAAAGCCTCCGAGGATCCAAGATTTCACTTGTATGTCCATAGTCTAGTCACCAGGTAACTCTGGTGATTTGCTTTATTTGCCTTTTAGATATGGGGACCATTGACAACATGTACTTGTAAAGTTGGTTGGATATCTTGTTTCTCACTCTACTTCCCATGCATCAAACTCAGGTAGTGCAAACCTTGAGCCCAACAGACCGACCTAATCAAGCCTTGAGAGATGAGAATTACGACCCATTTTTGCCCTTTTCAATTGGAATTGAGACTTGGTCTCACTCTACCATTGACAACAGCCACTACAGACCCCCTCTTCTCCCCATCAAACTAAGACTTGCTGTGTCTTCTGCATATGTATCAGATCTATATTATACAATATCTCAGTTTCCTGTGTTGCTTTGAAGTGATCAACTGATCATGGTTACATTTTTATGTGTGTATATAATATATTTAGTCATCCCTGCACTTCTCCATTCCAACATTGGAAAATGGCTTGTCTGGGGAATGATTCATCTCTTGCATTCTATAATCCTCCTTCTAGTGATCTCCATCTATCATTTTATTATGTCCAACCCCTATCATTTTTTATCTATTCATTGGGTCTCTCCTTCAACCCTTGATTGGAATGCAACTAGTTCGGTTTCTGAATGGAGAACATTAATGTGTGGGGCCCATCTGGATTTATGCCAGTTAGATGGTAATAAGGGTCGAGGAATTTGAAAGGTGAGTCACAAAACCATCCCATCAGCTTCAAATGCTTCAAGTTTAACAGGTGATATAAGTTAAATTTTTGCCATGACTTAATCCAGCAATTTAGGTGAGGGCCATTTCCTGATAGCTTTTTCTAGTAAACAACAAAAATAGGTGGGTACAAAAAGACTTCATATGTAGGGGAAATGTTCATGTGCATCTATCCCTCACCATAGGGTGATGGACACTTCCATAAATGGGGATTTTCAAGTACAAAAGTGCATTTTCAAGTACATAGGGTGAGGTACACTTCTTTGTCTTCATGTGCAAAAGGGGAAAGTGCCCCTCACCCTATGGTGAGGGATAGATACACATGAACATTCCCCCATATGTAGATATTTGTCACACTCTTTAAAGTTTGGAGTGATATAAAAATGTAAACCTATACCTACAATGAATCCCACCTAGCCAAAAGCCCCTATTAGGTAATGATTTTATATTCTTGTTTGCTATCTTGGCTGGGCACTCTGTAGTTTGGATCTTGGAAAGGCACTGCAATATTTTTCTTCTGGGTTTCAAGGTCCCATGAGAAATTTCGGTATTTTTTTAGTGCATTACCTTCAATCACTAGAATCCAAGGGGTTGTTAAGTGGTTAGTTCCACAGTTCCTCTCTTTTTTTGAGCTTGAGGTTTTGGGTATCGACCCTCAAATTTTTTTCTTTTCAGAAATCAAAGGTTAAGTCCACTTATATTACTATTTGAATGCCACAGGAATTTTATTTCCGTTTTTTTTGTCCGAAATAAATATTAGTATAGCCAAAAGAATTGAAAAAAAAAGAGTGTGTGTAATAGCTGGATGGGGGTAGTTCCAGACCTTTTAAGCCGGCACTGGAGGTCAATTTGGGTGGGGTGTGTACCTGGATGGTCGGCCACTGAATCAAAGTTTTGTCTAGTGCACCCCATTGGCGGTGGCAGCCTCTGCCCATCAGGACCTAGGGACCACTTTGACAGAGCTTTATGTGGAGCCTCAGATAGTACGAAAGGAAAGGCAGGTGAGAGACAACGCAATGATTTCAGAGATCCTTTTCGTACAAAGGGCCTGGACCTGTAAGATTACAGACCTTTCTGGATACAATGCATCTCTATTGTAAACAAAAAGTCTACTCACCCCGGAAAAAACCTCGAGGTAGAGCACGACTCCCCATGGAGAGTCGTGCTCCATCCCGGGGTTTGCCCCGGGGTGAGTAGCACGGCTGCTATTGTAAAACGTGGGGCTCACCACGTTCATTGAATAGAATCTTTTCATCTCCAACTGAAAATGTACTTTCACATGTGTGTCATGTTTTTCACTCCCTTCATAGAGGACAATAACACTTTATGAGGTATTGTCCTTGTTCATTGCTCGGATTCTTCAGTTGATTTTGTGGTCTAACCATTGTACAGCCGTTTCAGATCATATAACGTTGATAGAATTCTCCGGTGGTCCAATTTCTACGTGTTTCTGATTAATCGGAGGTGGGAAACATCAATTCATCTTGGTGCATTTGTACAATAAAAGAATTTCTCTGTTTTACAAATTCTAAATTTCGTGAGAGAGGAATTTGTATTTATGCCAGTCAGCTAGAAATTTAAAATTCTCTTATTGAAGAAATCCAATTAATTTTTCATCTTTTGTAAGGAAACTGTTTGGTACGGACAACCCCAACCAGAGCTACGTGGTAAATGAAAGTACAATTACTTTTTAGTGCGGATTTCTCTCTTCGTACAAACACACACTATATCTTCAATAAATGTTAGGCGTCCAGTGTCTTAAAAAGTCTCAATCTGTCACCGAATGGAATGCCGCACAAAGAGGGGAGGGGAGGGGAGGGGAGGGGTGAAAATTTGATGGGGAAGGAAAATGAAAGGGAGGGGAGGGGAGGGGAGGGAAAATTTATTTTACTTTCTCTTGTTTGGATAGTAAAACGGAGGAGAAAGAAAAGTGAAAAAGTAGGATTTTGTTTGTTTGTAAGGTATATGTAAAATTATCAAAAATGACATTTCTAAAAGTAAAAAAGTAGGAAGATTACCATTTCAAAAGGAGCATTTTAGTTATTTCATCAAAAATCCCCTCTTTCCCTCACTTTCCCTTCACATTTGAGGGGAAAATTTTTTGGTGGGCCCCACATAAATTTTTCCCCCAATTTCCCTCCCTCCCCCCTTCCCAAACACCCTCCATTAAAACATTCCCTCCACTTTCCCCTCATTTTTTTCCTTCCCCCCATTTTCCCTCTTTTCCAAACATAGTGTAAGGCCTTGTAATCAAGCAAAATTTTGAGGAGTTTCTAATTCAGGGAAGATATTTATTCTCTACCATTCAAATCAGTAATGTGTGAGCATCAGTGCATAAGTATTGAGGCCGATTGGTCCTGTGGTTACTATCGCGAGTCAAGGTCTCATAAATGAGGGGCCCACTTTAACAAATTAAAAGAGTAATGGGGCTTCTTTCCTCATTTCCAATTGAGCAGATGCCATGTGTTTGGATGCTCTGTATCGTTGAATGTAGACTTGGTCGTGACATTGACGCTGCCAAGGAAATTGAGCAATCATCTACCTTGGGGTTGTGTTGAGGAGCAATCCGGTAAACTGTGATTTAAAAATGCTCTGAACCTAACAGGACCCACATTTGGGCTCCACAAGAACCCAGCCACAAAACCGACCCTCACGTGTCAACGGTGTCACTATAGTAGTGGTCGCAGTAGCATTCAGAACTCGGGATATTACTTAACATGCTTGTTAGGGATTTCATTTTGTTGGCTAAGTCTAGGTCCATTGAATTGTATATTTTTATTTTATTTTAGAATGGACTGTTGTTTAGTCGTCGGAAGATCTAAAATGAGGATTGCAGTGTTTTGGATCACATAAGCCAAATTCCAAAATATACTCTGGCTATAGCAAAGAAGTAGTTCGCTAGAGCGAACCTGGGACAGTAACTGGCCTCGATATTGGGATGCGTGGTCAGTTTGCCTAGTTCAACTAGAATTTTAATTTAGAGTTTGAGTATAATTTCAATTACGATTGGAATATTTTTAGAAGACTCTTGCACGTTTTTAGGACTATATAATGAGTGATTCTCTCAACTGATCGTCAGCCCCAAGTGCAAGGTTGCAATTGTAGTAATAACTCGGTGAAGTTCGAGGTCGATCTATAGGAAGTAAGTAATCACGCAAAACCTGTCCTATTGAAAAACTAGTTCTAGCCCAAAAAAATCTATAAAAATCACAAATCCTACTTTAATAAGAAATTAATTACAAGTATGAAAAATTAATTATAACCAAAGAAAAAGAAAAATCCTAATATAGAAACCTAATCTAACTACTGCATTCACCATAAGATTTGTCAGTCCAACCAATTGCAATAATTGATAGAATGCATAAAAATACAATAAAATAAAATAAAATCAGAGAATGAAAAACATAGATTTTAATTCTCAAACTTTGCAATAATTACTTTGCTTGATGCAATCAAGAAAAAAACAAGACCACCGCACCAAGTGTGCACTGTCACTACGCACAAAAATTTTATGTTGACCCATTGGTGAAGACCAAGACCCCATAAATTTGATTTATTAATGAACGACCCATTACAAGCAAATAATCATTACGATATTTTTTTGAGTCAAAATAAAGTGCATCCAACCATACCCTAGACACATGAAACACTAAACGGAGGAGAAGGACTCGCGGTCTCGAACGGCGATCCAACCGGCTCTCGTTTTGCGGTCTGAAATTCAAGCAAGGGAAGATGATGAATGGCTGGTCCGATGGTAGAATGACGATTGCAACGGCGGCGGCACAATGGCGTAGAAATCCAAGTGGTGGTGTGCCTTACGGAAGGCCTTGGATGAAATATTGATGGAATGATGAGAGATGAAGAAAAATTAATGGAAAAAGGGGGATTTGGGTTGCTCGTCATCCAAGGTGTGGAGGGGAAGATGGAATCCACGTCCAGCCCTTTGTGGCTCTTTTTATGTTAGTTTGATGGCTTGTGGTCCAAGGTATCTTAGTTTGGGAAGTCTCCAAGTTATGATAGAATCTTTGGCAAGTTTAGGAGATTATTTTTGGGGATTCTCAGATTTACTTTGTCTTTTGAATTTCTTGGTACACATGACTCTTTTGCTAACTTGAAACTCCTCCACTTGGCCCTACTTGACTTTAAAAAAATCCACATCTAAACTTGTACAACTTGGAATGCATGTAGGACCATCTTAGATGTGTGAAGCGTAGTGTTGGACGATCTTCATGGTTGATCCTTTACTTCTGGATTGAAAAGAAATCTGAATTTTTCAGATATGTATGGAAAGTTTGAAAGCTTGGTGGGTCCATGTGGATTTGTCACAATTTGGACAATGCTAGTGTTGGACGTCCAATCTCTTTGATTTAAAAGTTTTCAAATCTTGGAATTTCACGTGGACCCACTTTCTCTCTTAAAAACCATCTCAAATCTTCAAATTCAAACTTTTGAGATTTTCAAGGAAATCTTGACTCAAATCTGAAATTCAAATTTTTGTTTGCAACTTGTAAGAGATGATGGGCCCCACTTGGATGTGTAATTTTTGAATGGAAGATCATGGATGTACATCTCTCCCTTGGCCTTTTTTTTTTCTTCTTTTGTTTTATTTTGAATCTTGGCCATCCATCTTGTATTCTTTAATTGATTTACTTCTTCCGCAGGCCCCAAGAAATTGGGCTTTCCTACAAAAAATAAAAATCGTATAATAAGTGATCAAAGAATTATCTATTTATGTAGGAAAAGAATATTGCAAGATGCGGGCCCCAATTCACACTAAATAGATGTATAAGATTTCACCATTTTATCAAGTTTTCTTTAATTAAATCCATGGTGCAACAAAAATTCATCATTTTATGTGTGAATCAAAAAAGTTAAGAAACTTGTGACTTTCAATGCCAAGAAATAGAGAAATTCATGATTTTATGTGAAAATGCGATTTTTCAATGAATTTTAACTCGAATTCAAACTTTGATGCCCATAAACATAAAATCATGATCTTTTTTTACTAACATGGTGCATGATTTGATGATTAAGTCCTTAATTACTCTAAAATGATGATGTAATTATGGATTAATCAGGACTTATCATCAATCTTAAGAGACACAAGAAGTTACTCTCTCTTGTTTTAATGTGAGAAAACTCTCAGAGAGATTCCTTATTATTTAAAATTATTATTGAGAGATTGGGCTGAAGATTTGCTCTAGAAGGTTTGAAACTTCTACTTCTTTGTAGAAGATTTATGCATCTTAATTTTCTATGTGTTTTTGGAGGATCAAGCATAGGGAACGGTGCGCAGCGAGTAGTTGTGGCAGCGAGAAGTTGTCTATGAACAACTATAGTCCTTAGGTCCACGTACTGATTGGAAAAAGAGAACTGTGAGTATATTTTGTAGCCATTCAATAGCGATTGATTTTTCTGATCGTGATTCTTCTTCTTTGATTGAGTTTCCACGTTTAATTTGTGTTTGCCTTGTTGTGGTGTTTGACTGATAGATTGATTAGCTAGTTTCCTTTGTTTTTATCCCACTGCATTGATTTTTGGAACTAACATCCATTCGAGTATAGCAATTTTAATGCTTTCACATGTGTTTCTTTCCGTCCATTTTAGGGTTGACGGGGTCTAGCTGCTCCAAGTATGTGTGGCTTGAGTTTATCTGCTGGCTGTAGATGGACCCTTGTGGGTCTTTGAAATTGAGCATAGTAACTTGGGATCTATTCTTCTGATGGAGTTACCCAATATGGGTTGTGGCCCATTTATACATGTCTACAAACCGGCCACAAACCGAAAGACAGGCCTAGGTTTAATTTGATTCAAATTTTGGTAGATTTTTAATTATTCAAATTTTCGCAACAACAAAGAAAGAGTCTTATTTATGTTCTCTAAGCATGTTGGTATTTGTAATTCTTATGAAGCGGAGGTGCAAGTTATAATGGAAACTCTTCAATGTTTCTGAAAATCTTTTTATAAAAGCCTTATTCTGGAAAGTTACTCTTTAAATGCAGTTTGCTTTTCACCTTAGAGCTGTGCAACAGAGCTCGGATTTTGTCCCAGGCTCTGGCACGGCTCCCCATGGGAGCCGTTGAGCCCGAGACAGAAATCCTGGACTCAGTAGACTTTTTGTTCACCTTATTTCTCCGTTTTTCTTTGATCTCTTTTAATAAAATTTCTTGTTACCGTCTCAACAAAATAATTCAAAGTCTCCTTGTGCATTGTGGGGCCAGTGGGGCCCATCCGCATACAATTTTGTCTTAAATCTGAAATTTGCCTGTAGAAGCCATGGAATCAAGGGGCTTACAAAATCCATGTATGTGTTGGCATGAAGTGACAGGTTTCTAATGTGGGATCTGCCCACCTGCTCATGTTGGCTTTATTTTGTTTCCCAATAAAGATGAGGAATGGTTGTGTTTGTTCAAACTTGTTGCCCAATTACTCATCATGACGGCATGTTGGGTGACAATGGCCGCTGATTTGGTGGCCACACTTTATGTGGGGCAATCCAACTGTATGCCAACATGACATAGAAACATTCCCAGTGGCACCCACTGAACTTTTCTTGAGAATGAATCTGAACCCACAGCTGCCAACCCACTGAACCGAATGAGACACCTTACAAACACTGGACTCAAGGATCCAACCCTTGACAGTAGGTGACAAAATGTATATCCAATCAGGTGGGCTATCCCTATGTTCGAGTTGCCACTAAAATTGTTCAAGGGAAATTCTTGTCTTGGAAAAATAGTGACATTTAACTCGGCGTTTTTCCTCATCAAGTTAGGGAAAGATATTGTAAAAAATAAGAACAAGTTTTCGTATAAATAAAAATTAAGAAGTAGGACATTTAAGAGAAATGGATTTGAAAATCTGATTTATGTACAACTTTTACTGCTTTTATCAATTTACGTAGATAATATTGCAATTTCCTTACAATAATCTTCAAATTTGCACAAATGCAAATAATAAATACACTCCTTGTCTTTTTTTTTTTCTTTTATAACGTAGGGTTCTCAGCCAGTTGGACCAGAATAATCTCTACGAGTTCAGGAGAGAGAGCCAAGTAAAATTACCTTATGGTCCTATTGTGGTAGTGCAGTTTCGAACTTACAACCTCCGTGTTCAAATCGTGGTCCTAAGCCAATTAAGCTAACGTAATTGCAAAATGATTAAAATGCTTGCCTCTCGTGCATGGAAATTTTATATTTTTTACGTTTCTTAATTTACCATATTAAAAGTGAAAAGACCAATGGTGCCGGTCCTGACCCGACCATCACCTTTCACGGAATGGGTTTAGTAGCATATATCATGAAATTGTCACAGGTAAAGCCAATAGGCAGGTGCAAGTTGTGGTGGGTTTGGGTTTATCTGACCCGATAGTAAACTCAATCTATTGTCATCTCTGAAAATCTAATGATTAGCCAATAGCCATCCATGAAATTATAATTGATTGCTTCTTTTAATACGACGGTTGACGGAAGAATAAACTCACTTGCGTGCCACATTACGTGTACTGTATCATCATCCATATCTACTCAATACTAAAAGGAGTTCTACTATATTTTGGTCAAATACTTCATCTTCAAATGAATGTAACTTTCGATCACTGTAGATCTTGTTACGTACGAGTATATTATTAGGATTTTATTTGTGTTGGCTAATTTATGGATTTGACAAAATTCTGAGTCCACTGAGTTGTAGTTTTTTATTTATTTTAAAATTAACCATGGTTGTGTCGAAGGAAGTGCTAAACCGGAGAAAGAGAGAAAATCAGAAGAATTCAGGAAGACAAACATGGACCCGATCGATTGGATAAACATAGAATCGATCACATGTGTAGAGCCTCCCAGTTAAAAGGAGCAGCATGAAAATTTCGGGAGACAGTCGAGGACCGATGAATCGGACCTAATGACTGATCGATCGGATGGCGGCATTTTAGATTGAGACAACACTGATTTAGTTTCCTTTTGAAACTAGAACTTCCAATTTGAGTCCTATTTATGTTTTAAAACTAAGGCACGAAATTGGGACTATATAAATGGTGTCTCTCTTAAACCTATGCGACACATTAAGTACTTCTCTTATGGTTCTGAGTTGAGAAAATCCTAAGAGAGATTCGTTGATTATCTAAAGTCATTATTGAGAAGTTGTGTTAAAGATCTGTTTTAAAAGATTTACTGCTTTTACTCTATTATAAAAGAATTGTTCATCTTGGTTGTTAAGGTGTTACCGAAGCGATTGCGGAGAACGATACGCAGCGGGAAAGTCATGGCAACAAGAGAAGTTATGCAAGAACAACTACAATATTTACATCGACGTACTAACTAGGAAAGGGAGCTATGAGTATGTCTTGTTATTGTTCAATAGTTTTTGATTTCAGATCGTAATTTCTCTGTCTACACATAAAAGATTGTGTTTGCCTTATTATGGTGTGTGATTGATAGAGTTTTTTGCTAATTTGCGTTGTTCTTGCTTCTACTGTATTCGTTGTAGGACTACCAGCCATTCTAGTAAGCAAGGTATCATTGTGCTTTATACTATGAGCATGGATTTTGAGTAATATAAACACAACGACCTTCAACACCTGATTATGTTAGACCTTCACAGATTTTGAATAATTTGCGAAAAAGTCTTGATGAACAAATATAATTTTTGCACTTTTGTGGGCCCCAAAACTTATAATCATAACCATTTAGTATTTTTACAGTACCGGCAAACATCAAAACGCAAATTTTCGCATCTTGATTTTTCTTTGACTTTGAGAAAATTGTAAAAAAAACCTTAGAAAATCAGAATAAATCTAGATTTATTGGATGTACTCGTTACTTATATGAAAATGGTGATTTTGATAAACATAATAATATATTTCACATGTATAATATTTTCATATGTAACATATACATTCAGAGAGTTACTTATATATATGGGGATATTCAAGTGCATCTATCCCTTACTATATGGTGAGGGACACTCCCCTTTTTGAAAAGATTCAGATACAAAAATACTCTTGTACTTTTTGAAAAGATTCTCTTTTATATTTGAAACTTTTTAAAAAGTAAAATACCTCACTTTATGATAAGGGACAGATGCACTTAAATATTATATATATATATATATATATATATATATAGTGTCCCGTAAAAGGGAACTGTCCCTAAATACCTACCTACTCATTCAACTTCACTCCAACGAATCGAGTCGAGAATCATCATCTTGCATCTTGCTAATTGGGAATGGGTTGTAAAAAGTAAAACGAACATTCATTAAAGGCGATATTATTGTGAACGCGAATTGCCTTATCTAGTGAAATTCTTAACACCCAAACAAGTGGGCCCTCTGATGGGCTTTAGAGTAACCGACGTTTACTTTCTATTTCTATCGTTAAATGTGGGGCCCACCATTTTCTTAAGTACAAGTACGGAAGGGGGGCCCTTCATTCTCCAACTGAATGGACTGTCATGTGCGTGTCATTTTCTCGCCGCCCTTCCCACTTGCAGATAATGTCATGGCCCCACTTTTTCTTTTTTGTTTTTTTTTGGCATGCCTTGCATTTCGCACAAGTGGGGCCAACGGCCGGTGGCTACACAGTTGACTTCCTGGTCCCACCACATTTGCCCATTGGAGACCACATAGTCCCCTTCCTCTGTTGCAGATATTACACCCTTAGCAGAAAATATAATAGGTTTACAAAACCCAGCAATGGGGGCAATGTAACGACAATCCGAACATTCAAAATGAATATCATTTCCTCTTGTGAAGTATCATTGAGTTTCAGTTTATTGAAAAATGGGTTCCTCTATGAGATTGAACACATTACTGAAGACGGGCATTGACATGGTAGTGCTTTTGATGTGGCATTAATCAGATTTCCGTCAAGTGCTCATTCAAACTGTGGGACCCACCCTATTGAGCCGATATTTGAGAATATATCATAAGAGGGAATGATGGGAGGGTGTTGCTTATATCCAACAATTTGGATCATGAATGGGTAGGCAGAATTGCTAAGTAGTGAGACAGGCAAAGGATTAATATTCTGGTGCCGTGTGAACTGTGAACTATGGCTAGTCAATGGCAGGGTTTTAACAAATTACAAGAGTGAGGGGTATTATTTCTCGTATCCATTGAGCAGATGCAATGTGATAGATGGTTTGGATCATCAAATGTGAACAAATTAGTCGGCACATTGATGATTAGAAGGAAAAAAAAAAAGAGCAATCTATTTCCTTCCTATGGGGTTGTTCCGACAGGATTCACATTTGGGCTCCACCTGAGTGGTGCTCAGAATCCAAAAAGCATTGCTATATCTTTTAAAACCAAGGACATTATCAATTGGGTAACATACTCATGACAGAATATGGCTTGTACTGAGTCCATATTTGTCTTCTTTTTCCTACATTTTAGGGTTTGTGGGGGCCAATCTGCTCCAAGTGAGTGTGACTTGGGCTTAAAAACTACTAGCAGGTGGACCCTTGTGGGTCTAGGAAAATCGAGTGCGGTAACTTGGGATATATCCCCTGATGAAGTTACCCAAGTTACATGTCTAGATCCAGGACACATACCACACAGAACCCTAGGTTCGAACCATTTGCAAAATTTATACACTTGGTTGCATTAAATATGTTGGCCAAGGTCAGACCCTTGAGCACATACATGCCCAATTCTGTTACCCTTTTAACAATTGGGCCAGAAAGTTGACCCCAAGTACAACACTCGGACCTAGAAAACGCACCAATTTTCTGGACTGGGGTCAATTTTGACTTGAGAGTTGAGAAATGAGACTTTCTTGAGGCTTAAACTTCTAAGAAAACAAAATAATTTACACTACACTACACTTTGTGCGGTGCATCCTCCAAGAAAACAAACTTCTGTTTTCTCAGGAGAGAGAGAGAGAGAGAGAGAGAGAGAGAGATGGGTTTGGAAAGGCGGGCCCCGGGATTGACTCAGGTTTAGTGCATAACCAAAAAGACAAAGAGGACGGTGTGAAAGCAAGATTTGCCTGGCCAGTGGGAACAATCGCTCTAATCGAGGCACGAGTGAGGAAACTCAGGTGGTCAGTGAACTTGAAAGAATCCAGCTGTTTCTACCTGCTGCAATCGTGCTGGCATCTTTCCCTTTCAGTTCCCATTTGGAATAGGTGTGGGCCCCACGACACCATCAGAAGATATTCATTTGATCCGACGTACTCAATCACTTGTTTACCAGTAATCAATGCAAACTAGCAGTGCGTGGCCCAGAGTCCGAGGGTTGTAAATTATCTTTTCACGGTGGGCACGCCATTAATTTAAAGGGCTCTCATTAGTCGAACCGCCTTCGTTGAGTTCAGTCGCCTAATAGTCGTCACACTCTCGTTGGAGTTGGGCGGGACCCACAAGTGATGCGTAACCACCAAGTTTCCAGTTTCCACTCTCTTTTTAAGTCCCTCCTGAACCAGGTCTCTGGATCTCATGCCCTATCACTACACAGAGTACCCCAAATTCCTTCAGTCCAGCTCCACAGAGAGATTGAGAGAGAGAGACAGAGAGAGGGAGGGAGGGAGGGAGGGCGATGGCGAGTTCGATGAAGGAAGGCAAGAACACACAACTTCTTCCACCCAGGAGAGGTGCAGTGCTGAAGAGGATCTTGAAATCGTTGTTCCGTGCAATTAAAAATGCTGCTTGTGGTGTGAAAGAGAAGAAGCATGTTACGCCGTTGCCTGACAGATAATCACTGCAAACCCCCTTTTCTTCCCCACCATAATAAATCTTCTCTACAGGTATCTCATGTATATATACAATATTTCAGCTCCATTTGATGCTTTTATATGATCGATTGATCATGGTTATGTGTGTATGTATTTTTTTTTTTATGTAAATTCCAACTGTTTGATCCATCCGAGCACCTCTCTCTCTCATATGTTATGGACTTAACATTGGATTGAAACGGCTGTTTTAGTCTTTGGGGGTATTGAAATCGATATCAATGTCTAGGATGATGATCTTACTGGGCTTTTATTTTTAACAACCTTAAATCTATTGATGGGTCTATCCTTCAACCCTTGATTGGCGATGGCTTGCAACTGGTTTTGTTTTTGAATGGTGCAAATCAGTTTGTGGGACCCACTTTGATTGATGCTTAGTTAGATGGTGACAAGGGTGGAGAAATATTATATATGGGTGAGCCACAAAATCATTCCTTCTGCTTCAATTGCTCGATGACTAACAGGTAATAAGTTTAATTTTTATGATAGCTTGAACCAACGAATCCAGGTTCGGTGAGGGGCATCTCCTGATAGCTCTATTGTGCACAACATAAATGGGTTCCTTTCTACCAAAAAAAAAAAAAAACATAAATGGGAGCCTACAAAGTGGTTTTATATGTAGATCGAAATTTGTCGCACTCGAAAAAGTTTGGACTTTGGAGTAATATAATAATGAAATCCTATTTCTATACTCACAATATTGAATCCCACCTAAGCAAAAGCACCTATTAAATAATGATTTTATATTGCTGGCAAGATGGGGAAATTTATTGGCCTCAGGTGTGGATTTTTGGGCCCCTAGTTCTCTAACCGACTTCTTTATCCCACCTTATCCCAACTACTACCTTTTGTCATTAATTAGCACAAATTTATTTCCATTTGATGCAGATGAGTTGCATATTACTCATATTTATACCACACCTGATTAACTCCCAACAGCACCAACTTTCTCAAGAACTGCCGGCTTTTTTTTTTCTTCTTCCAAATATCCAATTCTGCTTAGCACTTTCAGGATTTTTTTTGGGGGGGCAGAACTGTAGAAGTTTAGCATTTTCAGGATATACCATACTTGTGAAGACCTACTTTGAAATTGGTAAATTGTAAACGCCACCTCGTTGAGAATTTCCTTGACCATCCTAACCGTTTTATATGTGTATTATATTGATTTCAATTTGTCTAGAAGACCCAAAATGTCCTTATTTTGGAACAGAATATGGTTGTACTTGTCTACAAAGAAAACTTCAGAAAAGTATATAAATAATTTTGTATGGTACCCACCAAGATGATGATCAAGAAAATGTTCCTAGAGTTGGTAACCGCCCCAAACCTTATCATCGCCACCTATTCTTCTGGATATGATTGTACAACTATATGTGATAAGAGATGATGAGTTGTGGAAGGTCCCATCATGGTTGAACATTTTTTTAGCCATTTGGGTAGATTACCCTGTTTAGATCATATGGACTGCCCTAGTCTGGTACCATGAGAAGGAGCTGGTGGGCCTTACTACCAAGATTTCAAATCATTTCAGATGCCCCATCAGAATAATAAAATGTTGATTTTTTTCTAACGAAATGATGTCTGTCTGTAATACATATTAGTGGGGGCGAGATAGTCAATTGGATGTCATATTAATCAAGTGTAAATCTGAATCACCTGCTTTACACTATTCTGGCATCTGGGTCATTACTAAAACAGAGGAGAGATGCTACTTTGAGAGGTTTGGATTTAAATTGGACCCATCATCAATATAAGTGGCTACATTCTCCTTTCACAGTGGACAGATGATAAAAATGTCAATATTACTGGTCCCACGGGCCATGGGACTTAAAAATGACAAGAAACACTTATTAACTTTGGGCCCGATTTAATGGGTTGGATAGCAACGGGCCATTGAGATTGAATGTGGGCTTTTAGAAATGATATTCACTGCTTGCTTTCAAGGTCAAGTCATGAACTTTTGAAGATGATGTGGGATTGGAAGTTACTCTTAGATTTGAATCAAGTGAAGTTTGTTCTTGCCTTTTGCGGTGATCACGGGTCATGGGCCATTGACCTTTGTTTGGAAAGGCAAGTATGACTCATGACCATTTTAGGTGATGATCGGGGCACGAGCCTTGGATATTCATACTTATAATGATAATGGTCAATGTGCTTAACTTTATTGGACCAGATGGTGGTTGGCCCAGAAGGTGGTTGGCTTTGGAAATGCATTTTGAGCATTTTGGGTCCATGGGTTCATTTATCCATTCAGTTCCACTGGAGCTACAACAATAACGGATGGGTACGTCCATGGGTGGAGGAATTGATCCTTTACAGTGTTTTTTTTTTTTTTTTTTTTTATCAGTCTCCTTAAGATAGAGAACAAATGGCATATTTATTGATAAATCATGTACCAAAAATCAATGGATGTTGGCCTGTGTGTGATCTAATACCTTGAGGGGTGATTCAAGAGTTTCCAGAATTCCGGATTCAAGATCAAACCTTGGTGCTATCTGCCTTGTGGTGTATGGTTACTCAAGTCGGGTCTCATGAAAAAGGTCCCATTCTAACAAATTATTACAAGCCTAGATTGAGTGCCTCCATTTTTTCTTTTTAATACCCAACGAGGATATGCCACGTTTGTCAGAGCCCTGAATCTTTGCGTGGACATGCCATGGACTTGATAGTGATGATTGAAGGGGGAAATGAGCAACCTTCACTTTCCATTTAGTGCTTCTAAATGCAAATGTGGTCACAATAATCCAAACACAATCTCTTCAAATTAGGGCCACCAATCACCACTCACATGGTAACGTGGTCACAGTGTCGCACCCCTAAAAGCAGTCCAAAATGTAATGGCTCACTTTTCCATCATGTGGTAAAGAAGGTGAAGGGCAGTCAAAAGGGGGCCGAGACCCTCTTCCTTAATCCCTAATTAAAAGTGTCACTTTTCCATCATGTGACCATGTCATACGTCGGTACACACAGATGTTTACCCACCCCTCATGGCATTATATGACTCTAATGTACCTAAATTGAGTGCATAACTTCATATCTATGTTATGGGATTCATATTATAAGTGGTTTAAAATGAATATTAAACGTGAGTGAACGTCAAATAATCTTTCATTTAAAGGGAATAGAATTAAAAAAAAAGATGAAAAATGAAGAAACCAACTACCACCTTAGTAATTCATTTTCCGATTTTCTTATATTATGTTTTTCTAAAAAAAAATTATTTGATGCTAATTTTTTAAAAACTCACAGTTGATCTCTATTTTTAACCGCTTATAGTATGAATATTATGTATTTAATTCTGATTTAATTTAATACAAACAACCGTATTTTAAGAGTGTGACAAAGACTATGGCACATCTATTTATCAGCACTAAGATAGAGTTCTAGATCCAACCCACAAGCCTAAAAGTCAGGCTTAGGCTCGCTCAAACCATTGGTCAAATATAGACACCTAGTTGCGTTGGACATGTTGGATAGACAAGCCCTTAAGCATTCTCCGCCCTAGCCTACCCCATTTACCAATAGGCTAAGAAAGATAAACCCAAATACAACTTTTGGGCATAGAAAAGGCCCAAATTCAGCCCAATACAGGCTGCCCAACAAAGCACGCCTAAAAATTGAGACATTTTTCTTCTTTACAGTAGATGCACACATGCCAAGTGCCAACACACAGTTACCCATTGTTTGGGAAGGGGGGAAATGGGGGGAGGAAAAAAAAGGGGGAAAGGTGGGGGGATATTTTTTTGGAGGGTGTTTGGAAAAGGGGGGAGGGAAAATGGAGGGGATGGGGGAGGGGGAAAATAGGTGCAAAATTTTTCCCCCCAAAACTGGGGGAAAATAGGAAAGAGGAGGGGAAAATTGCCGAAATTACTAAATTGCCCTTTATATGTAAAAGATAATTTTAAAGTTTTTACAAAAGTAAGGACAAAACGGTAATTTTCTCTGTATCTCACACGTAAACAAAACCCTACTTTTTCACTTTTCTCCCCCTACCTTTTGACTTCCCAAACAAGAAGAGGTAAAATTAATTTTTCCTCCCCTCCCCTTCATTTTTCTTTCCCCTCAAAAATTTCCTTCCCACCCCTCTCCCCTCCCAAACGGACCAAGGTGCGAAAAGGGAATTGCTGCCTTGGGATCGATGAACCAAATTCTCTGAGCCTTGGAGAGAGGGAGGTCAGTGTCGGCGAGCTCCCAGTGCCCGACTTTCAAATGTTAGTGATGTCAGAATCAATCCGGATTACAGCCAAATCCCAGCAATCATGTCAAGATTAATTATTCAAGATTGCAATCCAAAGCGAAGAATAATCACAAGATTGACTGACAATGATCTTTGTATTGAACTGTATTTAACCTTTTGATCAACTGTTATAAATATGTATACCTCTCTTTATATATATAAATATAACTAACCAAGCACACACTATCTCAGGGATTTGACTGGATTGATTCTGAGATTGACTAACTTCAAATGGCTCCTGAGATCTGTCATTTTTAAATTTCCCGTCACTTTCATGATGAAATTCTTTTCAAGAAACTTTATGCAACCTAAGTTTTATAAATTTCATGATTCATCGTTACTAGAAATGCTAAGTGGAAAGTTATATAAGTTGTGGTACATACCACATAGGGTTCTCATTTAGAAATTACAATATAAGAGCAGTCGCAGACTCTGAATTTGTTTTTGAAGGGGGTGGATCCATATAAGTAGTTAGGTTTTGGAGACAAATTCGAAACTTTTTTGTGAGTTTTGAAAGTGGACCAAAAATTTTTAATATGGGTTTTGGATGTGGGCCCAAAATTTTTAAGTGAGCTTTGAAAGCGGACATAGATCCACTGAACGGGAAACACCTCCAAAGACATGTGTGTAAGTCAGCCCCTGACATGGGTTTTGCCTTAGAACATGAGGCTCACGTTGAAAATTTATGATATGTGGGGCCACATTGCCACATTAGAGACTGTTGTAAATGGAGCTCAGCTTTAGAAATTAAAAATGTTAGACCATATAAAATCTGGGATGTACATTTGAAGATAACAACATTGGGTTCACCTCTGAAAAATTGTACGTGGTTATTACATCTTTATTAATTATAATGTGGAACCCGAATTTTAGAAATTAGTGCGCCCCAATTTTGAGAAATTGTGGTAAATGGGACCACCATTTCGGCATTTGAATGTGGGCCCACCTTTAGGAATTACTATGTTGGTCCACATTTAGAAATTGAGGTTGCTGAAATCTTATGGAGAAGCTGTTGAAGTTTGGAAATTGGAAAAATCTGAATCCAGTAGTTTAGTGAAGAAACATAAAACTATTGACATGAGCTCAAAGATTCCTAGAAAATCAGAATCAGGCATAAGTTCACTAACAAGAAAAAGGCAAGAAGAACTATATGGCTGTCCCAACGCTGTGGCTCAGATGGTAAAGAATGTACGTGCATGAATTCAAATTCATAGTGTGGCAAAAGAAAGAAGGAGCAAACTATATTTGCCCCCATCACGGATAATATTTTTATCACAGGTAGGCTTACAATGCAGCCGCAATGCATTGTAATATGGTGCGGCGCCCATCTTTAATGCATGGTGGGCCTCCTTTTTAAAATCCGAGCCCTAACCTAAGAACTTGATATTTATTGTATCTTCAAAGAAACTTTCATTGGGCCAAGTTTAGATTGATGACACATGAGTGTGAATCCCTCCATTTCTATCCCAATAAAGATAAAAGACAAGCTAAGCTCATCATGTATTTCAAATATAATTTAATCTAATGGCGGCCATCTTGCATATTCGAATAATAATTGATATAAGTTGATCATTATGAAGGATTTTAAGGCTGATGACCGGCTTAGATTTTGAAAAGATAGGCTCCACCATGCATTATAGGCGCGCCCTATTTTCACATTGGAAACCGATCCAACAATAGTGGGTGGCCCAGACTTTCATTTCGGTGAAATTTAGCCCCGTTAAAAAAAGTGTATATATATATATATATATATATATATGTACAAGAGTAACTAGCATGAAAGCCCTTGCAATGCAGGGTTAAATATTATCATCCAATAGTTATTTAATATGAATATTTAAATTATTTTTCAATTCATAAAAAGGAATAAAAATCATTCAATTAATAATAAAAATGAAAAAGCCACGTGCGATGCACAATTAAGTCCCACTTAAATTGATTTATAAATCAACAATAATCGAATCTCTCAGGCGACGAATATATATTTTTGTGGGATAAGTTAACAGAGTGTATTAGGAGGGTAGGGAAAGAAGCCTTAGGAGAATCCAGATGGGGTGCTCTGGCACAGAAAGAGGTATGGTGGTGGAGCGAGGCCGTCCAAGACAAGATAAGAGTTAAAAGAGAGTGCTTTAAAACATGGTAAAAGGATTGAAATGGAGAGAACGCAAAGGCATTTGAGAAGCTATATAGGCGACTCGACACTAAGGAAAATGCGAAAGAGAGATATTCAAGTTTGCTAAAGTTAGAGATAGGCGGACCAAGAACTTAAACCAAATTAAATGCAATAAGGATGAGGATGAAAAAGTATTAATAAAGGAAGAAGAGATAAAGGAGTGTTGGAATAGCTACTTCTATAAGTTATTTAACGAAAGCAGTAGCAGTGACATACAATTGGGTTAGCTTACCATTTCTAGAGAAGAATCGAATCATATGTTCTATAGGAGAATCGGTAGGGAAGAAGTAAAATAATTATTGAAAAGGATGAAGAATGAGAAAGCGGTTGGGCCAGATGGTATCTCTATTGAGGTCTGCAGGTGCTTAGGGGAAGATGGCATAAGTTGGTTGACAAAGCTTTTTAATGTAGTGCTAAAGAGCAAGAAGATGCCTGATGCATGGAGGAAAAGTATTCTTATACCCATATACAAGAACAAAGGAGATATTCAGAATTGTGCGAACTACCGCGGGATTAAACTGATGAGCCATATAATGAAATTATGGGGAGAGAGTTATTGAGAGAAGACTAAGAAGAACAACAAACGTTTCAGAGAATCAATTTGGTTTCATGCCTGGGAGATCAACCATGGAGGCTATCTTTCTCCTGAGAAGGTTAATGAAACAGTATAGAGAAGGTCAGAGAGATTTACAAATGGTGTTCATTGACTTGGAGAAGGCTTATGACCGGGTTCGTAAGGAGATTCTATGGAAAGTACTGGAAAAGAAAAGAGTGTGTCGCATATATTGAGGCGAGAAATGATATGTATGATAGAGTCGTGACATCTATAAGAACAACTGGCGGAGAGACTAAATAGTTTCCTTATTACGATCGGTCTACACTAAGGTTCAGCGTTAAGCCCGTATTTGTTTGCCCTTGTTATGGATGAGATTATAAGACATATCCAGGATGATGTGCCGTGGTGTATGCTATTTGCAGATAACATTGTTTTAGTGAATGAGATGAGAGAAGGAGTGAATGCTAAGCTAGAATTGTGGCGGAAAACGTTAGAGACTAAATGGTTTAGGCTAAGTCGATGCAAAACGGAATATATGGAATGCAAGTTTAGTCAAAGTAGGATACCTGGTAACAGAGAAGTAAGTTTGGGCACACAAAAGATTGTAGAGAAAGAAAGTTTTAGATACCTTGGATCTATGGTGCAACAGGATGGAGGGATTGATACGGATGTAAGCCACAGGATTCAGGCCGGGTGGACCAAATGGAGGAGTGCTTCGGGCGTCTTGTGTGATCGGAAAGTCCCTCTCAAGGTTAAAGAAAACTATTATAAGGTGGCGGTACGCCCAGCGTTGTTATATGGATCAGAGTGTTGGGCAGTAAAGCATAATCATGTTAAGAAGATGGAAGTTGCGGAGATGAGAATGCTAAGATGGATGTATGGGATCACAAGGAGAGATAGGATTAGGAACGAGGAGATTAGGTGCAAAGTAGGAACAACACCGATTGGAGATAAAATGAGAGAAAATCGACTAAGATGGTTCGGCTATGTTAGAAGGCGTCTAACGGAGGCACCTGTTAAAATGTGTGAAAACATAAAGATTGTCAGGAGTAGGAGAGGGAGAGGGAGACTTAAGAGAAGTTGGAAAGAAACTATTAAAAATGACCTTGCCTATATGGATCTAACGGAGGACATGGCCCTAAACAGATTTGATTGGCATCATCAAATCCATATAGCCGACCCCACTTAGTGGGAAAATGCTTGGTTTGGTTTGATTTGGTTTTTATCTAAAATAAATAAAAAATAAAAAAAACACATGGATTGGGTGAATGCATATTAGGGCTTCGGTCTGCCCTGAGCCATCAAATCGCTATTGGGTATATGGTGACTTACATTAATCTTTCAAAATACGCAGAGGGATAATAGAAATTTTGAGTCATTCAGATCTTAAAGGACATGTAAGTGGGTCAATGGATCAATTAATTAAATGGGTTCTTATCCCCACTTAAAAACGTATAAACTCTTGAAGCAGATGATGAACGTGGGTTCTGTGAAATCTTAACATGGGTTCTAGGAAATCTTCTCCTCTATGTACTCTCACCCTCATCTTCACTGTTTGGCACCAAACAACAAAGATGATGAACCCAGTAGATATTCCCAGTTTAGTTCCAAACAAGAAATCTGAGGATGGTACCAAATAGGGATGATGAAAATAATGATGTCGATGATTAAATGTGCACAAGAAGTGTGCGGCACATTGATACCCTACGCCCAAGTATTATACATAGTGTCTTTTTTTGTAGAGGGGTGTTTGTTTTGAATCATTAATGTAAACCCTATGGTATGGCTTGAATATCATAGGGGATATTCAAGCCATATCATAGGATTTGTTTAAAACTCTGACCAAAAAATTTGTCCAAATAGACTTTTTGTTCTTCCTACAATCGGACGAATGAAAGAAAGTTATGATTGCTGACATGTACATATGTATGTAGCCTTTGACGTGTCATGTGGATGGTTGAGAATCAAGCCAGATCTTTGTATATGAAGGGATGTATCTGTATTTTTTAAATTTTTGAAAGAAGGTATCCCCTTGATATGAATGGATTTGCGGACATGGCTAAAGGAGAGATGAGAATCCAATATTTTTTATTCCAACCATTTGGTAATTTACTTTTAAAATAAAGTGGAGTGAAGTGAAATGAAAAGAATGAATGAAATATAAGTGAGTTATGATGATATTTTATTTTTAGTTATTTAGGATGGAATATTTTTGACTTTTTGTATGGGGAAATGGAGTTTTTTTTGTCTTTTAGTGAGTAAATGTAGTTGCTTTTTGACTTTTTTTGAATAAGATGAAGGGAATTTTTTGAAAAAGTGATTTTGATGGGATGTTTAACTTGACTTTACTTCACTTTGACTATACTAGTAAAATTACCAAACGGGCCAAGGAGTAATAACAAGACGAGTGTTGTATTGTCACCTGTGTTGCAGGTTGGCACGCACTTGACTAAACGGCTGTATTAATGGCTCTTTTTAAAGTATTGACTTTGTAAAACTAGCCGAGGTGACAATATGTTCGATCACATTCTTTTGTCACTGCCATTACATCTCTCATTCATCATCATTACGCAACCCATACCTCATGGTCCTCATCTGTCTAGTATTTTGATCCATAAATACATGAAGTTACCTCTTCATTTTTATTTTTTAAGGCCACTGGCCTCTCTATCTTAGAGAGTATAACAAATCCTTTATGTCAAATTCCATTTCACAAAGCGATCAAGAGAGGGAAGGGAGATGGCAAATTGGAATAATGAAGCTGATAATGAGGCCAGCAAAAGGCCCTCATCACCACAACTTCTTTCGAGGTGCAGTGTTGAAGAGGATCTTGAGATCGCTGGTCAGTTCAGTAAGATATGCTGCCAGTAGCGTCAAAGTTACGCCATTAATGCCTATAAAAAAAAAAACACTAGGCAGCCACTCTTCTTCCCCACAACACTAGCCATCAAAATTTTTTTTTTTTTTTTTTAATATCGGTAACAGTAACTTAAATTCAAAGAGAAAAAAAATAAAAACAAGAAAACGGGAGGAAAGAAACACATAGATACAAGAGTAATGTACCCCTCACACCACAGCTACATAATAAAACCCTTCCAAGGGGAAACTCTTTCAACACCTTGCTTGATTAAAGCCTCCGCCATCATGTTAGATGACCTACTCTTATGCTGAAAGCTAACATTCATGGTGGTGGATAATCCTCAGATTGTATTGAAAATGAACTGAAACTTCCATGGATAAGCCTTTTAGTTCGAAACCCAACTCACTACATTAGAAGAATCACTCTCCACAATAAGATTGTCATGGTAGTCCCTCGAAAAACACCGAAGAGATTCCATAATAACTAAAACCTCAGCTTCATTAGAGTCACAAACCCCCACATATTTGAAGAATATAAATAAAATGTCCCCATTGCAATTTCGAAGCACCCCTCCAATACCAGTTGGTCCAGGCTTCCCTCTTGCGGCCACATCAACATTGAACTTAAACAAACCAATAAGAGGAAGAGACCCAATAATAGATTTTCTTACTTTGATTGAGCCACACTGATGTGAATTTAAATTCAATCTTTTAATACTGCAAGTGCACAGTTGTCTTTTTGAGACAGTGGCAAGTACAGGTCGAATCCCACAAGGAGCACTACTAAGTTAAAATTCAAAATCTGATTTATTTTTTTTATCAAAGATTAATAAGTAATTGAGATCTAAGAAAAGAAATTAGAAAAAATTCAGAAACACAAACTAATCAAATATATAAAACAGATCAGAGCATCCAAAATCCACTAAGCAAGATAATTAATCCATCCATGCAATTATTCTACTATTTGTCCCAAAAATAACTCAGATCTTAAACAAATCAATGTTTTAGATCCGGAAGATTTGTCTTTTGCAAAAATCAATTTTTAAGAATAAGGTTACAACTCAAGACTTCCTTCACCTCATAAAAGAATGAAAAATCATAAGCATGACTCATCAAATTAAGCATAAATTATCAAAGGATCTCAGCCCTAAGCACAATCTATCAAAATAAGTATAAATCATCAAATTATTTTCATTAGAAATCAAAACAGAGGCTGCGTAAGGCATGAAGACAGATCTATTATTCTAATAGAGCATGCATTTTGAAAGAGACAAAAAATAATAGAAAAATCACATAAATTAAATTAAAAATCTTCTTAGCTTCATCTGTATGCTCCAATCCAGAAATCTAGCCAGCCATTGAAAAGAACTCCATAAGTAATTTGATTGATAGCATCTCCTTGTACAATTGTCTCTAAAAAATCTCTCTTCTAAAAATTCCTAATTTCTGGAACAGGGCTTCAGAATACCCAAAAATAATTCTTAAATTATATTAATTATGGAAAAGAAGAGAAAGAAGAGAGAGAGAGTTATGGACGTCCAAGGGAGGGGAGTTGTCTCTCGTATGCTACTTTTTGGTTCCATTTTATTTCTCCAGTTATCTATCAGATACATTGAATTTGGACACCTTCTCTTCAAATTTAATTTATCTTTATTGATAAGGTACATCTCTTATCCTTTTTGAATTTGAATGAGGTGGAAGCTTCTGGAAACCTCTGGGTGGCTTGACTAATCTTCATATGGGGTCCCACAAAGGATGTGCAGCAATTGAGTATCAACGGTGTGGATTTAATTGCAATCCCGTCTAAAAATGAACATGAAAATCTCTTGGCCCATAACTTTGTCAATATAGCTCTGATTTGCACGTTCTTCGGCTCCACGGATATCTACTCTGAATAAGCTTTTCAACGTAGGTAAATTTCATCGATCCGACGGTCGAATTGAAAGTTATGGCTATTTGAAAATGAGTTATCCTGAGAAAAACGGGATTAACTTCTAGAATTTGATTTGTAATGGATTCTATCTCTACACAACTTTCATTTTTGAAAGGACATCAGATGTGGATTATTCAAATTCTTTTTCTTTTGTTCCAATCAGAATTGTACTATTTGAATTATCCATCAATAATTTCAAATTTGCAACTACTGTGGACCCTGCAATATGGGATACTTCATCTGCTTGAACAGTGGGCCCTATGAGAAGTCTTCTACTGTAGTTAGGATTCTTCCACTGACATGATGAGTGGACCCCTCCTTTGATTAGTTTGCATATGGCTTGTGTGTGGGGTCCACATGGTGGATTCTTCAATATACTTCAATTCAGCAATGCATGGCCCAGGATGACAATGTGTGCTTGAAAGTGGGTTCTATGACAGAGGCCTGCAATTCTCATTTTCTGCACATTCCAATTCAATAAATCAAATACTGAAGAGCCCATATTGAGGCGGGACCCATCCGGACAGAGTTCTACTCCAACTGGGACTCTTCGGAGAAAATTTGCAAAACATTCTAAGTTAATACAGAAAATGTATGAAAAGTATGAAAATTCAGGTTCATAGATGAAAATGCATGAAATGATGAAATTATATGAATAATAATGTAATTCACCTAATTAAACCCCTAATTCATCTTAAAATGATACGTAAATGTGCAAATTCATGAACTCAACACACACCCCATACATGATTCCTAATTAATAAGTATGTCATGAAGAGAAAAATTAGAGAATTCCTTTCTACGAAAGCCCACTTCGCGATCGTTAAAGTGATCTTAGAAATCAACTTCGCAGAAGTTGAGGAGGACCCCCTCAAAATTCTATCATTTCTTTCATTCCAAATGGACCACAAAATAACAAATGGAGTTATCTTCCAAAGAATACAACCGCATCCAACAAAACAACATCCCAACCAAGACTCTGCCGCATCAGTAATCTTCTCAGGATAGCACCAATCAACACCACACCTACCAATAAAATGGCCCCAAACACTGGAAGTAAACTCATAATGAAGAAAAAGATGGTTCACCGACTTCAACTCCTTATGACACATCACATAAGTATCATTAATGGTGGATGATGTCAATCCTCTTCTCCTCAAGTTATCCGATGTTCAGATCTTAACTGCCACTGCTAACCAATAAAAAGCTTCCACTCAAGGAGGAACCAAACCCGTCTAAACAAGGGAAGAAGGAGTTCTAGGGAGATGATTCCCCTCCAAAGCCGAGTAGAAGGCTTTCTCGGAGAATTCTTCGGATATTGATGGCTTTCAAATCCTAATATCCATAGAAACCTTGCACAAAAAAACGTTAGAAAGAAAACTCAACAACTCCCCCATACAGGACATCCTCTGACAACAAAGACTTCTTCTAAAGGTCACACCCCACAGAGTATAACCATCCCTCACCTCATAACAATCACTGACAACAGACTCCTCATTAGATACTAATTTAAAGACCCTAAGAGAATTCACACAAGAGACCCACCCTAATCTAATCATCCAACCAAAATCTAAGATCCCTCACAAGACCCACCCCAACACTAGCCATCAATGAGAAGTCTGTCTCTTCTAATTCCTAGGTATCTCATGGTTGTATGTGTGCCTATTTTTGAGCCAAGTGACAACCGCTTACTTCTCCTTTGTAACAGTATAAAATGGCTCTTGTGAGGAATGTTTTGAGTTGGATCTCTCTCCCTCTCTCTCCATCTACTGTGTAAGTATGCATCTTTTGCATGTTTTCTCAATAAAGATATGATCTCTCTCTCTCTCTCTCTCTCTCACACACACACACATGTCATGTTACCATTGGACTAAAGCAATCGGATACTTTACCTTTGCGTCAATGGGTCCCTGGGGCAGTGGAATCGATTTGTATATCTTTGGCCATATTATTTCTGCTATCATTCTTATCTGCATTGGGTCTCTCCGTCAACCTTTGATTGGCATGCAACTAGTTCGGATTTTGAATGGTGCACATCAATTTGTGTCACTCACTTGGATTGATGCCAGTTAGATAGCGATAAGTGGCAGTTTCTTTATTAGAATTTTTGAATACTAGCATATGAAAATTTCAATTGGCATTTAGAAATTTAGGAATTTCACCATCTTTATATTTTGATGGAATTCTTGTATGCTCATTTGGCTATTCATAAATTTTACCGTAACTAAAAATTTAGAAATTCCCCGGATATGAATTCCCTGAATTCTAGTCCACAAAACTATTACACACCAGCTTCAAAATGCTCAAAGGGTGACAAGGTTAATTAATTTTAGTCATGACTTGATCCATCCGGATAGCTTATTGGACAGAACAAAAATGGGTGTGTGTACAAAAAGGTTTTGTACGTAGATATTTGTCACAATCATAAAGTTTGGAGCAATATAAAAATGGAACCCTATTTCTATACTTACAATGAATGCCACCTAATTGAAAGCATCACTGAAGAATAAAGATTGGGGCAATGAATGCCAACTAATCGTAGGCATCACTGAAGAATAAAGATTGGGGGAATTTATTGCCCTCAAGTCAAGTATATGGATTTGTGAGGCCCTAGTTCTTGACAACTACTTTATTCTCGTTCTTCTCTTTTACATACAACCAGCTCCCATTTTGAATGAGAAAAAAAATCTAAGAATACGATAGATGGTACAGGATCCAAGTCGTTTTATTTGGCCCAGGCTATTTGTTTGGATGGATTGGATTGTGCCCAAGCTGTTTGTTTGTGTGAATTCTAATCACGTGATTCAGCCACGTGTGGGGTAATTTCGTAAATTAGAGATAAGTCCTGATCTCGGTAAAAGTACCAATTAGACTTCTCCTGATCTCGGTCTCTTGGGCTCAGCAGCGTCACCACTCCACACCAGACTTTGGCCAGCTATGAAGCACCGGCTAGCCTCTTCTATCATATGCAGCTCGGTAATCCTACGCAGCTCGGCCACTGTGTCGAAGTGCATATGTAATGAGGCTATACTTGACTCTAGTAGCTCCATCAGCTCGGACAACCGAGGTGGGTACTCAATGTCAATCAGCATTAATGAAACGACGGCTACGTCCTGACTAATAAGATGGGCGCCGTATATAGATAAGGCGTAGGCCTTATCCATCAATCACATCAGCAATCATACAAAAGGTTAAGGTATGGTCCGATGGGACAGTACCTCTACCCACCTCCACTAAGGGGAAAATGTATGACCCGATGGGACAATATCTCCATCTACCCCCATTAAGGAAGGGTCTGAGGTGACCAGTGCCTATACATAAGCATGAGGTAAAACCAATAAAGGTATGCAAGCATAAGACACCCTCAGCTCTCTCTTCTTCCCCACTCATTCACCTTTTGTTAAGTTGTTGAACTAACTTAGGCGTCAGAGTGCCTTCGGCTGGCTGTAGGCAGGGCCTCTAACCCTCCTCTTTTCTTTTTAGGCCCCAGGAGCTATTCTCTTTCTCAAAAGCTTCACAGCAAACCCCATTTAATTAAGTCGTAATTTTTAGGCACTTACAATTGGTGCCATCTGTGGTATAGAGAGATTCCAAAAACGCCATGCCTCCAAAAGCTAAAAAGACCAGTGAATCTTCAAAGACCTTGCTGACACCACAGTCGCCAGTGCTGAGAGAAATAACGCCGTCTCAGGCGCGATTGGAGTGACGAGAAACGATCCCAACACGATCGTCGCCAGTGTTGCAGGAGATACCAACGTCACAGGCGAGGATGGAGCGACGAGAAGCGACGCCAACTTAGTTGCCACTAACATTACAAAGGCAGCTGCCACCCTCCTGTTAGAGGAGGACCGAGGGGAAAACCCATCCAACGGGAGCTTCCCAGGCAGGAACTTCAAGGAGAGTGACAACGCCCCCCCCGGCGAGACCATCAGTTGACCAAGCGCCCCCAATGATGACCGCCGCCATCTCGTCCGAAGAAGATCGGGGACAGATCTCGTCTGGAAGGATCTTCCCGGCGAAATAGGTCTCCAACACCTATCATGCCTTATCAGTCCTGTCACCAGACTGTAGAGGATGATGAAGGTGATGACTACAATTCTCTTACTGAGGACGTTAGAGCTCAAAACATCGTTATCCAGGAGAAAGATGAGTTGATTCGTCAGCTTCAGCAGCAACTACGAGAAAAAACGGCAAACCAGGCCTCGCCTCTCAGGCCTCACTCAGTTGGACAGGATTTGAGGCACATCCGGACAACAAGAGACGCCATCAAGCCTATGACGACGGTTCAAGCAGCAGCCACCCAAGCGACACCCAAGGAAGGCTGAAGCGAAGACTAGAAAACAAAGATGATCTGCCTCAGTGGCTTGACCAGCATATCAAGTTAACTGTTCAGCGAAATTTGGAGGTGGCCGGTTTTGTCCGAGACCGGCTAAATACCTATGACTCTGGGGATCTCGGCACATCTCCCTTCTCTCAGGAGATAACAGACTTTTCTCTTCCTGAGAAGTTTAGTATTCCGAGGTTCACCCTTTACGATGGAACCTCGGACCCTGCAGTCCATCTCCGACACTTCACCCAACGAATGTCGATATGGGGTGATGTCGGACACTTAAACTGCATAGTATTCTCTTTCAGTCTAGGGGATCTCTCCCTCAGATGGTTCTGCGCGCTCCCGGATGAGTCGATCTCGAACTGGCGGTAGCTCAGGGGCTCCTTCCTAGAGAAGTTCCAAGCACATAAGGTCATCCCGAGAACGAATAATTACCTGATGGCCATTAAGGTTTACCTATTGTTTCAAAGCAATGTGGGAAGCAAGTTCACAACTTCCTTTTGTTTCCATATTTAACATATTCAAGTAGTAGTGTTTAGGAGACAATTTCTCATTCACTCTTTAATGGATTAGAGAAATCCAATACATGTCTTTAATCTACTCATGGAGTAGATTACATTCCCATATATTCCCACCTTGAATGATAAGTGGGTCCCACTTAGATTTTGGCTCAAATTTTACACAAAATAGTAGTGGTCTTAGCCAATTTTTTCCAACAGTTAGATGTGAATTACATAAAGTATGTGCGGGGTATATTAAAATGGCGTTGTTTTGGGTCTGACTGGAGACGCATTTTGGTTGAATGTGGGGAACGCGAGTTGGGATGCCTAAACATGATGTAGATTTCAGGTGGTGGAGGGGCCCAATGTTTACTAGGGTGGGATCAAGGGCACCTGTGCAGAGATAGCGAGGCCCATTGAGAGTCGTTCCGATGATGGGAATGTGAGTGTCTGTTTGATTTATGTCATCGTGAGATGATGAGAGAGGCAAAGATTTTGGGGGACTTTTGTTGCAGGTCCCTCAACTTGTGACTTTAATGCAAACAATCCACAAAAAAAAGTCATGCAGCCAAAGGTCCCTCCCACACTTTCTCATACCTAAAATGTCTAATTTACCATTTCTTTGAGTCATATCCCATTAATAATGGTCAACTACTATTTAATTGGCCACGATTAATGGAATCCCATTAATGAGATTTTCAAATAAATTCTAAAAACACACAAATAAATTTCAAAATAACTCAAATAAATTTTAAAAAATGCAATAATTTCAAAAACTACAATAAATTAAAAAAAGGCAATAAATTAAAAAACAACTCAAATAAGTTTAAAAAGATCAAAATAAATTCAGAAACTATAAATAAATTTCAAAAGACTCAAATAAATCTCAAAAGATCCAAAGAAAATTCAAAAAATGCAAATAAATTTCAAAAGACGCAAATGAATTTCAAAGGACGCAAATAAAATCCAAAATACTTAAATAAAATAAAAAAATAGAAATAAATTTCAAAAGACGCAAATGAATTTCAAAGGACGCAAATAAAATCCAAAATACGTAAATAAAATTAAAAAATGCAAATAAATTTAAAAAAATGAAAATACATTTTCCAAAACTAAGATAAACTAATTTTCCAAATTTCAGAAAAAATTTTCAAAAACTCAAGTATTTTTGTCAAGACTCAGTTAAAATTATTTCAAAAAGTACAAATAAATTTTAAAAGACACAAATAAAATTCAAAAAAAAAAATGGATTTTAGAAAATACAAATAAATTTGCCAAAAAACAAAGAAATATTCATTCAAAAACTTAGTTAAAATTATCAAAATGGAGATAAATTTGTCAAAAAGTCGCTATATTTTTTAAAAAATCAAATAAATTTGCCAAAAACTCAAATAGATTTGTTCAGAACTCAGATAATTTTGTTCCAAAACTCAGATAAATAGTAAAAAACTCAGATGGATTTGTTCAGAACTCAGATAAATTGGACAGAAACTCAGATAAATTTGATAAAAACTCAGATAAATTTGATAAAAACTCAGCTCAATTTGACAAAAAATCAGATAAATTCCCTTCTCTGTAAAGCCTGCAACTAAACTCTTCTCTCTCCTCTCCCTCACCTTCCTTGCCCTTTATCTAATTCGATGGTCAACGATAAAAGGGCCTTCAATCGCCAATTTCTCTGTATTCCACAGCAGAATACCTCCAGATCTGCTATCTCTCACCCCAGATCTTCCTTCCAGGTGAGTTTTTCCTCCGATTGCACTGGTTATTCAACGACCGTTGTAACAGAGAATAAAGTGGGTTCGGATTTCGGGGTTCCACAAACCTGAGAGGAAGAAGACGCAGCAGGGGGGATTAGATCACAGTGGGCCACTGCAGGAGGATCTGTTGCAGAAAGAAAGTTCTGCCACACCGTCATCGCAAAGAATAGACTTTTTCAAATCAAAGGATCAGGAAGACTGCTGCTTCCTGTAACAGATTCCAGCCATCATCCGACCAGAGAAGGGTGCAGGTACCGAGCGTGTGAAGAGCATAGCGCAGTCGGTCGGAGTGCAGGCAGACAAAACTCAAAGTGGGCCGCAGGTGAATCGAAGAATAACAGGGGATCTGGGCTCTCTGCAAGTCAAATAAAGGGGTGCAGCCGCTACCCAGTCACCGTCGCCAGACAAAGTCGTCTCCTGGTGGCTACAGAAACCGGAAGCAGAGCAGAGGAACAGAGACTGCCGCAAAGGAAGGATCGTTCGAAAAACGCAGTCGGAGAACCGGAATAGGAAGGAGACCGAAATATAAATTTGATTCTTTGGGCTCGCCGGAGTTGAAGAAGCACCAAGTTCTACTATTGCAAACGCTGCCGGAGAAGAGTGCGAAACCTAGTTGCGTGTTATACCGGTAGATGTATTTCCTACGAGAATGGAAGATTTGAAAGCGGGAAGAAGAAGAAGAAGGAGAAGGGGTTCTTTTCGGTAACTGAGATCGAGAGAAGTTAAGAACGATGGAGAATATAAGATTTGAAATTTGAAATTTCAAAATTTTATGCCTAAAACAGTTGAAAGGGCAAATTAGTCCTGAAAAATGAAACCGTGTGGATATAGGGACCTCTACCTGCAAACAGTTTAGTTGCTTGGACCAGAACCCTTAAAAAGAATTTGCCTGAACTGGAAGCTGATAGATTCAATTCTAAAGACCTTTCGCTAATTATCTCAAGATTTTGCCCTCCTTCCTTTTAAAATATGTTTCGCCAACTCACGTTAAGTTTATCTCCAGGTTAAAACGGGCAAAAATAATAGTTGTAGGGCAATTACTGTTTCGTACCATTTGAAGGTTAGTAAAGGGAGGTTCTAATAAAAACATTAAATATAGGGGCTTTTTTAAGATCGTATGAAAATATAGTAGCTTTTTTTGTAAAAACCTCTAATATTTATTGTATCTAAGTTTTCAAAGAAACTTTCATTGGGCCAATTATTTAGATTGATGTGTGATGACACATGATTGCGAATCCCCTCCATTTCTATGCCAATAAGAGAAAAACAAGGTAAGTTCATCATGTATTTCAAACATAATTTAATCTAATGGCGGCCATGTTTCATATTGAAATAATAATTAATATAATTTGATCATTATGAAGGACTTTAAGGCCGATGAGCGGCTTAGATTTTGAAAAGATGAGCTCCACCATGCATTATAGGCACGCCCTTTTTTGACGTTGGTAACCGACCCAGCAATAGTGGCGGCCCAGACTTTCATTTCAGTGAAATTTAGCCCCGTTAATAAGTATGTATCAGACGAGTGTTGTATCATCACATGTGTTGCAGGTGTGGCACGCACTTGACTAAACGGCTGTATTGGATATTAAAAACAGTGGTATTGACTTTGTGAAACTAGCCGTGGTGACAATTGGTTCGATCACATTCTTTTGTCACTGTCATTACATCTCTCTCATATATATATATATATATATATATATATATATATATATATATATATATATATATATATCATCAATACGCAACTCATACCTCATCTATCCAAGTGTTGATCCATAAAAACATGTAATTACCCCTTCATTTTTATCTTTTAAGGCCACTGGCCTCTCTATCTTGGAGAGTAGAACAAATCTTCTTGTCCAATTCCATTTCACAAAGCGATCAAGAGAGGGTAGGGAGATGACAAATTGGAAGAATGAAGCTGACAAGGAGGCCAGCAAAAGGGCCTCATCACCACAACTTCTTCCACCGAGGAGAGGTGCAGTGTTGAAGAGGATCTTGAGATCGTTGTTCAGTTCAGTGAGAGATGCTACCAGTAGTGTCAAAATTAAGCCATTAATGCCTGTCCAAAAAACACTACGCAACTACTCTTCTTGCCCACAACACTAGCCATCAATAAGAAGTCTGTCTCTTCTAATTCCTAGGTATCTCATGGATGTATGTGTGTCTATTATTGAGCCAAGTGACAACCGCTTACTTCTCCTTTGTAACAGTATAAAATGGCTCTTGTGAGGAATGTTTTGAGTTGGATCTCTCTCTCTCTCTCCATCTGCTGTGTAATCTCAATAAAGATATGATATTTGTCTTCTTTTAGCATGAAGCAATCGGATATTTTACCTTTGGGTCAATGGGTCCCTGGGGCAGTGGAATCGATTTGTATATCTATGGTCATATTATTTCTGTTGTCGTTCTTATCTTCATTGGTTCTCTTCCTCAACCTTTGATTGGCATGCAACTAGTTCGGGTTTTGAATGGTGCATATCAATTTGTGGGACTCACTTGGATTGATGTCAATTAGATAGCGATAAGGGCCTTATTTTTTATTAAAATTCTTAGCAGAGATTTTAGTGGTTGGGAGTTTTAGGACATATTGGATATTTTCAAATTCCTTATTTATAGTTAAAAATTTCTAAATTCAAACACATGAAAAGTCTTAATTAGCCTTTGAGAATTCAGGAATTCCACCCTCTTTGCATTTTGGTAGAATTCGTGAATGTTTAAGTCTAAAGAAGCATTCAAGAATTCCATGACGTCTGGAAATTCAAGAATTCCCCAGACATGAATTCCTTGAATTTTAGTAAATGAACAGGCCCTAAGGGTAGAGATATCAAATGGGCTGGGCTGGCCCTGCTCAGCATGGCACGGCCCACGGCCCGGGTCAACGGCACGGCCCTTGCCATGGGCCATGCTGGGCCGAGAGTACCCGGTACGGCAAGCACGTGGGCCGACCCATCCATAGCCCGCCAAGCACGACAGGCCCGACCCGCCTAAAAATGGCTATTTTTTAAAAAAAATTATCCGTTTTAAACCCCCTCCCCCAACAGCCATAAAACGGTCATATAAGGAGTATTTTGTATCATTTTTAGTTTTACAAAATCTATAAATTCTCTAACCCTCCCATTCTGTTTAGTGGAGTATGTCGAGTTTGACCGAACCACTTAAATATCTTTGTTATTCTCCGTGCTTGTGTTCTAATTTTTAATTTTAATACCAAAAAAGAGAGAAAAATTAATCGAAAAAAAATTAAAAGAGGCACGCCGAGCACAGCAGGCACGAAGGCACGGCACGGCCCGTTTGTCTGGTGGGCCGGGCCGTCCGTTTCATCTGGTGGGCTGTGCCGGCCCGTTTGACATGCCTACCCAAGGGTGGGCCACAAACCATTACATCAACTTCAAAACGCTCAAAAGGTGATATGGTTAATTAATTTTAGTCATGACTTGATCCAACGAATTGGATTGGGGGAATTTCCTGATAGCTAATTCCACAGAACCAGGACCGGCTCAACATTTTTTGGGGCCTTAGGCAAATTATAAAAATGAGGCCTTTTAGTTAAAAAAATTAAAAAAAAAATTAAATCATAAATTTGCTTCTTGCCGGTTTCTTTCCTTGAAGACAGAAGGCTAAAGCCGGATTGTGTAGCTCCTTTTCTTTAGCTAGTAGAAAATCACCATAAAAGAGTTTTGTCTAGAGAAGGTAATAGAAATTGTTTAGAGAAGGTTGGGCAGATTGTGTTTATAGCTAGTAGAAAATCACCGTAAAGGAGTTTTGGTGGCAATTGTAATCTCATTGGCCATTGTTTAGCTAGTATTAACTTCACCATAAAAATTATAGTGCCGTTGGGTATAGTATTTTAGGAAGAACTATGCTATTTTTTATGAAGGAAAGTGTAGAGAATTGTGCTATTTAATTAGCAATAAAATTTCTGATATTTTGTTTTAAAATTTGATTTTGATTTAGTGCTTATCATGCTCCTAGTTTGTAGGCCTTTTCCTAAACTATACTTCCAAAATTTTTAGGCCTTTTTTATTTAATTTTAATTTAATTTTATTAAAATCATTATTCCTAATTTCTAGGCTATAATTCTAAAATATTCCTAATTTCTAGATTATAATTCTAGAAATGGGGCCTTATTTATTGGAGGGCCTTAGGCGGTTGCCTTAGTGGCCTACCCCTTTCAGCCGCCCTGCACAAAACCAAAATGGGTGTGTGTATAAAAAAATTTTGTACGTAGATGTATTTGTCGCAATCATAAAGTTTGGAGCTATATAAAAATGGATCCCTATTTCTACATTTAGAATGAATGCCACCTAGTTGAAAGCATCACTGGAGAATATCGATTGGGGGAATTTATTGGCCTCAAGTCAAGTACATGGACGTGTGAGGCCCTAGATCTCGACCACTACTTTATTCACGTTTTCCCACTCACCCCCACCCTTATTAGCAATTTAGCAGAAATTTATTTCACTCTGATTCAGACAAATTTCAGATTACTCATGAACAGCACCTGATTAACTCCCAAAGTATAGGTGAAGGTCACACAGTATTCAGTATTTTATCATGAAAGGACAGGTTTTTTACCCCCCAAATATCCAATGTTTTCAGGATTTACCATTTTGTGAAAACTCCCATTGAAATTGATAATTGTGAGGGCCACCTCATTTAAAAATTTCAAAGGCCCCTTACTTGACCACCATTTAGTCCTTGTTATATGGGTATTATGAGGATTTTGATTTGTCTAGAAGACCCAAATGTCCTTATGTTGAAACAGTTTAATTGGGTCCTCTTTTGAAATAACTTCAAAAAAAAAAAAAAAAAAACATACATAAGTAATTTTGGGTGGGACCCACAAAAAATGATCAAGAAAATGTTCCTAGTGTTGTAACACCTTTTTGGATATGATTGGTGATAAAGGGGTGATGGGTTGTGGATGTTCCCATCATGCTTGAATCTCTTTTTGCCAATTTTGGTAGATCTGAACGTGTTTTGATCAAATGGGTTTCCCTATAGTATGTTTCCATGATTTCAATTAGGTGGTGGTAGGCCTTACCATGATTTCAGTTCAGGTGCCCCCACCAAAATGATAAAATGGAATTATTCCACAATACATGAGATTAGTGGGGGATAAAAGTCACGAATTGGGTATCAAATCTTGAGGACCAGAGGTCTTGGGCCTTTGTTTGGAATGTCAAGTTTGACACATGGACTTTTTTATAGGCGATGATGGGTCGGTCAAGAACATTGATTTTTGTGGTTAGAATGGATAATGTGATTAATTTTAAGATTATTATGATAAATGGGCTTTCAAGGTATCAACACTTCATCGGCCCAGAAGGTGGTTGGTTTTGGACCTTGATCTTGGAAATGCATTTTTAATCATTTGGGTCCATGGGTTCAACTACCAATTCGCGGTTGCAGATATGGGCCATATGGCACTATGGATCAATGTATTGGTTGTAATTTCTCTCCCTTTTTTTTAATTTCTAATCTCATTTTCAACAGAAAAAAAAGTAAAAATAGCTCATATCAATCTGTCTCGTGGAAGAACTGCACCTTACCTCACTAGTAAGGAGTTGGGATCTTACTGGGGAGGTCTGGGGCTCAACCCCACCTCCCCACTACATATTCCAGTGTGTGTATATGTGGGCTTTCTTCCCGGATGTGCCGTGTTCTATATAATAATAATAAAAAAAAAAGGATCCCAGCCACTGAAGCTGGGATACCAAAAAAAAAAAAAACCTGTCTCGGCGGAGAACATGGTGTATAGCCGAGTTGATTGGATACACCAATTCTCACCTTAATTCCATGGATAGTTCCCTGGCTTCCTTCATGAGAGAGCAGGCTTTCCTTCCTTTATGTGCAGGCCATTGCGAGGCAAGGTTTTAGAAACTTTTATTGTTTTTTACATATCCTCTAAAAAGTTTTGAAAAATTTATGCACCCTCCCCCCACCCCCACCCACCACCCCCAAGGTTTTGTTTCTGCATAGTGGTCTCTGAAGAATTCATGAGTATGCCATTACTCCTAGTGCCCATGGCTGGATAGTAGTGTTAGATATTAGTGCATCCTCGATGAGTCCCAATCCCTATTTCATTGAAACTGTTTTTTTTGAAATAGAAAGATATTGATTCATCCAATCAAAATTTGCCAACGGTTTTTTTCATTCAAAGAAGTAATTGAGAGGGTGCATTACTCACATGGGAGGATGCATGCATCTGTGAATCTGTTTACTTCAAAAATCAACATGTATCGGCTGGTTTGATGTGTAACCGCCGATTATTTAGCTACATTTGGAAGAAGAAGGAGTATGGCCATAAAGATGATGGTCATACATAATCGATGTCTACTTTTGGACCTTTATAGGAAATGAACGATTGTGGATATAAATTGTGATGGAACCTGGACATTCATTGTCACTTGAGATTGCAGGCCAAGTCTTAATGGCTCATGGGCCTTAACCACGGTGACATTATATGTTTTGGCTAAATGGATTTTGTGCATTTCTAATCATCGAGGGTGGATGGCCTGATATGTCTTTGATTGGGCTGTGAACTTTTATCATATGAATGTCTTTTTTCTTAAAATGTTAGTCCAGGTTAAAAATGTTGGGAAGTCCTACACCGCCTAAGTCCCTGAGTTAGACAAGTCGTCATGTACCTGTTTGGGTCTTCTACCTATCAATTTAAGATTTTAAATTGGTATATGGTTTTCTACAAATAACACATTTTAGGGCTTCTTAAAATGAAGATGATCATAATGCTTATAGCTGCATTCTTAATGGTCTTGAAGAAACCAATTGATACCCCAAACTTGCCACCACTGCAATTCAACAAGGTTTCTGTATGGAGTTTTTTCTATTCCAGAAGATTTTGGCGTACACTTGCGAACTTTTTTTTTTTTTTTTTCTTTTTGGGATTTCTTAGCTTGTTTGGTATTAAACCATCCCCATTATAATTGAAAGATTTCTTTGCAAGTATGACTCAATTCGTATAAATGGAGAAGGGATTTAGCATCTGTAAAATACAACGTCGCAAACAATCTCTGTTAATGTGGGCAATGATTTCAAGTAACCGACTTTCAAAATTCCTAATTATTGGCATGTTTTAGGGCAGATGTATGTAGACGGGGGACTGGATGTCAAGGGTGGACCCAAGAAATTCAACTTTGGGGATTAATGTAAAAGACATACTGGAAAAGGGATAAGTCTTTAAATTTTTTTTTTTTAAAGAAGATGTAATCTATGATGATGGCACAGAACAAAGTTTTTATCCAATCCATTACTAGATAAAAGGTGTTGTGATCTAGGGCCTATGAGAAGAGATCAAGTACACACAAAAAAGAACAAAGAGATTTACGTGGTTCGACTTTTGGCCTACATCCACGGGAAAGACGGGAGAATTCACTATGCAATCAGAAGAGGTGTACATCAAAAAGACTCTCAACATCTATTGATAATATCAATCCCAAAATTCTGTTACACCCAAACACTACTTCTTAATCACAGTAGACCTATAACAGGCATGCTTCTAATCACAGTACAAGTTGGGCAATCTAGGGGCCCGGTTAACTAAGATTAATTAACTTCAATTGAACCATACAAATTAACAAATCTCCACCTTGGCAAACATTGAAGCTGATCCTCATATACATAACACGTCTCACCGTCTCCACCTGGCCCTGAGGGCACTCAGGTACCGAGCACAATGAACAAGTCCAAGTAATGCTTGAAGTTGAATTTAACACATTCCTTCATGAATACACCAAATCACTTATACCATTGTCTAGAAGCTTGCTTCGACATATACAATGATTTCTTCAAACTGCATACGTGACTAGGAACCTTAAACTGCACTCTACCTGCATTAGAAGCTCATTCGTCTTCCTCGTAGAACCACTTGCATCTGATGACCTGATTTTCCTTATCAAGAGACTCCATCTCTTCAGTCATAGTTGCTACTTGTTGACTACTTTCTAGCCCTTCCATTAATTCAAACTACTCATTCGTCAATGTGTATGCAACAATATCATCACGACCATTGTTTGATGTCGACGCGTACGTCGTCATATCTTCGAAACCGTATCTAAATGGCGGTTTCCTTTCTCTCTGCGGTCTACCCATTTGTGGCATCTGCGGTTTTGTCCGCTGCATTTGTTGCACAGTCTGACTATCCCTTGTATCCCGGGAGGAGCCGGATGCACTCTCCTTCCTCACTAGGATGCCTGACTTCACTTGAGCAGTGCCACTGCTGCTACTTACTTTTGTCTTCTCCACCTGCTTTCTCGCTTTGAGTAAAGCATCCTCATGAAATGTAACATCCCCGCTGATGATAAATCTGGGTGAATCCTGAACGGTACACCACAACCTATATCTATTCACCCCAGAAGCATATCCCACCAAGATGGACTTCACAACCTTTATTCAACATAAGCCGGACAACCGAAGATCCTCAAGTTAGAATAATCAGCCGGATTACCTGACCACATTTCTTTCGGTGTTTTGCAACAAATCTTTGTGTATGGAGACCTATTTATCAAGTAGCCTGCAACATTTACTGCCTCAGCCCAAAAGTCCTTGGATAATCCTACATTAAACAACATACAACGAGCTCTTTCCAAGATCGTTCTGTTCATCCTCTTTGCAACTCCATTATGCTCTGAAGTTTCTATAGTGGTGTAATACCAAACTATGCCATGATCTTTGTAATAGTTCTCAAACTCTATCGTTCTGTACTCCTTGCCATTGTCTAACCTCAACTTCTTCACCTTCCTGCCAGTCTGTTTCTCAACTATTTCCTTCCATCGCTTAAATGTAACAAAGGTCTGATCCTTCGTATTCAGAGTACAAACCCAGACTTTCGTTAAATAATCATCAATAAAAGTCAGCATAAACCGAGACCCGCCCTTGGAGTAAACCTTAGAAGGCCCCCAAACATCTGAATGAACGTTATTAAGGATACATTTTGTGCGATGAATACCTGTCTTGAAATTGACCTTTCGATGTTTTCCGAAGATAGATCTTTCATAGAAATCCAACTTGCCTATCTTCGTCCGACACAGTAAATTCCGATTGCTCAGTATTGTCAATCCCTTCTCACTCATGTGACCCAGGCGCAAGTGCCATAAGCGTGTTGAGACAAATTCATGGTCATCTGAGGAAGACACTGCAACTCCACCTATAATATTATTTTCGGACAAAACATACAAATTTCCAACTCTATTGCTTCTTATGAGAACCAGAGTACCCTTTACAACCTTCATGACTCCACCTTCAGCAGAGAACCTACAACCGTCGGAGTCCAAGGTACCAAGAGAAACAAGATTCTTTTTCAGATCAGGAACAAGCCAAACATCTGCCCACGTTCTGATGATTCCATCATACATCTTAATTTTCACTGTTCTAATTTCAACCGACTTACATGCAACATTGTTGTGAATCAAGACACTACCACCGTCGATTTCTCTATAAGTGGTAAACCAGTCACTATTGGAACACATGTGGTAGGAACAACCCGAATCAAGAATCCATTCATCCCGACGACGAATTCCATTCTCAATCACATAAAGTGCATTGTCAGAAACATAATCTGATCTTCCATCTGCAACACTGACTGAATCATCAAATGACGAATCTTCTATTATTTCTTTCCCTTTCCTCTGCCTTTCAGGACAGTTTTTTTTGATGTGCCCTTTTTTATGACAAAAATAACATTCAATGTTTTTCTTGTTGGATCTATGTTTGTCTTTACTACTAGAGTCTTTTGTTCTTCCTCATACTACCAAACCTTCACCCGAACCATCATTATCTGCCGCAATCTTTTTCTTCAACTCCTTAGAGTTCAAGGCTACCGCTACATCCTCTTTGGATATAGTATCTCTACCATACATCATGGTATCAACAAAATGCTCATAAGATGGTGGTAACGAGCATAACAACATGATAGCTTTGTCTACATCATCAATTTCAACATTGATATTTTCCAGATCCATGTAGCTTTTGTGAAATAATCAAAGTGAGTTGAAACAGACGTACCTTCTTGTATTTGTAACGTGAACAACTGCTTCTTTAGATACAAGCGATTTGTGAGAAACTTCGTGATGTACAAGTTATCCAGCTTTTGCCTTATACCAGCAACAGTTTTCTCTTGAGCAACCTTTCATGGTACACCATCACTAAAAAATAGCAGAATTTGACTGTACGCCTTCTCCAACAACTCATCCTTCTCATCATTTGTTCAAGCAAAGCATTCTTTCCTTTTAAAACCTTATGCAACTCATTCTGAACCAGCAAAGCGTGCATCTTCAAACGCCACAGACTGAAATCGTTGTTTCCATTGAATTTCTCAATTTCAAACTTCATAGCCATTCCATGAATATTTCATAGTACTTGTGTAGATCTAGTCACCACAAGCACGGTGGAAGAAACGGATCTTAAATCCGACTCTGGATGACTAAGATATCGCATAAACAAGTTTCTATGCTCCAATCAGTCAATCTCTTTCATTGACCATTGAACAGCCAATCTTCTTCTACAACCGCGTAGATCTGCTAGCAACAAGTCTGTAGATTCAAACGGATCTCCAATCAGACTTCGGATCATCAAGATATCGCGAAAAAAAAATTAAAAAATTCAGCCTTATATTTGGTCAAAACAGCCTTTGACCGTACGGAACTGCTAGCGTCAGCGTTGAGGTCCGCACCTTTTCTTGCGGGCTTTGCTATTGGCTTTTGCTGCACGGGTCAGGTCTGACCTGAACTTGACCCGAACTGGACTGGCCTGGCGGATGGCCTCCTGGAACGGGTTAGGTCAAAACGGACTTGACTTGAACTGACCCGTAACTGACCCAACAAAGGGTCTTCTTCCTCTTCTCCCACGTTCTGCAGCAGGAAGCCAGAAAACCAAAGGCTTCCCCTCTTCCGGTTTTCTTCTCCTTCCATGGCAACGTCGCGAGCAGCGACGACGTCCGAGAGCCTCCTCTTGCGACTGCAGTCCTTTTCTTCGGCAGCGACAGGGTCGTCTACGGCGTGAGTCACAGCAGTGGCTTCACGACAGCCCCTGCCCCTTCTTTCGATCAGCGACTGCGACACGCAACAGCAGTGGCCCTCCTTCTTTGTTCTCGATGGCCGAACCAGAAAGAACCATATGTTCTTTCTCTCTCTGCAAGTTGATGTAGAGAAACCGGATTCACCCTTCTACGGAATCGCAATGGAACAAGGCGATCTAGGAAATGCCGATCAGTGTGGCCCACCTGGTGATCGTCTGATCTTCTTCCTCTCTCTGCGATTTGTGTGGCCCACCGAGATCAGAACCAATCTCCCTCCGCACGATCCGGAAAACGCTATCTCAATCTTAAGATCTAATCCGTTGATCATACAGCCACAACTCCAGCCCTCTAAGATCCGATCCGTCGAATCTCCTTTGATCATGCGCAACGGTCTGATACCAGTTTATTGTGATCTAGGGCCTACGAGAAGAGATCAAGTACGCATAAAAAAGAACACAAAGATTTACGTGGTTCGGCTTTTGGCCTATGTCCACGGAGAAGATGGGAAAATTCAATATGCAATCAGAAGAGGTGTATATCATAGAGACTCTCGATCTCTATTTTATAATATCAGCTCCAAAACCCAAATACTGCTTCTAATCACAGTACAAGTTGGACAATCTAAGGACCTGATTAACCAAAATTAATTAATAGCAATTGGGCGATACAAATTAATAAAAAGATTTCTCAACCAGGGAGAAGTGGAGTCGATGTGGTCAACTCTACCATCAGAATAGTCCTGCTTTCTGCAGTTTATTACTCCACCCAACCTTACAAGTGAATTTAGCAAGCATGCCAAGTCGAATATTAAAATCAAATGCAATGTGAACACGAATGCTCAAGGGAAGCATTCCATAAGAACCTTTTCTGACTTTTTGAGTCAAAATCTAACATTAGATTTCCACGACGAAAGCTCCAGGGGGAGATTCTCATTGACTACGGGTTCCCTTCCTTTGCAGTGGGCCCACTGACACTTAGAACGAACGTCCTTTCCCAGGCAGCATGCCATCTGTTAGAATTTGCCTACATCATCCAACTGAAGATCGGGGAGTCGTCTCCTGACTGCATATTAGTGATATGCAGTACAGCTTAATGAGAGCAGGGCAGATGGAAAAATCTTCAAGTTGATAATGTATAGAAATAAAATTCAGCCCCACCATATTGTCCCGACCTTTGATTTAATAGGCTTAATATTTTAACTATCTTAACTATAAATTTTTATTTTTTTTAAATTCATTCCAACAAATTCAATAAGTATAAAAACAGGTCTGATGCCAAATCATGGGATGACAAGAGTATGAAAGATGCTACATTGATCAAAAGTGGCCTAAGTAGACACCATAGAGCTGGCCTACCCATGTGGTTCGCTCCTAGGATAACATTCTCCCAGACAAGCCTTATTTTGTGCAGGGGAAGTAGGGGAGGGACATGGGGTTTTAAAAAGCCCATTATTATATGTTATGAGAATTTATATATATATATATATATATATATTTTTTTTTTGAATCGAACCTTGTTAAGAATATTTCTATATTTTTGTAGAAACCCTTGCAAGACAAGGTTTTTTTTTTGTTCGGCCAGCTATCTGTGGCTTGTGCTTTGTGATTGCTCGGATTCTGGACTACTTTCTCAGAAGATGTGCGGTGCATGTTTGTACAAGTGGGGCCTAAGAATCTCAAAGGTTGGCTAAGTGGTTAGGATCACGGTTCCTTCCTCTTCCGGAGTTAGAGTTCTTGGTATCGACCCCGATTCCCCCTCTTAGGAACAGAAGGTTGAGTCCACTTGTGCTACCACCTGAGGGCTACTGGGGTTTTACCTGACTTTTCTCGGTTCGGAGGGATTAGTCCAGCCCAAAGGGTTGGGAACCTTCCGTTAGAAAAAAAAAAAAAAAAAGTAGGGCCTATGGTAGATGGCTTCAGTTTATTTTCTGGTTCTGGTCCAACGACTTTGGCCCATTGGAGATCAAATTACACATATGCATGCCCCCTTTTAGTGGATGTAAAATTTTTTAAGACTCACTGGAGGAAGGGTGTTCATTTTTAACTCTTGGGAGTTTTAATGGGTGAGCATCTCTGCTTTGTGAGGAACTCATGAATATTCGAAATCAAATTGGTTGCCAGTGTTAAATATGGGGGTGTTCATGGGCCGGTTCAGCCAAAGACTGATCTTGGCTGAGCCCATTATGTAATTTGGGCCAGACTTGTATTAAGTAAAAGAAAGCCCAAAGCCCAGCCCGGCCCGTATAAGGTGTTCATGCAATTTAACTTATATAGGCCAGATATTTGCTAGAAAGCCCACAAAATTGATCAAAAGCCTGGCCGGTTAACTAAATCAGCGGGCTCACGCCTGACTTTTAGGACCCGTTTTGGGCTTGGTCCAGGCCTGTGCACGTGATTCTAAAGCCGGGCAGGGCCTGGACATGCCTCAGCCTGGCCCGGCCATGAACACCCCCAGTTAATTATGGCTAGTCAAAGGCAGGGCTCACGAAGAAAAAAAAGGCCCACGTTTATAAGAAGTTGTGAGAGTAAGAGGGCTTCATTTTTCATGCACGAAGATTACAGATTTGAAAAAAAAAAAGAAAAAAAGAAATCAAGATGTGAAAAATAAGAATTATAATACTTTTAGATATTTAATGAAAACAAAAACTTATGTGTGATCCCACTATATCTTTCAAGAATCGGGATCATCTAAGAATTTCTCCCACGGTGATCTTGAGCAGACCAATCATGATCTGCCCAGGATGACGTCGGTGGGAAAATCCTTAAGAGGATCCAGACTCATCTTTTCACTCCGCACTTCTTTAATAATGGTTTATTGGAGCCTAATTAGACCATAAATTCCTCAACCATTAGTTCCATGCAAAGAATTGGAGCCTGATAAAGTGAAAGTGTGAACACAAAGTTTAATATTGCAATCAATTGTCAATGTGAACACTCCTCATGACTACTTTGTGGCACGAGTCTTACCCAATTGGTTACATCACGTGATTGTTTCATCATCTGTCGGCACAGAATTTAGACCACATCTAGCTAGTTGGAGTTGGGGTAGGATCTGCCAATTCATGCCTCCATTTTTAAGGCCAAGCTCTCGCAAAGTTGTAGAGGGCAGACAAAATATTCCATTGTGGTCTGGTTCCACAGAGATCAGATCAGGAGAGGAAGATGGCCGATAATGGGGCCACAAAGAGGGCCTCTTCATTGCAACGACTCCCACCAAGGAGAGGTGAGGTATTGAAGAGTATCTTGAGATCGTTGGTCCGTGCAGTTAGAAATATTGCCTGTAGCAGCCATGGTGTCAAAGAAAAGAAACATGTTTCACCATTAGCAAACTGACAACCACTGTTCAGCTCTTCTCCTCCACAGCACTAGCAATTTAGAGGGTTTCTGAGATATCTTGTGAGGAGGATACGTAAGAAGTCCAAATACAGTCTCTCCCATCTTTATCTTTTAGAATTTGAAGAATTCTGCAATCCAATAAAAGCCTAGATCGATATGCAGATAATGCTATGGAGAAATTGCAAACGGGAGACGCGTATAAATATCAGGGGACAGCTGACTGATTTGGTGTCAGCCCTGTGTCTCATATCTCTCTCTCTCTAGGCATCTCATGGTAACGTGTGTGTGTCTACTAATGAGCCATCCGGGTTCTTCTCCACTGTAACATTCTATCATGGCTCGCGAGTGGAACGTTTGCAGTTGCAGGTGTTTTATTTACTTATTTTTATCTCCATCTAGTGTGTAAGTATGCATCTCTAGCTTTTTTTCAACAATGATATGATGTTTGTCTTGTAATCTCCATTTAGCACTCTCTCTCTCTCTCTCTACCCCACAATTGGGGAAGAGCCGTGCTACAGACCCCGGGCTGTAGCACGGCTCCCCCCATGGCTCCCATGGGGAGCAGTGCTACAGCACGGGATCTGTGCCCGGGTCTATAGACTTTTTGATTGGGGAACTCCAAAATACTTAATTAGAAAGTGTCATTGAACATTTCAAATGCTGGATTTTTAGAAATTCTTCATAACAAAATTAGCGGGCATTTGGAATGCAAGAGTATATGTCATGGTGTTAACATTGGATGCATCCACTTGGTCACTTTGCTGTAGATGTTTGGGGCAGTAGAATCCATATATATATATATATATATATATATATATATATAGGGCCAGCTCTTCTAAGCTCAAACTTAGAATAATGTAAGCTCAAATGTATGCTATATCTATATTTATATGATGATGTTCTTATTCGGCTTATGTATTTGTTTCATTTCTAATCTACTCCTTGGGTCTCTTCGTCAACCCATTGATTGGCATGGAACTAGTTCTGGATTTTGAATGGTGTACATCTATTTATGGGACCCACCTAGATTAATGCCAGTCAGATAGTTACAAGGGTGGGGAGATCAAGTGTGTTTGGGGTGAGCCACAACCATACGACCGGCTTGAAAATGCCTGGGATGAGTGGTTTTTTAATTGTTTTTTTAAGTAATATTGACTTAATCAACAGGTTTAACTTTTAGCCCACTCTTTTCACTACTTTTTGGGATGAGGTGGAACACTGGAACTGTAATTAATTGTATAACTTTTATGCTTTTCTTCTAGATGAAAAGGAAATTGGAGCTATGTAAAAAGGTTCAACTTTTAGCCCACTTTTGAGTGCTTCTTCTTGTAGACAACTATGCAGGAATGCAATTGAAACAAGGGGTCGCAAGAGGTGAAAATACCTTGATCCTTTTGTTTTATTTGGCATACCATTTGTCTTCTTTAAAAATTCAAAAAAAAAAAAAAAAAGAAAGAAAAAAAAAAAGAAAGGGAAAGAAAAAGGTAGACAGAAACGTGAAGCAGAAGACTCACAATTATTTTCAGTTTGCCCGGAAACTTTCTCCTGCAAAATCTAGAATGACTTTTCATATTTTCTGTAAAAAGCTTCAGAAAGTATATGAATCTCAAACATCAAATATCCTCTTTGTTTTGTGCATAGTGCAAATGGCGTACAGAAGAGTGAAGGATTAGTACCACTGGGAGTCAAAGAAAAGGAATTAGGGCCCAATCAACACATAAGCTTGGGTCCCTAAACCTTTCTACATCTCACATGCAACACGATATTTCAAGATCTATTGTGGCCTGAATGAGGTTCTACTGATTCTTTATTTTTTCAGAGAGAGTCCATACAAATGAAAAAAAAGAAAGCTCACACAACTTAGAGGAGAAACCCACCAAGTACCCCTTTTATCAAACATACAATTGAAGGCTCCCTAAGTAGGAGGCGGTTCATTTTGAACAGTTTGCTTTTCTGAGTTTCGGATTCACATTTTGGTGCCTTGTGGAAAATGGTTACTCAAATTAAGACGGGGCTCATGAAAAAGGTCCCACTCTATAAGAATTACAGCAGCAAGAGTAAGGGAATTTATTTTTTCCCCTATCCAACGAGCATATACCACGTTTGTCAGGAACTCTGAGGGCCAATTTCTTTACTAGGGATGTTCCTGCCCCGGGATAAGGAAGATCCCGGCCCGGCCCAGCTTCTAAACTGCGCGTCCAAGCCCGGCCCTGGCCTGAATCGGGCCATATGGAGCTAGCCCAATTTAGGATTTTTTAATACAAATAAGAAGACTTTATTTTTTGGGGAAATTTTCAATGTTGGCAATGCTATATATGTTTCTTTACGGTTTTTGGGAATTTAGGAATTTCAACCCCCGTGTTTTTTTAGTGAAATTTCTGATTGCTTAAGTATAAGAGAGCATTCGGGGCACGTTTGTGTACACACTTTTTTAGCGAAAATGAGAAATTGCAACGTCAACAAATTCTATAGAAATGGAAATATTGGAAAAGGATTTCTACAGAATTTAGAAATTTATGTTTGGTGTAAATTTTTTTTTCTCGTTGAATTGGTGTTAATGTTGTTTGGTGCGGCTGTCAATTCCTTATAGAAAATCAAATTTTCTTATTTGGTGAAACAATTTTTTGAAGAAAAATAACATAACATGTATATTATTTATTCAACATCAAATTATAATTTATTTAAAGAAATAAAAAATGAAAGAGTTATCGGGTTTTAGTTTGAAATGGAAAAAGGGAGAAGATTTTCGAGGAAATCCTTTTATCATACCCCTATAGGAAACCCATTTCCAACATTAGAAAGAAAAATTCCGACGAGGCAGGTAAGAGTTTCTGTGGAATTATTTTGCACCAAACATGCCCTCAGGAATTCCACTATGCCTAAGAATTTTGAAAATTTTCAGAAAAAATCTCAAAATTAATAGATAAACAATGTTGAGATGTACTAAGAGATAAATAATGTTGGAAGGGAAAAATGAGCAACCTTCCCTTTCCATGACTGCTTGTAATTTGTAAAGCCAAATGTGGTCGCAAATGGTACAAACATAAATTTCTTCCAATTATGGTCACGAGTCACCACTCACTCACGAGTCTGGATCGCCTATTACTAATAACACTCCGACATGTCATCTACGAATTTAGATGGTTTTGAAGTTTATAAATTTTAAATAAGACGAAAGAGAATCACCCAAATTTTCGGATGACATGTTGGAATGTACTAGGTCCACTCACGGTGAAGATATAACAAATGCGATAGGTCATCCGGACTCCTCACTCACATGGTAACGTGGTATGGTCCCACCCCAAAAACAGGAGTCCAGAATGTAATAGTGCCTGTGAAGGTTTTAATAACAAGAATCGGGCCTAATTCTTATATCGATATCTTGAGTCTTGATATTACGATGTTATGTGGTGGAGAAGACATGTGCCGGTCAAAATAGCGGGACCACTTTCGTAATTAAAAGTTTTCGCCTTCACATTGACCAATTCGTAAGTTCATATTCCAATCAAGGCTCTATTATATTGACATCGTTTGGTGCCTTTCAATTTTTAGTGTTAATGGGGAACCCAGCTGTTTGGAGATGGGCCCTTCTTATGTAGTGACTTTGAGTGCAGAACTTCATATCTATCATTGGGATGGAGATACATAGGATTCATACACATAAGTGCTTAAAAATAAAGATTAAAGATATATTTTCAAAAATGTGTATTAAGCAATTACCTTTCATTTTAAAGTAATGACATTAAGAAAATAAGATGGAATTGGATAAACCAAATATCACCTAAGTATTTCACTTTCCATTTTCTTTAGATTCAATTTTATGAGGAAAAATAATCATTTGATGCTCATTTTTTTGAAAATTTATCTTTGGTATTTTTTTTAACCATGTATAGTTTGGATACTATGTATTCAATTCTTACATGTTTTAATAAAAATCAGAAAACACACCACTTAGGCTTTTATCATGACAATAAATCATGGAACTTCGGGTCCTTACCTCGTCCATAAGTTTTTTTATCCACTAAATATTCCGGGTATCTAACCTTGTTTATAAGTTCTTTTTTTCAGATTTTTTGGGAATCTGTTATCCTGTTCTTTAAACTTTTCGGGAATTTGTTACTTTTCATATCGAGCTGCGCAGGGTCGTCCAGAAGTAAATATGTGGATCTAGCTTAGTGGTGCTCATTCTTTTATACAAAAATTCATATCAAATTTGAAAATTCATACTATTTATTTATATAAACGAAAAATAACAATTTCCATTTAAACATATGATAAGTCCTTTAATATTGTTTCAAATGATAGCATAAAGGTCATAGAAACCTATAGAAAAGACCTAGTTTTTGTCAGAAAATAGATCAAATTATAAATAATAATCGGTTAACCAACCAATTCGGTTAATTGAGGGTTGACCGACTCTAAAAAACATCTCTACAATCATGCTTTCTAGAATTGTGACCTACGGGTCACCAATCTGCAGGTCGGTTTACCAACCACCAAGCTCGGTTAACTGCCCTATCCTAGAATCTACATTCTAAAGCAGAAATATTTTTCATTTTCAATAGTTTTCCTCCCTTATTTCTCTTGTACTTGCATTAAATTTCAGGGCCAAGCCCTCTACACACACACACACATATATATATATATATATATACATATATCAGATCACATTCTTCATTCATCATCTCCATCATTTTATCCATTTATTCATTTCATTTAAACTCCAATATGATCAAATCTCTAAATTAGATGTAAATCACACATATCAATCTCAATTAAACATATCCACTTGCCTTTGGGTTGAAAAGGAACTCCACATCTCAATCCTTGCAGAAAAACCCCGAAACCAAGGAAACAAATCAAACCCTCATAAATAACTATACAATTCAAGAGCTAACACGCTAAAACACCTATCTAACACTAATTAATGGAAAGCCCCCAAATTACCCAACCTTAATAACAAGAAACCCTTACTTAGGAGAGAGGAATCAGAGAATCTCCAAGAAAATTATATCAAGAGGAAGCTTAGGTCCTTTGGAAGTGGTGATGGTGGTGGATTAGGAAAATAAATGAAAGAACAGAGACTCTATTTACAGAGAAATGAAAGGAAAGAGAGTATAAAGGGGACTTTGAAGTCGGTTTGTAAAGGTTAGGATAGGATGGAAATTAGTCAATTTGTCTAAAAATGGACTTTGGGCCAGGCTTGGATTTAGAGGATCTTCGAGGGTTCGGATTACGATGATACTGGAGTATAAAGTTTAGGAAATTAAAACATCTACCCAACGGTAACAAAATCTCTAAAATCTAAAATTACTAAAAGCCCCCTGTGTTTTCTGAAAATTGCTAATTACCCCCTACTATACTAAAATGAACCCGGATCTAAACAAATTAAACTTTGCACACACAATCCTAATAATTAATCGGTCATACGTGGCTTTTAAATGAACTTTTTTTTTTCTATTGGAGGGTTCCCAACCCTTTGAGCTGGACTAATCCTTCCGGGCCCAGAGGGAAGCCGGGTAAACTCCCTTGTAGCTCCAATGTGGTAGTGCAGTTTCGAACCTCCAACCTCTGGGTGCAAACCGTGGTCCTAAGTCAACTGATCTACCCCGTGGGGTTACGCCTACATCGCGGCGCACCCGAGTGAGCGGAGAGCGACGGCGGGAAGTCAACTAACACTACAATTCACTAGTCTAATTAAGGTCCGAGACTTTACATAGGGCTCACATTTAAAACCTACACAATGGGGGTCTGTGCCTGTGGCCTGCCTAAAAACTTAGAACATAACACTGTTGTCTTTGGACCATTCCAAACTTTGCAAGTGGAATTAGAGCTGTTTGCCCGGCCCGATGTTGTGCTTATGCTGTCCTCAATATATGTGGGTCGGACCAAAGCCCTTTTAGGGGGCTTGCAACAGTTAGCCCCGTACTATATCCTTGCAGGACAAGGCCAAGCTTAGGATCTGAAACCAAGAGGGCATACAGTCACGAATTGGTATCATATAAGTCAAGTGTAATCTGAATGACCTGCTTTACACTATACTTTGAATGGTTTGGATTTAAGTTGGGCCCATCATTGATATCAGTGGCTACTTTCTATTTTCATTGTGGAGTGATAAACCAGCTAATTGGTCCATGGGCTCTAAAATGAAAATAAGCTGTTATTAGCCTTGGGCCTGATCAACAGTCTTAATGGGTCATGACCATTGGATCTTTGCAGTTTTTTTTTTTTTTGGGTGTTACCCCAGCCCAGCCTAGGCTTAGACCCAAGAGAGCCCACACAAGTGGGAAGAAGAAGTCCATATAAATGGGAAGAGTGGCATGCTCGGGAATCAATCCGTGGGCAGCTAGGGTCGCCAACCAAATGAGCAGCCCTCTTGTTGTTGGATCTTTGTGGCAATAATGGACAATGTCCTTCACTTGGTTATGTTAAATGGGCTTACTTAGTATTAGCACTCGATGGGCCCAGAAGGTGGATGGCCATGGACCTTGATCTTGGAAATGCCGGATTTGGTGTGTAACTGCAAGTTTTTTAATCAATATTTGGATATAGAATGATCATGGGCCATAAAGAGGATGGTCATACATCTTGGTGAATTTGATTTAATGTGGGCTGTAGATTTTGATTTTAATCGACCTTGGGCATTCATTGTCAATAGGGATTGCGGGTCGATCATAATTGAAATCCACTGCCCATTTCAGAAGTTACACATGGATTTTTGTTGTCCCTTTAGGTTTTGACTAAATGGGCTTTGGGCCTTCCATGTATTTAATGGGCCATGGCCTGATATGTCTTTGATTGGGTGAATCATGATCTAGTTAATTTTACCAGTTCGTGGTCAATGGATCTCATGCTGCGATTCATGTTAATGATCCCAGTTTGTTAGGTTTCGATGAGATTTCATAATTATGGATGGATCCTCCATGCTTCTGCAATGAATTTTAAATTTAGGACTGTAGGGTAGCTTTTAGATCTAAGATTTGAATCAATGATACGATAGGTTCAGGTCCCATTCATGATCTCCCGGAACATTATTATATCATTATTATTCATGATCTCCACGATAGTTGTTCAGAAACTGGGACAGATTTTAGGCCCAGCTGCACAAATCAGGCCCAGTTTCAAAGAATCTGTAGTGGGATTATCATTTTTAACCAGTTGCTATGATCACTAAAACATGTTTACATGGGCCCATGTGGTTAAGATGGTTGGGTTATAAAACTGTACATCCGGAGGTCGGGACCTGGCAACTCTGCTGCTTGATAAGATCAGTAGGAGGCCAAAAGCCCATCAGACAAGCCCTGAATCAGCATGGCCCATTTTATTATTGTAAACATATTCAAGTCCCAAATATTGAGCCCACTTAAGGTTTTATTTGCTGAACAGCTGGGCTTTAGTCCTCCATGGCTGGTTCTTTTAGTTTTACCCATCAAGATAGGACGAGGCCCATGTCAATCCTTAGTCCAATTACGTAATTTAGCCCAGAATCTGAGTTGCCATATTCATGCAGATGGGTTCAGGATCAACTAAATGTGGTTCTCTAGGAATAATTAGGGGCCCATGGGCCATGGTTCTGGTGGTCCCAGCGATTGATTTGGTGGGCCACAAATTTCCCTGGTAAGATTATCAGGCACCTGCACAAAGGAACTCCAAGAGCAGGAAGTTTTTCTGTTCATGTTGCAGTATACGTGCTGCTCTTTACAAATTACAAGTGATAAACCCTGGGCTCTCATCACGCGAGTCTCACCAAAATCATGTTCTGTATCAGTTGGTCAAAACAGGTGAGACTATTAGCTAAGACATGTGCATGAACTTTCATTTACATGTAAACTGAAACACCATTACTCAGTTTAGGAAGAACCAAATGGGCCCTATTTGCCAAATTTTCTGATTGTTTTAGGAAACAAACATTTTTCAAAATGAGATTTGCTTCAAACTTTTTTGGGTCAGCCCTATCAAAGCACGCCCAATAACCTCCGAGATTAGCTGCATCGGTTACCTGATCTGACCAAACTTTGGTTGTGAAAAAGCACCTCAGGTAGGCTTCAGTGTGGGTTGAGGTAGCAGTTAGATTGGTCCATCTAGAACTTGTGTTGGGCTTGGGTTGACACTGAACATGGCCAGCCCTTGTTATAAGCACCAAGCAAAGCCCATTCACTGGGGTCTGGGGTATCCTGTAACACTAGAAACTTTAAGGTGTTGGGTCACTTATTTCCCAGGTCCAAAGCAGCTCGGTAAAATCCAAACCATTGATCCAAATAACTCTGTCATTGGAAGGACAACTACACCAAAATTATACTTACCTAACAAGTATTTGGCTCCATAACCTCCTACACAGGGTTTTAAATACTAGCCAATACGCACCGTATGCACGATGGATGAATGATACAAATTATTATTTCATTTGTTCAGTTAAAATATAATCACGTCTACGTGCTGTATCATCAAGAAAACCCATACATATCAATCTTTTTCCCTGAAGATACAGTGTGATACCATACTTAGAACCTGTGCTCCAACATGAGCTCAAAAAGGGATATTTATGGAGATCAGATGTTGAGCACTGCAACTGAGTTTGCCAACTCTAACCAGTTGGCTCAGGCCGAGTCACTTGACCCAGTTTTAGAAATGTGGTACAAGCAAGTGGTGGTATCACACCCTTATTTTATGTACATTAGAAAGATTTTTTGTTTTGGGTAGAAATACATTAGAAAGTACTCAAACAGTAACTTGGCCCTGGCTATGTTCTTTCTTGAGATCTCCCATCATCAAAGTATTCTTTACCATTACATGATGGGTTGATTCTAAATCTATTGCAATATTTGGGCTTTCAAAAGCCTACCTTTTACTCTCTGCATCACAGCTAATAATGCTGCACTTATTACAAACATTAGAAGGCCCCCTTTCACTGTGGATCAGAGCTTACAAATCCTGTACTTGTTAATATCAACAAAATGCTATCCGACATAGCTTTAGTAGTAAAGGTTCTTTTTAAGTAGAAACCAAAAGAAAAGGTGTTCAAATAGTTAGTCATATCAAATCAGGTCATTGTAACAACAGAATATGAACAAAACAGAGGTATCATGGACTTATGCAGTTGGCTACTTGGAATGCAGTAGGGGCCTTTTCTTCTATCAAATCACCCATCTCCCCTCACAAAAACATGTGATTTTGAATATGGAGAGAAAAGCCTCAGTTCCACTACTGATGGTCACTGGCCTATGTTTCCACTCTCTCAGACAATCCAGTTTCAAGGGATGTTAAACTATCTTGTCCCAGACTTTCACTAATTCTCTTTAATCTTTAAATGGGACACTATGCTTCCCCAATAGAGAACTTTTTTCTTGATAATTGCTTTGGGGTGCTTTGATAAAAGTACCATAAAACTCATTCTTTCAAGCTTGTTATTTACTTTTCTTTTGTCATTTGCAGAAGTGGATCTTTGAGTTTTAATTGACAATGACCCAAAAAAGAAAACCATCAAACTATACAAACAAGTAGATGGCATGCTTCCTCCATTATGCATACATAAGAGAGATAAAGATATGTAAATGTAGGTCCTTATGGGAAGCATGGAAGTAGGCTGTCTTGAAAATGGGTTGTTGAAGACACCAGGCTCATGTTGTGTTATACAAGTACAATGAGACATTGCCACCTTTTTCCAAGTTCCACCATTGCTCACAAGATGTGGCTCTGCTTTTCGCACAAGTATATAGGCCATGTTTCTCCTTTCTAGTAATTACAGCCACTAATTGTCACAAATGATTAAGTTGGGAAAACAAAATCTCATCTAATATATATATATATATATAGCTCTCAAATGGTATCAAATTCTCATATATTATCCTATGTTTGCATCTCAATAACATGAGTAACAAGACAAAGCTGACTTTAAAACATTAAAGGAGAATTTTTTTTCATATTTCTTGGAACCTAAGTTTAGAGGGAAGCAATTTATGGTAGTCATGCCATTTTTATTCGTTGCTTGTATGAAAATTGGTGGAATCACCTCTAAGCTTCAAATGGATAGGGAACAAAACTACAAATAGAAAAATATTAGAAAAAAAAAGGTTCATAAAAATATTATAAAAAAATAATACTTCACTTGTTATTGATAAGGCCTTATAAACCCCATGTCATCCACATCAGCTGCATCATCAGTTGAAATAAGGGGTTTTGTCAATATGGTAACTTTTAGTCATATATAACTCCTCTAGTCACTAAAGTTGAGATAATTTCCTATACACATGTACTCATGCAGTTTATTTTTTTGGACAAAGATGTAATTTACTTTGTGATATCGCATGCCATATTTTTGTGGTTTCAATCTTACCTTTTCTAATTTATGCAATATCGCACAAAAGTTTCCCCTTTTATTGGGTTAACAACGGAATATATTTATGCAATGTCACACAATTTATAATTTTATACGATATCATATGGCTAAGGGTATATTAGTCCATAAAACTATACAAGTACCTATAGAAAATTATGAGAACTTGGTCCGGACGGCACCCTTAACCACGGGGAGTAGCGTGTCAACCACGGGCTTCAAATGATGAGTCTCTGTTAGCCCACATTGAAAATATTCAAGTCCTGACCTTAGACTTATAAGTCAAACCCCGTATTAACTTAGCATGAGGCATTTAAAACCGTGCGACCCCGAAAACCGTAAGAACTCCGAAATTAAGCTTGCCTGGGCGAAAGCAGTACTAGGATGGGTGACCTCCTAAGAAGTTCTTGCGCGTGCACATGGGCCAAAGCGGACAATTTCATGCTGAGTTGGGCGGGGCTGTGACAGTTGGTATCAGAGTCGAGGACGACTCTATTTCCAATGGGGTAGAATGTGAGAACTTGGTCTGGGCAGCACCCTTAACCATGGGCTTCAAACGGTGAATCTCCGTTAGCCCGCATTGGAAATATCCAAGTCCTGACCCTGAGCTTATAAGTCAAACCCTGTATTAACTTAGTAGGAGGCTTTTTAAAACCGTGCGGCACCGAAAACTGTAAGAACTCCGAAGTTAAGCGTGCTCGGAAGCGGACAATTTCATGCTGAGTTGGGCAGGGCTGTGACTATTGCATGCTGAGTTGGGCGAGGCTGTGACAAAAATTATCTCAACTTACATCACCTGGAAAAAATTATTAATGGCTAAAGGTTAGGGCACAGACAAAACCCCATGAAATAATTTTGGAAGTACGAAAAAAAGAGGCTTTTTAGTTGAAAAGAGACACTAAAATCAGATGTATCAATATAGCAGTCGATCTAGCATGGATAAGTGAGTTTAAGGGAGACATGATAGCGGACGCTTTAGTCAAGCATGGTGTTGAGAGAGTTTCTCTTTAGTAGGGTTTTATTATATAGTTGCAGTGTGAGGGGTACATTACTCTTTAGGGGTGTAAAAAAAAACCGAGAAACCGTCTAACCGAACCGAACCGCGGTTAATAACCGTATTCTACGGTTCGGTTACGGTTAATGAAATCCAAAAACCGCATGGTTCGGTTCGGTTACGGTTTTTGATAAAAATTCACTGCGGTTAACCGAACCGAACCGTAAAATGCGGTTTGGTTAACCGCACACGGTTAACCATACCGTTATAAAATAAAGGAAAAAAAAGAGGGGGGCTGAATGAAAATTTTTACAATACATAAGTAAAAATTTTCACAAAATTGACTGGACTTAAGAAGTTATTGTATATTAAACCAAAAAAGAAGATGCAAATTGAGACGGTTATTAACCGTAACCGAACCGTCTTATACGGTTAACCGCGGTTCGGTTTCTACGGTTTTTGTCTTCACGGTTACGGTTACGGTTTTCAAATACAGAAAACCGCACGGTTCGGTTAACGGTAAAACCCCGGTTAACCGAACCGTTACACCCCTATTACTCTTGTACATTTGTATTTCCTTCTCCCTTCTTTTCTTTTCTTCTTGTATTCTTTGTTTGTATTCTATTCTCTTTCAATATAACTTATAGTTATCCGAAAAAAAAAAAAAAAAAAAGGAGATGTTGGAGGCTTCTTTATTTATGTTGAGGGGTACTTGCAGTTTGAAAAGAAGGTTTTGGTGTTATTCTTGGGATGGAAAGAAAGCCTTGTACCCAATTCAATCACAAAGGGAAAGTAAGGGTTGTTGGAGATTCGGAGGTTTTCAATATATGGGTGGTCCTCCCAACAAAAATAGGAGGGAAAGGGTTGTTTCTCTAGACCATCCTATAGACAGATGGAACTAAACATGGTTTAGTGGCCAGCACTTGGGGAGAAAGACAAGACGATGGCAGTGCTTTTTTTTTTTTCTTTTTTTGATAATTTGCCATAGACATTTAGCGAGTGAGAGAGACGTGCTTTGTCTGAGGCCTTAAAAGGGCCCTTTGCCTTGGTGGGGTTCTTGATTGGACCTGAACCCTTGACAAAAACACTGTCTCCTGCTCATTCGCTTTGGTCATCTGCGACGACAAGTCACAAGGCCATCTATAATAGTATGAGTTGAGTTGTTACTAAAGTAGATTGTACTTAACCTTATGGTAAGGTTAGTTCATATTTGCTTTATATATGTATGTAAGGTGAATAAAATTTAGGGTGAATTTATGTGAATGTTTTGATTATTGAAAGACAAGATGATGGCCGCGCTTAATTTTTTTTACCAATTTATCCTTAAAAGAAGCTCATGAAGTGCATGTGATGGGTTTTAGATATTTGAGGACCTTTAATGAGATTCGAGAGTATTGGAGGATTTTTTTTTTTTTTGGTAAATGTGAAAAAAAAAAAACATATAATTAATTGTAGTTTAGATGAAAGACAAAGCCTATGGTATAAAGCCCATATCATCTACATCAGTTGCATCATCAACTGAACTAATATTGGAACTAGAGTGACAAACGAAAAAAGAGGCTGTTTAGTTGAAAAGAGACGCATTTTTGTCTTTCACTTACTTACAAAAAGGTAAGGAACCATTCTTGAAATTTTAAGGACAACGAATAGAAAGCAAGTAATCCTTGTAACTTACTTTGGACAAAACTATCTTCTCTCCAACCAAAGTCTTTGCATCATTTGGAGACTCGAGTTGGGGTTAGAAATTCTCTCTCTCTTTTTTAGTCCTTCCCTTCATCCAAACATATAATATTTTATAGTGGGGCATCTGCCAACTTAGACATTAAGTTTAGAGTTAGATTTAGACAATTAATATATGAATAATGTAGATTGTGCATATATATATATATATATATATATATATATTTCAATCTGCACCATCCATTTTGCCAATAACCAATTAGATTGCAAGTGTGATACAAATGATGGAAAGTGCGAATGGGGGTTTCTCAGATCGACAGTTCCAATTTAAGATTGAACCTTTAATATTAATCTCAGTTGTCTATCTCATAAATCAACAGTGATACGGAACCATCCCATCAATATGTTTTTAGAACTTATAGGCTACACAAGGTATGGTGAGCTTTACAGGGTTTTTTTTTTTTTTTTTTTTGTGGGAAAAGAGGTTAATTGTAAAAACTACCTTAATGGGATTGAGAAATGACTTTTTTAACTTTTCATGGAAATCCTCTTTTATGTGTAATATGATATTGTTTATATTCATAACAACCTATTATTTTCTGTGAATTTTTTCTTACTTGGTTCTTTATGCCACCTTTCCCCCCTGCAAGTAATTCCTGGCTCCAAAAACTGCCTATACCCAATTCAATCAGAAAGAGAAAGTATCGGCTGTTGGAGATTTCAAGTTTTTCCAAAATATGGGTGGTCCTCCCAACAAAAATAGCAGGGAAATGGCTGGAGCTCCAGACCGTCCCACAGACAGATGGAACTAAGCATGGTTTTTAGTGGCCAGCACTTGCAAGAAAGACAAGGAGATGGCTGTTTTTTTTCTGTATAATTTGCTGAAGACATTTAGAGAGAGAGAGAGAGAGAGGTGCTTTGTCTGAGGCCTTAAAGGCCCTTTGGTTTGGTGGGGGTCCTACTCGGACCTGAACCCCCCTGATTCCTTTGGTGGGGGGTCTCACTCGGACCTGAACCCCTGACAAAAACACTCTCTCTTCTCACTTCGATTTGTTTTGATCGTATGCGACAGGCCATTTGTAAAGAGAGAGTGGCAAGAATTTTTTGGGGTCCAACAAGATGGATCGTCTGTAACTTTGTAGGGCCATTTTCTGAATTGGTACCGGAGCGTCCAGGCCCACTAGTCCAGAGAGAGAGAGCTTTTGGAGTAGCATGTGAGCCAGGTCTACTACGATCCGGCCCATGTAAAGCTCACCTTGTTGTTTTGAGGATGGCATTCTAATCAGCTTTTGACCTGCCCCAAGTGTAGCTCAACTGGGCTCGATTCCGACTGAGGTTTAGAGCCCATGTGGTGGACTGTAATTGTGATCCTAACCTTATTCAATCAATCCAGTAGCAGCTAAATGTGTTCTGCTAATGTACCCTATATTTCCAGTTGTTGATTAGTGACTCTCCCTCCCCACTCTCCCAAATGGAAGCATGGAGTTTGGGCCATAGGACTCAAAATATTTTGAAAGATTGATGTACATTTTACCAATTGGCCCCATAAAAAAAAAAGGTGGCAGCCCAAGAGAAATCTACTCCCCCTCCTCCCTTCGAATGGAAGTACAAGAAGAAAGACACAAATGAATCATTTCAACAAGAATTTCCAAGTTCTAAAATCTAATAACATGGATCCTCCAAAATGAACATGAAGATGTGGAGTATCTTCTCTAATATTATACTAATCGACCAAGCAACTGAAGAAGCTGGATTTGGGCTGATTTTTAGCCCAAATGCCTGATGGATAGTCAACTTGACATGTCTGACACCAATGCGCCTCAATGAAAACTGAAGATCTGAGAGGGCATCAAGCCAAACTCTGAAGATTATCTGCTTAGATGTTCATTAGGAGGTTGGCCCCACTTTTAGTAATTGGGTGAGGAAAACTTAGATGCTCGTTAGGAGATTGGTCAGTTGGTATATTGATAAGGTAAATTAAGATGCATTTTCTGATTGTCCAGGGCCCTTTTTCTTGTGTGCAAGTGTGTCTGAAATGTCAACATATATACACTAGACTAAATTGGTACTTGGGTTGAAAGATAGACCCAATTTTAGACAGACGTCACAGACCCAAACTTCGTAACCAGATTCCCAGAGTGATCAACTACTAATAAAAGGAGACCATAGTTGGATTTTTTTTGGTAGGGATCGACCTTGGGGTAATCAGGCAATTTAGGGGTCCCTTGGCATAGGTGGTCTTGGCCTTTGCATGCTTGAAGGACGGGTCTGCGCCATATGTTTAGCATAAATGTGCATCTGTATTTTTTGCCCGTAGATTGGACCTATGCTTGAAGTTAGGCCCAATAACTGAATGGGATGGGATTGAACAGGTGTTTTTTTTTTGTTGTTGTTGTTGTTTTGTTGTTCTTCTGTCCTTTCTGGATTCAACCCAATGAAGGATAATAGTAGGACCAAGATCATTTAAGATGGTGGGCAATTCACAGATGTACGTTGGTGTCCGAGGCATTGGATTGATGATAGATCGGCGTCACTAGTCATTATAAAAAAAATAGAAATAGACACAAATCTGAGCCTTTTGGAGTTCCATTTTTACAAAACTATCATTTTTGTTTGAAAAGAAGTTCAAGCTTTGTACCCACCCGTTCGGTAATTTTACTTGTCAAGTAAAGTTAGCATCAAATCAAAAACACTTTAATTCAGAACTCCCTTCATCTTTTTCAAATGAAGTCAAAAAGCAACTACCTTTATTCAATTTAAAAAAAAAAAAAAAAAACTCTATTTCCCCTTACAAAAAGTCAAAAATATTATATCTAAACAACTAAAAACAAAATATCATCATAATCCACTTATATTTTATTCTCTTATCTTATTTCACTTCACTCCACTTTATTTTAAAAGTAAAATGCCAAACGAAAGTAAAGAAATATAATGTTACTGATATCATTTGTGATGGCATTGCCAGGGTAACAAGATTGGAGCATGTGTCGGCATTATCTTGCAAGTCACTTGACACAAGGGCTTTTGACAAGGATTTAATCTTTGTTTGGGTGGACTCTCTCATGCCATGCTTACCAACGAGAATCTTCATCTAAGAGCATACCACATAATGTGATTATACAATCTTGCTCTTGGGGATTCACTTCAATTCATTCCTATCATTGGGAGTAAGATGGATGGAAAAAGGTCTCTTTTAAACAAGGGCCATATAAAAACTCAGCTCTATCATAATATTATCCTAACTTTTGATTTACTAGTCTTAAAGTTCAATGATATTTTAATTGTGATTCTTTTTAGATTTAATCCAACTATAAGTTGAATTTTGCATAGCATAAAATTGATCGAAAGTAGCTAAACCAATCAAAAGTGGGCCCAAGGAAGCCATATAGAGTTGGACTGTATATGCATTTCACTCAGATGAGAAAATCCTCCCACTTACCAAAGAGGTAAAGTCAACCTTGCGAGACAAGGGCCCCACCAATTATATCTAAGTTGGAGGATCGAAAAATCTAAATGAGACTATGCCATATGTAAAATTCCAAGTCAATCTCATCGTCATAACCGATTGGTTTGTAGTCCACAAGTTTAATGGTGACTAAATGCATAGTTTAAGTGATGTTCTGGGGTTGAATACGATGTTTTGTGCAAAAAAAAAAAAAAAAAAAAAGGGCTCAATAGGATGCAAAAAGGATGAGCCAAAATTAATATACTTTAAGATTTTAAAATACAAAGTAGGGAGTTGGGTTCATCATTTTTTCCATAGAGTTGTACTATATCATCTTTCTTGTATTACATTTCACCAAATTAAATTTGCAAATTAATTTCATAACTTTTCTTCGAAATATGCTCATTTCCGATTCCATCTTTTCTAGTTTTATCACATATATATCTCAACATAATCATCTCTTTTACACTCGTTTTTTACATGTGTTATTATGTTGGTCATAGTTGATCTAATTGCGGTATTGTGAGTTTCTCATTCAATTTTGTTTGGGCATACGCGCTAATCACAAAGCATTTTCTTTGTTGTTTATCTTGAGTTTCAATGTTATAGAAGTTATATCTCTCTGTATGTTCTCATTGAATTTGTAATTCAAATATTTATTTACTAATTTTAAAGCCTTTAGATTATAAAGCCTCTTGACATCTTTTAGATTTTGCATCCACACGATCTCTTAAGTAATCCACTAACACTTTACCATTTTTGAACTGCATATAAACACAAACCCTTATAAATAAGAGCAATTAGCTTAAGAGCTCTAATTGACCTTTGATGCAAACCTCTAGTTGCTGAAAACTCACGTGCCTCTTTATAACTATTTTTCAAATTTGTTATCACTCCGGTTGCATGTTCTTGAGTAATTTCAATATAAATTCTTGGGACACTTATTTTATCTAAATATCCTTTGAACCAAAAATTTTAAGTATTTTGTGTAGCTTTTTCTAAATTAACGAAGACCACTATATACTTAGGGTTTGTTGGCGTATCTTATCTTTACGAAACAGATCCGTATGATATAAATTTGTTTCAAATGGTGGTTTGAAATAAATGTTTTACAAATAAACTGTTTGATAAGACATATATATTTTAAAAATAGACCGTTTGGTAAGACACATGTAAAAATAGATTTAATGGTTTCGGCTTTTTGCAAATATTTCAAAATCTGTGATCATCCAGTAGTTGAAAATTTATCTCACACACGTGTTCCACATTTTAATGACTTTGGGCGGTTTGGATCATCATTTTAGTGGCCTAGAATAATTTAGAATTCATAAAAACTGAACTGACAGTAAGTAATAAGAAATAAAGAGAGAGCTTGTTAATATCTAATGGTTCATACTTTTTAACAAATATCTCAAGATCTATAATGAGTAAACACCTTAAACTCGATCCCATAGCTATTTGTAGCTTTCCAAAGAGGATGGACGGTTCAGATCTTGATTGTGGGCCCACAAGGTCTAAAAATGCAAATCCAACGGTCTAAAATTTCTCACAAATATCTTAAAATCCGCAAACATCGAACGGATGAAATCTCATCTCATAGCCATTCTTGACCTTGTAAAGAAATCTAACGGCTTGGATCATGAATTACGGTCCCACAAGGAAACAAAAGTGAGAAAAATCGGAGAAAGCAAAAGTAATGTAAATAACACTGTAGCAAGTAAGGTCTTTCCGCTTCAGACTTTCATGTCTGATTCAAACTAGCAAAACCCCGTACTATGCACGGACCACGGAACAGCACATATAAATAATATTAGGATAATATTGTAAATGAGTTACATACCAAAATTAAAAGGCTTTATAACATCACTTATATCATTAATAATAAAAAAAGATCACGGGGAATTATGTACCTAAACCCCTAACTGCAGTTGAAATTTTTTTTACTCAAGGCCCTGATCCATATGCAAAGATAGTTATGTTATTTTTTTTTATTTTTTCTGAGCGAAGTTCCCGTTTGAAGATAATTCAATAAAATTTATCTTTCTTTCAAAGTCAAAATATATTAAATAAATAATTTCAAAATATAAATTACTTGGCCTAATATTAGGTCTGAGTCTTTAATTCATCATAGGCTTGCAGTTAGACCTAGTACCCAATTCCTTAAGTTTTTTAATTTGGAAAGGCATTAAATCCTATGTCATTTTTAGTTTATGAATAGTAATCATTTCATTTTGGTTGATTTTTTTTTTTACTATATTTAGGCTTGTTGTTCGTCTTTGGTGATGCTAACATATAATTGAACATTAAGGTTCATTTTGTCAATATTGTGTAATATATATTTTTTATATTATTAAAAAAAAAATTATTTGGCCTAAGTTTTCTTTTTCTCTTTTTTTTTTATATATTTTTTCTTTTGTATATGGTCATTAAAAAAAAATTTATGTTCATTTTCGTTGATTTTTTTATTTATTTCTCATTTTTTTATCGACTCATTATACTTATAAAACCCCATGCTATACAGGAACCCAATGCTAGATATTCATAATTAGAAAGGTATGACAAATATATAAGTTATACTCTGATAATATTGTTAATGAGTTACACACTAACATTAAGGGCTTTATAACATCACTTATATCATTAAAAAAATATCACATGTAATTATCTACCTAAACCCCTAACTTATTGGGCCTAATATCAGGCAAGGGTCTTTAATTAATTACATGTTTGTAGTAAGAACTAGTAACAGCCCATAACAAAGGCAGGCCTGTTATACACCCATATCAAGATCAAGATATATGAGGTGGGTTTTCTTTGAATATCGTCATTGCTTTTTGAAAATAGTAAACAATGGATGGATAGCTGTCTTGATGTATTCTCTAATTTTAGTGTTCTCTAGTTTGATGAAGACCGGCACGTGTAGAAAATAAATAAATAAAAGACATATTCACAATAAAACAAAAGAATAAATCAAGAAGATTTAATTTGAATAACACGGGTTTCGCAATGAATTACATGCCACAATTAAAAGGTTCTATAGCATCACTTATATGATAAAAAAAAAGAAGAAGATCACACGTAATTATCTACCCAAGTGTGAAAGCGCAGATTTGAATCCTTCATATTTGATCTTTGTATACATGAAATAAAATTAGAGTGTGCAAACTGCAAAAATATGATGAATTTTCAATGATGTAGACTCCTTAAGGGAGAGCTAGTTAAATCCCCTATTGCCCAATTTTTGAAGCGCAGTTTGGAATTCATCACATTTGATCTTTGAATACATGAAACAAAATTAGAGGGTGCAAACTGCAAACAGATGACGAAGTTTAAATGATGCAGTCATTATAAAAGGAAAAAAAAAGAAAAAGGACGCACTGGTGAATATAAAATGGAATAAAAATTTAGAAAAAAAATTATATCAACAAAACGTTAAATTATATTAACTAAAGAATTTCAAAAGCCGTACACATCAAGGCAAAATCAGAAGCATCATCAGATCAAGCCATCCGAGGGGGGCGCCATAAATTACAATACCAATCTAATTTATCTCCTAATTAGAATAGGGTGATTTATTCACTACTTTGGCTTTGGTGCTTAATCAAGTGGTTTGCTTCGGATCAATCTGATGTTTTGATAAAATGGATCAATTTGATATTGGGGTGTAAAATTTAGTTTTCAGTGGTTTTAAATCTTCAAGGTCAGCCTCCTCGAACTCGTTGTCATACTAAACAAAGGATCCATCGAAACTCCCTCTTACAGCTTTGATCCTGCGTGTTTAAGTGAGATTTTTTACCTTTGGACCAAGTACTGGATTGCACATTGATTGGACAGAGAAGATGATCAATTGATGGGTTTTTCTTATTAGGCCATTCTACATCAACAATGGATTGATGAATCTAACCACGTGTAGAGCAGTCGACATATGCGCATTCAGAAATTGGTGCATACGGAATCTATTGATGTAAAAGACAGAGTACATCGATTGGAAGGAGAAGATGATCAATTGATGGGATTTTTTGAGCAAGAGATCGGGTTGTTACTATGCATGTGTGAAGAGATGAGAGTGGGAATTTTTTTTTTTTTTTTTTTTTAAAGGAAGTTATGGGTTCGGTTACTTTATGAGAGGATATTGTGGAGAGAGAGGAGAGTTGGAATAGAAGGAGATGTTGACACCTATGTTGAGGTATTCTCTAAAATTAGGATTCTTTTAGTTTGGAGCAATGTGGTTAAACGAAAGCAAACCACATTCCCTTAGTAATATAGATATGGTGGTTTTCATGACTTTGTGAAATAGAGGCCTTATGTCTTAACGCAATTTTAAATAGAAATTCAAAATGTTATAACCAAAGGGTCTAAATGCGATTTCAAACCATTATAAAACATATAGAGTCTAGAATTAGGCATGCCAAACGGGCGCTAAGATTTTTCTCATCAATTATTTAGACTTGTGGGTCGTAAAATCAAACAAATACATCAAGATATTTATTTAAAAAAACAAAAAGAAAAATAAAGTAGGCACTACACTGCACCCAACAAAATCTAAGATTATTCCACAAATGCACCCACCAGATAAAGGAGTGCTAATGGCTTGTATTGTCATCAAAGATTGTGGCTAATTATAGGGTGTACGGGTGTACGTGCCTAAACTTGAGGCCGTGTGCATGGATTCTGTTGTTGGACTCGTACAACCCACACTCCTTGTAGCCCGGCTGACCGTATATTGTTCTGTTCCCCCATAGTAATCCTTCTGCCATCGCCGCTGGGTGCTCGTCTCGTCATACTCAACAGTTGACTACGTAGTGACTCCACCAACTCAAATTGAAATTGAATTTACCAAACTCATCCAGCCGTCCATCTATTCATTTAGTTTTGGGGATGGTGAAATCGGGTCGGCGAATTTTTTGTGACACGCATTTTTTTTTTTTTTTTTTATTGTGCCGAGTTGTTCCCCTTGGGATTCGAACTCACGATTATTAACGCTAATACTATTTTGAATTTCTTTACCTCGCTATTGCTATCAAAACCTCAAAACATTAGTAGAGGTAGCAAAAATATTTTTCAATACGGTTATCCAAATACCATATATTCGTAAAAGATTGTTGAAATTTAACAAATTCCCAAATGATAAATCATAAAAAGAAAGGGGTTAAAAAACTGTGAGTAAAGGGAAAATTGTGTGATGTTCTAAAGCTCCAAGAATCTTTTTGAACTTGAATTCTGTCAAAAATATGTGCCTTATTTTTAGCCAGCCAAGGAGTCTTGAGTCTGGACCTATAAGAACCTTTTAGCCATGGAAAGTGAACTCAAGGATCGAACTTGTGCAGTTGGGTGAGCAATGAGATACGCAACCAACTAGGCAAGTTTCTCATCATATCCATCTATTGGAATCTGCATATGGGTCTCCATGAGATTATTACATGAAATGTTTTGCCCATTCTACTAATCTTCTCCAGCCGCGGGACCTACTTGCACCAGTTTGTGGGTAGATCTCCTCACAGCTCGAATAGATGGGTAGGATGGTTAATTGGGTGAGCGTTTCATGTGGGTCATATTTAGGTAACAACAATGGATTGGGATTCCTTGTTAAGAATATCTATCATCCATTAGCACTGTGTATGTATCGAGTAAGGACCCAATCAACTTGAAGCAGAGACCTTCGGCTCATTATCGAACTTCTTAACCGCTTGAACAATTTAAGTGTGGGTCCAGCAATTTAATTGTCCCTCTGCTTTCTTTACTTTCTGGTCAAAGCATGAAATGGATATGATGTGGCGAGCACAATCCGCAGTAGGCAAGTTCATAGATTAGGTGGGTCATCAATAATGAAATTGTAGTGGCTCGTAATCCATTGACTATTTATTGTCTAGCAAAACAGACTGAAAAAAAGTGGTTGATCTAAGATTCTATAAACATGAGTGGCCCACCTCACTGGATATTCTTAAAAAATATATAGATATATGGACCTGCTACTAGGCATTGGAGCATGGCAATAGACGTGTCGGCCACTTAAAGGAACTACGTAGTAGGGTGCGTGGACTCGTTAATAGCCATTAAGCTGGTGGATTATGTCCTCATACAACAAACAATAAGCCAAGTTCATGTCCCAAAATATCCTGTTTCAGGCTAGCAGGCTGTAAGAATCTATTTTTTTATTTTTTTTTTTTAACAAGATTTTTAAATGTAGAACAAAGACAAATCTTGCAATAATTCTTTAATCTTACAAGGTTCAACTAGTTCTAAAGTTGGAAAACGTGAGATTGCTCAATTGTATGGCAACCCGGCCAAAAATGACCTATGCCACTCTTCTCACATGTGTGGAATAATTAGAGTAATTAGAGTGTTAGAATTTTATTTCATTTTGGCCTCTCCAAGAAATTTTTTTGTTACCCCACAAGCATATTGTCTAGTTCTTTCTGCTCCTCCGTAAAAGGGATGGTAGCCAGCTTCTTTGATGCAATAATGGTGGGTGGAAATATAAGTAAACAAGATTTCAACATAGAGGGTAGGGTGATAGATGAGAAAGAAGACCCTTTGGAAATAGACAATGATGACTATCCGACAAAAAAAACCTAGTCTTTCATGTATGAAAATTGACTTCTTCTAGTATAAGATTCCCATATTGGAGATCCAATTTTTCCATATGAGAAGATTATGAAAGGTTTTTTCATATGAGAATGATATGAGAATCTCACTTTTTTCATACTACCAGTCTCGTATGTTGAACAAGACCTATTATACCAGGCAATATGTCATTCTGGGGGAATTTCAGAGTCTATATTCAAGAAATGCCCTTTCTTAAAATGGTTGGATTTTTTATAGTCTCTGGATAGGTTGTATTTTTTATTGGAGGGCTTCATTTGTCTGGAAGATTAAATTTGAGATGGCTGTTTGGTCAGAAATTTTTACCTTTATGAAGGGCTTTTGTCAAAGTTCATTTCTTGGAAAGGTATTTTTGATTGATGTGTTCTTCTTCTTCTTCTTCTTCTTCTTCTTCTTCTTTTTTTCTAAGCTCTAAGTTGCAGTTGAAAGATATTTCAAGTTTTCTTGATGATCTGTTACTTAGAAGAATTATAATAGATGAGTTTTTGAAATATGGAGTCACTCACCCTCTTGGCCTTAGAAGGGTTATTTGGAACATAAAGAATCTTAAAGGAACTGAATTTATAAAGAAAAAAAAAATTAATTATTGAAAAAATGTACGAGCCAAGGGAGAGTATTAAAAAGTATTTATGCTGCCTCTATTAATACTTGAGGTTCTAGTACGAATGGTAAGCTAAAAAAATTTAAGAAAAACTTGTAGATCCTTTTTGGAGTAAAACATTACAATAAGGTGAAAGCCGAGGGGGATATTTAGACCAAAGGGGGAGTATTAAAAAGTATTTATGCTGCCTCTATTAATACTTGAGGTTCTAGTACGAATGGTTAGCTAAAAAATTTAAGAAAAACTTGTAGATCCTTTTTGGAGTAAAACATTACGATAAGGTGAAAGCCGAAGGAGATATTTATATATAAAACTCTTCCCTCCTTACGTAGAATTATGTGATAGTAAAGTAGTTAAGTTTAAGTCCTAGGTTTAGCTGAGCTTGTTAGGGATGCCAATCTCTCTCCTTTAAGTGGGTGAGTTTGAGACTTTGAGTCTACGATGGTGTTTGCACACTTTACACTATTAGGTGCCCGATTTAAAGTTGTAAAATTGATGTAAAATGTATGTTAGATAATAAAAAGTTTCTATTTTGTAGATAGATAATCCTCAATATGTTTACATGAAAATCTTGGAAGGACCAATGAGCCTAGTGTACAAAAAATCTGTCGATCTATAAAACCGATCCGATCCACGGATTTTTAACCAAACCTAACCGATGGTAAACAGATTGGTGACGGATTGAAAATCTTGTAATATGTTGGTAACGAATTGGTGATGGATTTCACCCGCAATACGCGGATTCAATCCAATCTGATCCGTTGACATTAAAAAAAAAAAAAAAAAAAAACTTAAGAGGTTTAAATATAAAAGAAGAAAAAACTATAGGGGTCAAAATGTAAGAGTTCAAGGTTTCAATAGATTGAGTGTGACTTTTATGAATTTAATAACATATTTGGCTTTATTTGTTGATTAATTTCTTTTGGTTGTAATGTAGATAAAAACAGCTCTTTGTATTAATCAATTGGGTAGCTTCCGGAACAAAAATATATATTTTTAATTTGTATCATTTTGTGGATTATTAGCTTGTATGTTGAAACTCTTTACAACATGTTTGATCTCTTTCTTTAACATTAGATTCAACGGATTGAACGGATTAAATCGATCCGATTTGGTCCTTCACGGATAGGATCGGATCAGTTTTTAATAGCCACGGATTGATGACGGATTTCAAATCCATAAATCTGTATGTAACGGATTGGTGACGAATTTGGCCTAATCCGCACTAATCCGATCCGTGTATACCCCTACGTGCCCCCACAAACCTGCCATGTGCAATATAGTAAAGGAGTTTACACAGACCTTCTTGGTAGCCCCTACAAGAGTCATGTTCGAGAGTCTGATGCAAGCATTATAGATCTATTACTTGATCTAAACTAGGGTTTTCTTATCTCTAAAATAGCAATCCCAATGAGTTCCTCTGTTGTGGTATACAGCGGAGAGTTCCCATGTTGTGGTCCAAGTCTCCGACTAGGATTGAAATATTTTTGTTTTTGGTTCTACTTAGTCCTGACATGGCCCCATGGCGAAAAAACAAAGTGATCACATATCTCAACAGAAGGTACATTGATGAATCATCAGAGCTTTCAGAACTCAATGATAAGATAAACAGCAAACACACAAGGTAAATCCATACTGGTAAATCATTTCCTCTTACGCTGATAGCTAACATTCCAAACAGATCCATGACCCATATGGATTTTTTTTTTTTCTTGCTTGATGCCGTTATGGCGTTTTTCTCTACAACTTGGACACATAAATGCACTGCAAGCATTGCTTCAAAAGACACTTAAGAAGAGCAGTACTGCACCACACCTTGGAAATTACTTGGGTATATACATTAGGAGTAGAAGATAAAAGGTAATATCACAAGCAAAGCAGATGCCATGGATGCACCTACTAAAATCACACCACTCAGTCATATACACAAGAATAATACTAGATCAAACCTATGATCACAGGCCACCCAATGCAGCTAGCTAAGTTGTTTGGGACAGAAGCCATTTGGTGAAGCTTTGGAGGGTGGTGATGTCAGCTCTGTAGTGCTTTTGGGTGAACTCCAGCAATGCTGACCAGGTGAAGTCTGGGTACTTCCTTGGACCATCTCTGTCTACAAGATCTAAAGGGGGGCTCACCACCTTGTCCTCTTTTGGGCATAGGAAAAAAGCAAGGGATATCCTCTCCCTGTCTCTGTTCACCACTGCCCTATGCAAACAGCTTTTGTATCTCCCATTGGACAGAGCCTGAAAAATTGGGTGTATAAAAAAGTTGATCAGAATTTGGAGTCCCAAGTAGAATACTTAAGCGTAGGACAGAGCCTGAAAAAAGAAATCAAATGACTCATATACAAGGGCCCATTTGGACCAATCTCTCTCTCTCTCTCTCTCTCTCTCTCTCTCTCTCTTGAGATTTTCTGCTTCAATCATAATCATTAGCAAATGGGTTATCACCTTCTAATGCGTTGTTTCTGGGAACAAAAACACAAAGTCGAGTAATTGCAACACGACAAATGTCTTCTTTTGGGGAAATTTACAGAAACACCTATACTTTCTCACATTTACAGATAGACTCTTCTTCTTTTTTAACAATAGCCAATACACCTTCAGTTTTTCTAACAACCTCAAACACACCCCTGGACCTATCAATGGGATTCCAGTGAATCTTCACAATTACCTATAAGAAGCCCTTTTTCTAAGTCTTTTACTTATTATCTTATTGTAACGGTGACTTTACCATCACAATGAGACACTTCCCCTTGTTTCATCGTATAAGGGACTCGTTTAATACTTTACCTATGCCAAAATCTTGCTATTTTCACTCTCTTTGGCATTGATTTGCCATAGGTACGTTGAAGAGACTAATTCTTCTTTCCCATGGGCTAGGAAGAGAGGATTTGAGAATGGAAAATAAACATGGTAAAACATGCAAAGCAGTTAAACAAAAATAGAAGTAAAAAAATGGGTTTTTCTGTCAATTTTGATTGTTTGGATTATAACTTAACCAATGTGAGATCGATTTAACCAGAACAAAGTTTTACTTAAATCAAACAAAAGATACATTGAGGAATTTTTGTAATTTCACCTACCTTATGGGTCTATACGATTGAACAGTTGTCAGAATCCCCTTAACCACCAATCTAAGGAGTGCATTTGAGGGTGCAAAAAATTGAGGGGGGCTTTGCTATTACGAAAACTCAACTATGTATTTCCCAATGCCAGAAAATAGAGGGGTACACCCATACACCCTAATGTTTTTTAGAAAAAGAAAATGTAGAGAAATGGTGTTAAGATGCATTGAGAAGGCCATGATTAATGAATTTACCATGAAAGTATCACCAATGTTGATGACAAGAGCATCTGGTCTAGGTCTGATGGAGTGCCATTTGCTGTTGGAGAACACTTGAAGGCCACTCACTTCATCTTGATGAAGCACGGTCAGCGCGGTGGGATCGCTGTGAGGCCCTGTTCCAAGTGTGAGAGCAGGCTCCTGGCAAGGTGGGTAGTAATTGCATCTCATTATAGAGCTATTGTCCTGGAAGAACTGCTTAAAGTGCAGCCTATCCACTCCCAAGCTGATGGCCAACAGCTCCATAATCCCCAAAGAGAGCTCCTTCATTGCCTGACAGTACTTTTGGTAAACTATTCTGCAAAAGAACAAAGTTCATGCATTGGCACTGTAAGCATTGTTCCTTTCTGTTTGTATGACATTTGTATGGAATGTGCAAGTTAATGTATTTAGTTAATAGAAAGGTTTGCACTATATATGTGTGAAGTGGTGTAGACTGAAGAGAAAGCTGAAAGGAGATTATGTGTGGAGCTATTTAGCCAGACATCTCCAACTCTATCCTCCTTTCTTTTCTTTCATTGCAGTGTATGAATATGAAAAACATGTTAGTTCAAGATGTAATCAAATATCAATATCAAAGGTTGCATTTGCACACCCTGTTTGCTGAAATTCTTCTCCTAAGACAGATTTGAAGTAGTCCACAACTATTTGGTGGGAACCATTGTCATGGTACCCAAAAGAGAGAGTTTCCTTCCAAGGCAATTTAGAGGAGAACCGATCAGAGTGTGCACCGGCATAGCCCCACATGCTGCCCGGCTTGCGCTGAGCCCTTAGCTTCTGGCTAAGGGGCAGCTCGAAGAAAGTGTCAATATGATGACGAGCAGATCGAATGAGGGCGGCATCCACACCGTGGTTGGTGACTTGAAAGAATCCATGGGTTTGGCATGCGTCCCTGATCAGCTCGGCAGCTTGCTGGGTCGCGGCCTCATCCCCCTGGAGGAACCCCTTAAGGTCCACCAATGGCTCATTCAGCTCTTCTAGGGTGTGAATTCTGTCACCCTGTGGCCAAATGAACTCTGATGGAATGTGGGGTTGTTTTTTCAAGTAAGAGGAGTCAAAGACCATACCAACATTGGCTTTGTGGGTGTTCCTAAGTTGTAATGGAGAGGAGAGTAGGAGGGTGGTGGCCTCTGAGTCCATGAAAGAGACACAATTCAGAAGATGTGTGGGTGCAAAGGTTATATGTAGATGTGGGAAGACCAGAAGAGACCAAGAGATAAAAAGGAGAAGGGAAAAAGGTACGAGAGAGAGAGAGAGAGAGAGAGAGAGAGAGAGAGAGGAAGGGAAAGGCCAAGGACTGCTCATTGGAAAGGTCGAAGGGAGGGTTGGAGTATTGTTCAACAGCCAACAACACCGACGAGTGACGCCCATCAAAACCATAGTCATTTCCTAAAGACAATCATCCCCATGCAACATTACCCGTCTCTCTCTTTGTTTTCTAGTCCCTACTCAACAAGTGAAATTCCATGTTTTCAAGGGCCCCCACCATATAGTTTTACTGTATCCCTAACTGGCATCTGGATTGATGTGTGTGGGCTACTCCATCAGATTTTTTATTGTATTTTTCTTTTAGGACAATCCTACAAAGATTCCCAAACTTCCTTGTAAAGAATTTCCATCTCTTGGGGCCTTTTCTTAGACAAAGTCACAGAAAATCCAAACATCCATGTTGGTCCCTAACTTTATACAGCAAACTAGCTGAATTATTGGAAATCGACACAAATCTTGCTAGATCTCTGTTTCCAACTCACATTTTCCCATAAGTAAAAATAAAGAGAGAACATGTTCACCAAGCATGTGATCTTATCTTCCAAAGTTGAGCCAAACTTGCTACAAAACATGACGTTTGATAAATGCCCCTCAGTTTTTAAATCTGGTTCCAATATGTTAGCAAGAAACATTTATTTTATTGCCCTGGCCCCTTCTCTCTAGAACATTTTAAGACTGGCTTTTTTGTGGTTCTAATCTGACTCAACTATCACATGAGCTGAATCCAAATTATGTTGACACGTTGTTGTATGAGTGGGGGTCTAGCCCGATGAGATGGGGGCAAAAGGAGGGATGTGAATTTGAATGTATCAATATCTATTTATAGGATTTTACTATAATGATTGAGGAAAAAGTTCTCCAATCATAAGCAAAGAATATTACTAAAAGTCCTCTAATCAGCCTAATCAATATCTAATCAAGAGATAGCATGATTCTCCTCTAGTCAAACTAATCATGATCTAATCAAGATCTTTAACGCGATTCTGTTCTGTTACTCCCCGTTAAGCTGATGGGACTCACAATTAGCAGTGAATGTACCCTTCATTTTGCGCCTTATAAGCTTGAAGTGAGGTTGTGGCGGGCCTTCTAGTAAAGATGTTAGTCAATTGAAAGGATGGCAAGACCAACTGTGAATGAAGAGTACCCGCAACAATTAGATTACGGCCAAAGTAGCAATCAACTTCAATGTGCTTGGCTTGAGAACGAAAGATCAGATTTTTAGCAATATGAATAGCATCAATGTTGTAGCATTGTGGACTTTCATCAATGTAAAAAACCGAATGTGAATTTGAATGTTACGAAAATAAAAGGTCTTGAAGCACCCTATTTATGGAGTTCTACAACAATGATTAAGGAGTAAAAAATCTCCAATCACAATCAAAGAATATTACAGAAAATCTTCTAATCAACCTAATAAAGATTTAACCAAGATTTAACATGATTCTCCTCTAGTCAACCCAATCAGTATCTTATCAAGATCTTTAACATGATTTTCTTCTATAAAGTGGCTCCACACTTTTGAAGTGCAGAGGATATACATGTGCAAGTGCTAGGGTTATGAGTTGAGAACGAAAGAGGGTTTTTAAAAGGAAAAATGGAGAAGAAAGCCATGGTTTGTCACCAAAGCTGACTGCAACCCATACCTCAGTTGAATTGGGTGTACAAATTCAGTCTAGGCCCAACACCAATCTGAGAATAAAAAATTAGAACTTGGATTACATACCAATTAAACAATGCATGTCTTTGCATGAAAAAGATGGTGGTGGCTTAGCTCTTTCCCGAGAAATCAGTGGGGTCAGGCTATTGTTAGTTTACTTCATGTAGTCTAATGAATGACTAGCACATAAATGTCATCTCCTCCTCAAATAATGTTTTGAATAGTTGAAAGTATTCTCTCCAGGTGTATGATGATAGAGCATGTCTACTTGAAGATAAATTTCTTTTGAAATTGATAAATAAAGGTGTCAAATGACTTTGTGGAAAATGAAGCTCCTAAAAAGTTGAAAGCACTAAAGTTTTCAACCATGTACTTTGACTAGACAAAATTCCAACAATTTGGGTGGTGAGATTTTAGGTTTTTAATTTATTTTTAAGTTAATTTACAGTTTTTTATGTTCTTAAGGAACATTATTTGTGCTTTTATATGTTTTTATTATTTTTAGCAAGTCAAAGTGAATTCAAAATTCAGAGTTTTTGTTTTCTATATATATTTTGACATCACACTATCACAGATGGATTTCACTAGTATTTCTCAATTTTATTTTCAAATTTGAGATTTCGTCTCAACTTCCTGGTTTTTGGTTCTGTTACTTTTGATGTTAATAGTCTCCTTTCATTTACATGCACCAATAACACCAGAACTTAACACTCAAATATAAATAATATCTTATCTAACACTTATTCAACTGAGTCTAGGAATAAATAAATAAATAAATAAAAGGTGGAGACTTCTAATCACAATGAGCCCCATGAGCCAATATAGCTATAAAAAAAAAAAGGTTTGTAGGTGTACCACATTTAGATTAGAAGTCTCCAACTTTTTTGTATATCATGTACTAATATCAATGATCTAGACTAAATTCTTATAATAGTATTGTTGTCGACAGGAGACCCCCTATATTCATTGCATGAGATCACACACACATTGGGTGGTGGTAGGGACATGGCCGACATGAACTCCCGTGGAAGCACCAGAGTTTTCTAAGCCGTACTGAAAAAACATCCCAAACAAGCAACACAAAAGGCTTAAAAAAGCAAAGAATTAAAGGTCAAGATCTACAATAAGTCGTAAAATTATTTTTCATTTGATGGAGAAGCTCACGTACCTATCACAAAATTATTGTTCATTTGATAGAAAATCTCACCCATCACCCAAATAAATTAAAATCCATGAACGTAATGGTCTCATTTTGATCGGCCATGCTTGAGCCCCTTATGGCTGCGTGCATGGGTCATGCGCCCTATTAAGCCTAGCCCATGCACAAACCCAAATATTCAGAAAACCATAAGTTTGATTAGGTTCAAAATCTAGACCCGATCACCTATGTGCCACTCTAGCTAATTTAAAGAGACCCTAAAAGAGTTAAACTCAATCAAAGAGCTTGGACTTGGGACAACAATGAAATTTTGCTGGACCCTAAAAGCCAAAATCATTTTACTAAAATGCTGTGATTGGAGTAAGTTTCACTTTACTATCTGGGCCCTGAGCCTCTGAAAATCTTGAACTTTTCAACACCACACTTCCATCAATTGGGGCCACGATAAAAGTGTTGAAAAGATGAGTCACTGTCGATGGGATTGTCTTAAAATAACATCAAGGAATGGACAATTAACCACATTTGGATGGTTGCTATGTTACTTGTCAACCATTCGGATCATTCTCTTCTTATATATCCTGGTGAAGCTTTATACTGTTATTTTATTGAACAAGGAGTAAATAAGATTATCTTTAGATGCTCTCTTGTTAACAAGATGTTTGTCTTCTTTGGACTCAAGGATGGAGAAGTACATGCACAATGTCTTTTTCCACAATATCGCTTTCACCAATTATTATAGACAAGCTTACATATGATCACCTATATTTTATGACAATACAAGAAGGCCACCTGTGTTCTTTTAATTTTACAAGTAACCACCTCTACTAATCATTAGTTCTTATCTTCACTTGCAACAAGAAGGCTACCTGTGTGTTTTTTTTAATTTTACAAGTAACCACCTCTACTAATCATTTGTTCTTATCTTCACTTGCAATTAAAGGAATAAATCTTGACTGATGGATGAGATATTTAGGGCACTAGTTGTGGGTTAATTTCGAATTATGGTCTTCTTGCACTATTGGCCTGCAGCAAGTGAGAATGGATCCAAAGAGAATTTCATCCTCTTCGGATAGAACACAGCAGATTTTCATTAATTAATAAGAAATGGGTCAATGATGACGGCAAAGGTGGTTAATTGAGATTTTTAAATTAATAAAGGTTATTTTGAAAAATAAAAAATAGAAGTGGTTATTTGTAATTGTCAAAAAAAAAAAAATGTATGTGGTGGTGTGCAAATGTCATATTGTTCTAATAATCTACTGATTTACAATGTGATAGAATATCAATGAGAGAGAGAGAGAGAGAGAGAGAGAGAGAGAGAGAGAGAGAGTGACTACTCAGATGCTGTTGCGACAATCTGAACCGTCGGATCTTCACTCACCAAGCAGATGACTGATGGTCACAGGATCAGATTGGATATTTTAGGGGTGGTGTCCCATTTAAAATTGAACACATGATTTGGACGGTTAGGAATGGATTCAAGCGGCATGTGGACAGTGGGTTTAGTGGGGATCATTATACTCCGGCAGAGCAACAAACAATGCTTGGAAAGGCAAGTGCTATGTTAGCTTTAATGGGGTTGTAGGGTACTTTTCTAGTACTATCCCTTGGTAGTGGTATAGTTGTTTGTTCATCAGAACTCAAAAGCTTTGGCAGTCCTGAAAGCAAAAGTTTGGTGATGGTTGGATAGTCCTATCCACATCCCCTCACTGCAGGCTTGCACTGAGAACAAGCGGGCTTCTTTGATGTGAGTAGGCCCAGCTTGTACAAGATGGATCACCCATGAAAAACAAGTGGGCCTCTTTGATTGGTGTGGCCCCTCCTGCTTGACCAAAATCACCCAAGAGCATGCACAAGACATGAAAATTGATGGCTGGCCCAGACATTGATGTCCACTCTCTTATCTCTCAAGTTCCCTTTTGGGAATAGAGAAGGGACAGACACACTTTGACAGGGATTGACGGCCACTTAGCCTAGGTAGATATTATTTCTTCATAGAACAGCTTTGAGGGTCTAAGTTCCTATAGTTTTGGGTACTACTAGTATATTGGGCTAAGATCTGGACACTCTCCAGCTGAGTGCTCTATGCTGATTTTTTTTTTTTTTCTTTAAATTTTTCTTAAAGGACACCCAGCATGGTTTGGGGCCCACTAGATTATTAAATGATTTTAAAAAACTGTGTTAGATTTTGGGCCAGGCATTGATTTCTGACGTGACCCACCTCATGAGTGGACCTGATCTCTGTTTTGGGCCAGGGAGCACATTGATGAACAAATTGGATCTTGGGTACATTCCACATCTATCACGAGAAGTCTTGATCTGTTGAATTAGTCCTTGTTGTGTAACACTGTTTCTGTGTACATATTGTAAAAGACACAGAAAGTTTCTGCACTGTTGTGGAAAACCTTTTCCATCTAAAGGCGGGCCTTTTTGGTAGGCATTACAGTTTACACAACTGATCCAGGACAGTCAGCTGCCCCCTCCTATTTCATGAGAAAATGGATGCATCATGAGATGTTGGAATCCTCGCTGTTGCTCAAAAGTATCCTTAGTTCCATTTATAGGAGAGTTATACTCGCCATTGGAGTCAAAAGTAACACTAATCATAGTGCAATATTGGAGTTTAGAAATTTCATGAGTAACATTTAATTTGATGGCTGGATTTTAACTGAAGTGGGGCCCAACAACAGAAAAGAATCAGATCGTATGTGGTCCTATGTACCAATTTCTTAGAGTTACAAAAGAGACAACTATTGTTACTATAAGCCCATGTGTTCTCTGGAACATGAGAATCCTGCGTGATCGTTTACAAGCGATTCTCTCTCAGAAAATCTGCTCATTGACTACTTAGAGTAGGACTGCATGGGATCATAGAGCTCAGATTCCAAACCGAGGCAAGGGCCATTGAGAATATATCTAAGACATTAGAGCCATTGGTCTGATGGTCCAAGAACTGAGCTTATGGGGTACACCTTCGATGATCATCATTCTTGGTGTTGTAGTAGTTGTTGTGGGTGGTGATAAAAGTGAAACAAGGGATGGATCCTTTATTGCTTCCCTCATATGATGCTCCCATTTGCTTTTTTGAAGTAAGGCATGCGGCAGAGTTTGTAATTGCTATTGGTTTTCTTAGATACAAAAGGACTTTTAGGATCCAATAAAAGTAAGGCCCTTTAGGTTCCAATCAAAGTGAGGCCTGCTGTTGATTATCTCATATAAAAATGTCGTTTTTAACTCTTTATAATAACTTTGCATATTTTAATGAAGTACATTGCATTTGATCAAACTGATGGGACCAGAATCAACAAAGAAGGTGATGTTGATCTTGAGCAGTTTGGGTTTCATAGATGGATCCAAAAGGATGGATGGTTTTAGGGCAGCAGGAGATCATAACGTTTAAATATAAAGTGAAGTCCCATATCAAGGTACACTTTTACAAATAAATACAGTGAAATAGCTGCTATCATCTCACAAAATAATGAGAAAAAATAATGCCATCATCTCACCTATGAAATCTAAACTGCTATTTTACATCTTCTCTTGTTCAAGTTGGTAAAAGATATTAACTCATATACAAGTTAGGTCCACCATTAAGGTCATCCCATGTAAAACATATCACTCAACTCCCTTATTCTGGTGTAATTTATCACATGAAAGGGAACAGCAAGAGCGTCATTAGCAGCAAGAAGGAAAAGGTAAAAGAGACAACGTAAAGAACCAAAACTCTATAATACATTCATCACCATCACCATCATCATTATCATCATCAAAGCCTTGTCCCAACTATGTTGGGGTCAGCTATATGAATACCCTTACATTCATTAAAACTCTATAATACATTCATTAACTATAAAATACAGTAGACAAAGAATACCTCTCTCAGAAATACAAGCCAATCAGGCAGCACATTAAAATTTAAACCTAACCTGCATAAAGTGCATTAAATTATAATCATATTGTATCTTCTATTCTATTAGCACCTACTGAACTAAGAGCACAAATAGTATAACATCAAAACTGTCTGTGAAACCACTAATACGTTCTCTGACTCCCAGGCTTAGCCGAAGATGATGGCTTGGCCTTAGCAAAATCAACTAGGTCTTTGAAAAGGGGGTCCTCCTGCTTGGATGGCTTCACCGGCGGTGATGAACCTGGTGCAGCCGAAGGATAAGCATCCCTCTGATTGAGAGAGAGATAATGAGTTCGTTCCACCAATCCTTCATATGACATTCCGGACCCATTTGCATGGGTATCACCACCTGATAAAGCTTGCTGCTGTTGCTCAAAAAACTGTTGTCGCTGACTATATTTTGAGGGCGGGGGTGGCAAGGAAACAGATGCCTGTACCTCCTGAGGAGTTGATGTAAGCCCGTCAGTGGATTTCACTGCCAGCAACGGCTCAATGTGGTTGGGTTTCCAGGTGGAAATTGGAGATGGGGTTGATTTACTTTCGTAAGGAGGAGATGACAGAGTAGGAATTGGTGGTGACCTGCTGCGGGAATTTGGATTGAGCGGACTCGAAACAGGTGCTGTTTTTGGCATTTCAAATGGTTTTTCGGATTTGTAGACATCGCCGCTCAGATAATCCACTGTATCAGCATTTACATAAGCTTTTGATGATGATGACGACGATGGTGGAGGCAATAGTGGACTGAAATGCGTCTGCTCATATCCAGCACTGGTAGCCTTTCTGCCTTGTCCCTCAACACTCTCTCTCGATGACCTGCCATATCTCAGTCAACTGAGTTGCAACAAAGTGATTTGACTTCAACTATAAGGAGAGTGGTTAGGAGAGGGCCAGTTCAAACTATATTGACTTTTACCAAAAATAAATGGGGAGTTCAAATCAGACAAAAAACTTATCTATGAAGCCTTTCAGATACAAGGTTATATTTTACTTCATCTTGTTCCATGCTTTATCTGATGTAGATTAAAGCATCAGATAACTCTAAATGGATATTTGATGTCTTGTGATGATTACTTTTTGCAATGAAATATGGAATTTTGAGAGTATAAAACATCTATTTGTTGAATAGGTTAAAATATCAGGCGCAATATGTATTGCATCTTGCTACTAAAAGTGGGAACATAATATGAGTACATGACATTCATTAAAGAAGCGGAAAATGCAAATTAGCAACAGCCTTCTGCTTTCAAAAGATCAACCTCCAGAGTTACTTGCTATTTGCAACATCATACTTTTCACCACTGTTTAAAATACCAGACACGGACTTGACCTGAGCCAAGCAGCAGAGTCCAAGCGATTTCACTCGGAGGACTCGCATCTAATGTACTGTTTTTTCTCTCTTTTTTTTTTTTTTTTAATCACAGGCTGAGTCTCCCAAATTAGAAGATGCTACTGAGATGTAGGGCTCGCTACAGATAAGCCAAGAAGATGAAGTCATTCTATACTCTCTTTTTTCCTTTTCTTTTTACATAAAGTTTGTTGGACTAGGATTTGGAAGAGAGGGTTTATTGAGTTTTTTGGGGTTAGGGTCTGAGAGGGTTCGTTGGGTTAGGATTTGTTGAGAAGACGAGGAAGATAGAGATGGGACAGGGACTCGGCCGATTCAGACTCAACCCTGCTTTTCACAGCATGAAGTCGGGAGTCAATACTACTATCTGCACAGGAACCGTAATCCAGTAACATTCATAACAAAGTCACTTATCAAGGATTGACATAAAGAGATCACTTAGACTGCAAAATCATGCTACCTGCGCGATAGCTGGGAAAAATCTTTTGACCCATCATCCTCGTGGTTGACATTGACAAGAGATGCAACGGAAGTTTCTGACACTTGTAGTCCTAAGGTAGACACTCCGTTCAGCATGTCATCATGTTTTTGAAGCACACATTGCAATTCATCGTTCAATGCCAAACCCTGAAACAGAAGTTCCTCATCTCTGTAGAAGGTAATCAACCAACATGGTCAGGACCAAAAATCTAAACCAGATAGAACATATAAAAGACTAGAACACGAGCATACGTTGTACTGTTCATGAGAAGCATAACACGCTTTTGGTAAGATTGACACTGATCAACGAGGTCAACTATTACTTCTTGCTTTAAACCCTGCCCAAAAGCAGCACAATTGGATCAGAATGAGCTTCCAAATTGGAATTTCTAAAATGCATTCACATGTCTTAACCATTGTATAAATGAATCTATTCTTCATTACCATCATCATACATGGACAAACTAAAATCATAATAAGTAGTCTCTTCATACAATATCAAAGACGTAAGAGCACTTTGGTTCAGATACTCTCCTAAATATAGTCATTTAATCACAATATTCATCTTAAATAATATAGCAGGGGAGGAGTCTGGTAACAAGTCAGATATTATCCAATGTAGTATAAAGGAATGACAAATGAGACAGAATGAGGAAAAGCAATAAGCCAATACCAAAAGGGACATTTCAAAGAAGACGTAACCATATTGGGTATGATTCACATGTTCAAAGCAATAAGAAAATAAATCACCTCAGGACTGTGAGGATCTAAAGCACTAAGCATTTCCATCAACACGTTCACAATTCCCCTAACATTTTGCATCTCTACCAAGCTGCATTAGAGAAAATCAGGGCAAGACAATTATAATGAAATAAGAATTACCCCATTCAAAATAGAAAAGAAATGAAGACTGATCATAGTAGATATGGAAACAGCAGCATAAAAATGAAATGCTTCCAAGTCAACAACAATTTTTTTAAGAAACAACAGAAGAGCTCTTAAACCTTTCATTAGTACAGAGAAAAACCTTTTAAATAATAATAAGCACCAAGCATGTCCTATTAAGGTGCTGATGGGTAAACCTTTGAAGCAGAGAGAGAGAGAAAGAGAGAGAGAGTGTGTGTGCGCGTGTCACATAAATTTGCATTCACTACGATTAAGTTACTAACTAATGCATACAAGGCAACAAAATGATACATTGACCAGAAGCACAACTTAATGGACTCTTTCAACCAATAATATATCATCTTGCACTTTAAGATTGATGGCCACTATCCATACTCACCCTCTCACAGCTTCATTTTGGCGTGGAGCTCACTGGCAATTGGATAGCAACATTGTGTATTAACATCCATCATCGCCCTCATTGCAACTAAAATCATTTGGAAATTGTAGAAACAACAATCTCACTATAGATGGCTTCGAAAGGGGGACAAAAATACTAAGTTCTTCCATGTCATGACTTATGCTAGGCAAAGGGGAAACAAAATTGGCATTTTCCTTGATGGTGATAGCCGGCTGGTTGATTGTGAAGATATTACTAGGGAACATTGTATTGTAGTTCTCCTCTCTCTACCCTAAAAGAGGATCGGGTTAGACCTTCCTTACAGAAACTGCATTTTGATTCCATTGGAGCGGACAAAGCCTCTTGGCTAGAAAATGAGTTTGAGGAAGATGAGGCTGAAGTGACAGTTTTTCATTTGTGGGGGTGATAAAGTTCTTGGTCCTCATGGTTTTCCAACCGCTTTCTTCCAAATATTTTGGGCTGATTTGAAGGAAGATGTCATGGGTGCAATGCATAAGTTCCATTTGAGAGGTAAGCTTTCAAAAAACTTGGGTGCTTCTTTCATCACCGTCACCACTAAAATGATAGATGCAAAGTACTTAAAGGTCTTTCAGCCCATTAGCTTGATTGGGAGCATTAATAAAATCAATCACTAACTGCAATCATTACTTGTACAAGCAAGGCTGGGCTGCAGCCTTTTAAACTTAATCCAAGCCCGGCCCAACTATAAAACAGGCCCAAATTCTAGATCCAGGCCCGGTCCGAATACCAAAACCTAATGCCCAAACCCGGCTCAAAGCAGGTTAGGCCCAAGTCTGGCCCAGCTCATGAGCATCCATAGACACGGGTTCCAAATGAAGTGAAGATATAGGCAATAAAAGAGGAGAGATCATGCACCATTTCTTCATCATTCAACACATGAAATACATGTTGAACAGCCTCAATTTCCAGCTCTTTCAGTGATTATATATTTATATGTAAGGCTGTTGCTGGTTGCTGCCAGCCAACAAAATGTCAACACTGTGGTTGAGAACCTTGAGGCTTTTCCTCATACATGCCATCTGAGTGGAAAAGAGAGCAGAAAGATCTAACCAAAAATACATCAGATATAGTATTATTCCAAATCCAATTATCTTTTTTCAAGCAAAGAAAAAGGCATGCCTTCAAGCATTCCAAAAAGATTCACCAAAGTCCTCAATTTCCTCCAAAAAGCACTTATTACCATCCAATACCACACTTTCCCCTAAAATTCATAGCGATCTCCTCACCATGTTTGGATGAAAAAAGTGGAGTGGAGAAGCAAACTTATGATGTGACACCGCTTACCTTTTACTCCTCCACAAGCCTATTCTTTTTTAGTACAAAAGGTGTGATAAAGTTTGGTGTGGTAAACTTTATGACAAAAAGTGCTTTTCAATCTGTACTCCCTCTCTTACGTATGCTTTACCTCAGACCATCCGAACAAGGATTTTACCACCCTAATATCAAAGATTGTAAATAAATAAGACTTTTGAGCGGGCAATGTCCAACCAACTATCCTTCCAAAAGTTTATATGTGCACCATCACCCACATTCAAGGAGGTGCTTCTTAAAGTCAGCACATTTTCCAATACTATCCATGGACGTTTTTCCTACACTAAGCGTGGGGCAGACCCAAGTACAAGCTTTGGGGGCTGAAGCTCCCACCCAAACTTAATAAAAGTTCAAGTCTTAAGAACCCCTTACAAATTCTGAAAATTAATATGCTTTTTTTTTTTTTACATTTGCACCCCCCCACCCCCACACCCCAAAAAAAAAAAAAGAATTTCCCGGGCCCACCCCTGCACTTAGCTACATCTTTATTAAACCATATCAATGGTATCCATGGTCTTCTTCTTACAGTCTGTCACATCCTTACTAAACCATCCATTTCCATCTTCCCATATATCATTTCTCTTGATGGAAGATATTGCTCTATCCAAAAACACAAAAGCCACTAGCTTAAGGGCAGCAATATTCCTCTGTCACAAATTACTGATGCCAAGTGCACCACCATTTCAAAGTTACACCACTTCACTTCTAAACTCTCATTGACAAGTTGCTGAAAGAAAGAAAAGAAAAGGAACCAAAATGAATCTTGAAGCCTTGTAAGAAGAAGAAACCATCTTCATTTCATAGGATTTCATTTTCCCAGAAACGAGTTGACAGACCAAATTATTTCACCAACTTTGAAAGGATCAGCTAATTCCTCTCAAGGGTGAATGGAGAAAGAAGGCCCTATTTCCCATCTAGACTTGACCCTAGGCCAAACAGGGTCCAAGTGAGTACTCTTCAACCATTAACATAAGAAAAGGCACACACAAACATGAGATCCTAGCCAAAAAGCACTTTGAGAAATAATTAATACAAAGTATAGTTGGCTGTGGATGTAAATTTTAATAACCAAAAACACCAAAAGCTATTAGTGAACAACAGAACAATGCATACCAAAGGGTCCTGATGGCCCCCTCACATGTGGGATTTTGTAGGCGGACATAAACGAAGCCAAACGACCATACATGGATAGAAACACATCCCCAGGGATTCGAACACACGACCCCCAGCTCTGATACCATTTTAATAACCAAAAACACCGAAAGCTCGAGCTATTAGTGAACAACAGAACAATACATATCAAAGGGTCCTGATAATCACTGATGAAAATAGCGGTAGCAGAGGGCATAGCGGCCTGCCGCCAAAACGCTACGTAGCGTAACGGCGTAACGGTGCGATTTGGAAAAATCGTCAAAAAAATATGAAAAAATTCTAGAAAATCTAGAATATTGGAAAATGAGAGAAAATGTTTTTTTTTTTTTTTTTTTTTTTTTTTTTTTTTTTTTTTTTTTTTTTTTTTTTTTTTTTTTGCAAAAGTAACTAAGGTAAGGGGGCGTAGCGGTCCCCTCACTGTATAAGGTCCTGATCGCTGTATAAATAGAAAATAATAGTAATGATCATTTTTTTCACATGTGTTCATGTTGCTTAGTTATGCTAACTTAGAAACTAATGAAAAGCTTATAAAAGAAAAAAAACTATATCATGAAGTCAAGACTAAAGAGTACCTAGAGAAAAAAATACATCTACCAAAGGGGGTATCTAATAGGATGTACTTAGAGAAAAATCATTGAAAAGAACTCTCTATATCGACTGTAATTCGGCGAGATCATGTGCTTTTTGGAGTTCTTTTAAATATAAAAGGGTAGAAGAGTTGTGTAGAAATTTTATTTGGAGAGAAGAAGAAAAGAAATAAGTCTCATTATGCATTTTAAAAAAAATTTGGAAAGTAGGAATTTTTCTTACCCCGTAGCGGTCGTAGCGGCGTCATAGCGGTCGTAGCGGCCCCGTAGCGGACGTAGCGGCCGCTACGGGTACGACGGCCGCTATGCTACGTAGCGGCCGCTATTTTCATCCATGCTGATAATAAATACATATATATATATATAGAAAGAGAGAGAGAGAATGATTAGGTTCAAAAGGCTGAATGACCAACAAATTGAGCATATCGTTATCTGCTATAACCTTTTCCTCAATGCAAAATAGGTCAAGTGCTACTTTAATACAAAGTAGACTCAAAGTTTGGTTCAGTGAGTTTAATGTCCTTCAGCAAATTAAACATCTGTGGATTACTAGTTGTATTTATGTACCTGTACCATATCCACTCAAATATTACAGCCCATGCATACTTTTGTTAATGCATGCATCAACTCCTAATGCACCATCACATAGGAAACATGTCATCTCTGGAGTTAATGAGATAATGGCAGCAAGATTAAAAATAAGTGGAAGCTATCACTTAATTTGGTATAATTTTGCAAACTATAGCAGAACATAACTCTACAAAGGAAAGCAAACAAGAAAATTCAACAGTTCTGTCCATAGATTTTGAGCACAAGGTGGGAATCAATAAAAATGAATACAGGATGCAGTGCATAAAGTACCTGAGGTCAGAAGCATCAGACTGAAGAGATGCTTCAACAGCAGCAATATCATATATCGAAATATCAGAAGGGGCAGTTATAGGTTGCGTTTGAGGTGGTGTAAACAAGGGCACATCATTCTCTGCTCGGGGTGGGAATTCTACTCCAGCAGACTGTAAATCACCAACAAGAACAGATCACTTCAGTGTAAAGGTTTGATGAATTATGGTGAAAAAAACAGTGAGTCTGTTCATTATGCAACTAGGATTACCTAGAAGACCATAATATCACTCAAAATGAACAGAAGAACTTCCAAAATTACAAAGTGAAGATATTAAATGCACATCTCATAAAAACTATGGAATATGCATGCACAAGCTGCTGAATTTTTTTTAGTACTCACGCACAGACACGCGTTACCCCATCCCTGACCAACAAAGCTCCAACCAGGGATCTATCGCTGGTTTCTGTGGAGAGGGAGATGGCTTGCCACGGAGCTATATGTGGATTATTATTTATTAATGAAACAAAACAGCTAATCTTGCTAGAAACCAGGTGATATATATATATATATATATATGAGAGAGAGAGAGAGAGAGAGAGAGAGAGAGAGAGAGAGAGAGAGATTCTTGTGCATCCACCTCACACGGTACCTTGCAAGGTGGATTCTTCTAGGGCCCACCTTTCATTATAAAACTGAATTCAACATCATTAATTCATTATTACTAAAACCAATATCCCTCACTATTCAAAGAAAAAAATCTAAAAAAAGAAAGAAAAACAAAGAAAAATATAGGCTTCATTAATAAAAAGAAAATAGAAAATTAGAAAGTCAAATATTTGGATAGTTGACTGGATGACAGAAAGAAGGTATTAGAAAAGGGACAGGTCAGTGCATACACGAGAATATTGAAAAGATGACAGGACTTACAAAGCTACCACTATCAAGGGTATGAATGGCTAACTGAGACAGAGATCAAAATATTTCAGCAGAAATGGAACATTTACAACTACACAACATCGACAAATACAGAGATTAAAAATGAGGGACATCCAGCCCAGGTAACAAGGGTAGTATATTATTATGTTAATGAGCATTTAAAAAATATTATTATGTTAATAATTCCTGTCAAGCTAAAGAGAATTGTGATTCATCTGCCCTAAATCAACACTTAAGAGGCATCTTCAGTTTGCCAAAAAAAAGAGTAAAGGCGAGTCTTGAGTGTGATGTTGAATTCTGATGACCAAGAGTGGTATTCATTGCCACAACCAAGCATACTGTTTCTATTTACCTAAAGGACATTGGAGTACAGAAAGTAATGAAATGATACCAATTTAAATTAACTAGAGCCAAATATTAAATGGAGTAAAGGCAAGATGGATTCTGGATGTAAACGTATGGTATATCTCAGCATCCACTTGTACCCCCAAAAAAAAAATGCCCAATCTGTTTGTCTATATAAGGGAATACAAATATAGGTGCTTTGAGAACAGATTCTAGTAAGGATGGCCATGGTGACAACGTGCAGACACAGTTAGAGAATTAACTGCTACAAAGAAAATATACAACAGCAAACATCTTAAGATGATGGGTTACAAAGGTAAATCACGGAAATAACAAGGTATGTGAAAACATATAATAGGAGTAAATTGTGGACCTTCAGTTCATTATATGCAAACACCAGCACACAGCTTAAGATAATGGGTAACAAAGGTAAAACACAGAAATAACAAGGTACATGAAAACATATAATAGGAGTTAAATTGTGCACCTTCAGTTCATTATATGCAGCATAGTATTGGGGATATTTCCCTCCTGCCCCCCCAAAAGCCTCTTGCCATGTATCTATGAGAATCAGTATCTTTTCCCTCACATTTAAGTCTGGCTGCAGAGTCAAAAATTGAACAAATTGATATTGGAACATTGAAATACCCCAAAAGTACAGAAAATTTATATGATGTGAAAATATTGTGTAACAAACACAAATAGGTAGTCAGTGTACCAAGAATTCACCAGAGTAAGGCCTATCTCTAATATAGAACTATTGATCAAAGCATGAAGAAATCAAATGACCTTTTTCTTCACAATCTTCACCAATTCAAGCAAGATATTGCGTTCAATGATCTGGAGATGCACATTGTCCCCACAATTTTTGCTGAGAGTCTCTAACACCTGTGTTAGTATTGCCCACAAAAAACATTTGTAAGTAGAGAACTCACTAGCATTGTGATGCTACATGACTTGACCAACTAACTCAAGTCAACAGCATTTCCCACTGAGTCCAAGTACAGATATTAAAACACTGTTGCAATATTAAAAAAATACACATGAGCCACAGCACCAGTAGTTCCTAGAAAGAACTGCAAACAAAATTCTTTTTGTTTTCTTTTTCTTTTTTCCTTGAAACATTAAAAGTAAAAAGTTTATTGCACTAGCAAGAAAAGAACAACAGTCAAGTGGACCATGCTACCCACCACAGATAACATAAGACACAGAGAAAGAAATACCATAATTTCATTGTTGACAAACAACACCTCATACGGTAAAAACAAGATAAGAATAGATTTAGTGGTTTTACAAGAAATGAAAACAAAGAAAGCAATACCATAATTTCATTGTTGACAAACAACACTGCATGCGGAAAAAGTCTGTCACCGCATATGGAAAAAACAAGATAATAATAGATTTAGTGGTTTTTAAAATGAACTCTAGTATTTTATCCACAACATAAAAAATGAAATCCTCCTTCGACACTTGAGTCATTTTAGAAATGTTTCATGTTTATGCACTGACAACTTCCTTAGTACTATAAATAGGCACAGCAGTATCACCTTTACACGAGCACTCATCAACTGAGATGTTCAGCATGTGTGAATAGTTGTTGATTCTTTTCCACACGAGCACTAATCAACTGAGATATTCAGCATGTGTGAATAGGTATTGATTCTTTTCCACATCAGAGTGATTGACTTGATGTATTGAAGCAGCTTAATTTTGTAGAAAGGGCCATTTAATATAATATTTAACTGTAGGGGTATATTGCAAATATGTAAGTAGGAGAGATTTATGCAAATTCTAAATATGCGAATTAAAGGTCTGTCTGTGTGTAGAAAAAAATAATACATGACCCCCTTTCTCTCCAAGTTCCTTTTTCTTCTCTTCCCTCTCTTTCAAGTGGTTGTCTTCACTTTACAAAGGAAAAGGTGCCGGGTGCCTTTATCATAATTTGAGAACTCCCCCTCCAAAAATCCATAAAACATTTACTCCTTGACACAGCAGCAATGTAAACATACTTTTATGATACAGGAATACTTTTACAGTTCGACATAAAGTTGGAAAAGGTATTAAATAAGGTATCTGTAAAGTTAAGTAAAACGATCTGTTAAATACTCACAAAGAGAGCTAGAAGTTGTATTTTGGGATTTTTACTTCCAAGAAGCTTCTTCAGTGCCTTCATGGCATCCTTCACTTGCCTGCACTCTCGATAGATATATATATAGTAAAAAATACAGCAATATAAGAAACAATCAACCACAACAACACAATTACTCAAATTATTCTAAAGAATAAGTTCGCGAAAAAAAATGAAAACACACCTGTACAACTAATTCTAAGAAATTAAAAACAAGGAAAATGTAAAAGACTTTGTACAGAGAATGATCAACAAGATATCAAGTTGAAAACTAAGGCATTTAAGGTCATGCCTAACAGCAAGTAACAAACCTATTTCTTCTCATTTCAACACTTCTTTCCCTATAAAATGTTTAAAAAATTTATAAAAAAAAAAATGATCAACGTTTTCTCATGATTCCGCATCATGTAATCGAGAACTAACCGAATCACATTCATTAGTCAGATATTTTGGCAACCCAAGGTGGCATGGTGAGCTTGAAGGTTACTTGGCAAAGCCAAAAGGTGACTCCAGACATGAATATGGCTGAGAAAAAGTGGAAAGGAATAATATTTCTGAAAGAGTCCAATGTAAGGCCAGTGATTCGCAAAAGATCAAGTTACCCATGAACTCAAGCAGAAGTGCAAAACCTTTTTCGACATTGTTGCCTTGAAGAAAGAACCAGTTTAAGAATGTGGCAAGACTTGATTTAGGTTGCATTCGGCTCCACGCCATTCAGGAACTAAGATAGTTTTTTCCTCAAGAACAATGAACTATAATTAACAAAATAGACTACTGAACGGAGAAAAGGGGGAAAATGAAAGGTTGAAATAGACAACTCAGCTAGAGAAGGCAGTTCATTTTTCCAATGAGCTATCTTAATCTGTTTGTGTAGGCCTAACAGAGTTTACTGGCAGAAAAGTTCATGCAAACTGAAAAATCAAATTTGAAGATAAAATTTCCCAGGTAGGGTAAGGACATGTCCATTGGGTGCCTAGGAGGATATGTAAGAGCCCAAGTAGGGGTGTCAAAAATTAGTGAGATGATGACACAGCAGCATAAGGGATAACTTCGGGTTCTTATAGACTCCCTGGAAATAGTTTTAAAGAGTAAGAATTCCTACAGCAAAAGCATCTCCATGTGAAAGAAAATATGTTATTTTATCAAAAATAAAATAAAAAAGGTGTCCAAGCATCTTATACAGAGAAACACTCATATTGTCGTTGGTATGACACTGACAGCAGCTTAAACCTTGTTGTGTGGAGCCCACCTTTGTGAGGTATAATTCACACATATTGTGTGATTCCCGATGTTTACAAGATGCCTCAAGTTTTATTTCAATGAGTGATATGAGCCATTGGATTGATCGTGTATGAAATATATAGTTATATTTCATAAAATGCTCAATCCAGCAATGCATATTATTCCAAGTGAACTGAAGTTTGGTCAAATACTGAATACAGAGAATGGCATTTGATATGAGCATATTTGAATACAGAGAATGGCTTTCAATGTGAGCAGATTTGATCAATAAAAGGCAGGCTGACATGGGCTAAATCAGTGATTAACTGCAATCAGCACCATACTAGCAGCAGCATATGATATTTGTCTCCTACGTATATAGCATGCACTGCAAAATGAAAAAAAAAAAAAAAAAGAAGAATTTGGGGTGACTGAAAAAATCATACCCTGGGTCAATGTTAATAATGTCACAGATCTCCATATTAGTTGCCCAGTCTGGACTACTAAGCTTGTCGCTTGTTGCCCTTTCGATGCAAGCAGTGGCATTAGCCATACTCCTTACTTCAACCGACCAACTTTAAAATGCACAGAAAAACCACAAAACACAGGCGTCAGTCAAAATACTATGTCTTATTAGAAACCTCATGTAAAGAAAAAGTTTCCAAATGAACCAACTCCACAAGTCAATAATAAGAAGCAATAATAGTAATACTGATAACAATAATAATAACATGAAATACATGTTTCATGCAAGAATCAAAGCAAGAAAGCATGCTTCATAGAAGAACCTGGTTTTTTAAAGTCATAATATCAGTCAAAATAAGCACATCTGAAATAAAGGGTCAAAGCACCCTGCTCTAAGAAGTGATCAATAAAGCCAACTAGTTTGTTGCAATTACAGCATCTTTGCAGTTCTCTACCCAGTGGAATGAAAACCTCATCAAACCATCAAAAGGAGCTTCAGAAACTCAGATGAGGATCCATCAAAGATTGCAATCAAAAGCAATTGAACAAGGAGAACTGGAGAACAAAGGAAAAAAAAAAAAAGCTTCAAATAAATATAAATATAAATGAACTCAAGTTTCAATCAAATATGCTCTCAAGGGATTAAACTTCATCTCACCAGCAATTGAAAACTATAACTTGTCAAAACCCCCAAGATAAAAAAAAAGAACCTATCCACAAACAGCATGGTTCCAATTTTTACTCTCGCTCATCGCGCCCATCAAAAGGAACTCAACATATATAAAATTCACAACATTAAACATTAACAAATAAGCAATCGAACAGGAGAAGCACCAAATCCACATTTAAAAACTGGGATTAACTTATACCTCTGATTTCCCTCTCTTTTTCTTTCTTCTTTTGTTTCTTACCTCCTCATATTACCAAACGATCTAGACTCAAGAGGCAACCTAGATATTCATAACTCAACGCATCAAACTCCACAGTAGTAACTAATTCAATTCAATAAGAATGAATGACCCCCAAAAAAAAAAAAAAAACCCATCAAACCACTGTAGCTTGCAGTCACCAAACTGATTTCTTTTTAGAGAGAGAGAGAGAAAAAAAACAACTGAAGTTCAAACTTCAAAGTATGAGACGACTTTCGCCGATAAAAACCATCCAGCAAAACTTAATTGATCATAGCATCAAACAGCACTGCCCACAACCAATCCACCAACAGAACCAATTCAACTATATATATATATATATATATATATATATATAGACACACACACACACACTTTTTTTCCTAGATTGTGACTCACACTCACCAAACCAATTAAACCAAACTCAAGAAATTCAAAATTCAACTCAACAAGCATCACCCCACAAACCATTAACAAGTAAAGTCCATCTAAAAAACCAAAACTAAAACGACCCATTTCTCTACTTCCCAAAAAAAAAAAAGTGATTTTTAACCGATTCGCAAGAGGAAATGGAAAAAGGGCGACAAGATCTAGTAACCCAACAACAAGTGGGCTGAAATTAAAAGCCCCATAAACAAAACCAGCAAGGAGATTCCTAGGCCAAACACAAGATCGTGAATTGAAGAGACAGAGATATAGAGAGAGATGAGAAGATTACCAACCTATCGACAAGGGAAAAAAAAAAAATTTTGAGAGAGAGAGGAAATGAAAAGAGGCTTGGTGTTGCTGCGGTTTGTATGGTTATGATGCCGTGTCAGGTAGATAAAGAAAGTAAATGGTAGTCGGTGGACTTTATTAACCAAGCTTCCATCATTCAATGTGGACATTTCGATTTGGAATGCTGCCCTTCGGCCGTTGACTTTCCCATCTTCTTCTTCCTCTTATTCTAATTCTTTCGTCGTCGTCTTCCTTCTCTTATTTTCTCATTCTTTCATACGACCAGAGCCCTGAGGCCTGAAGGGTGAAGATTTGAAGAATGCTAATGTAGCAATGTAGATGACACGCTTTCCTAGGATTTGTGATCGTTTCTTAGATTTTCATTTCCAATGAATTTTAATGTATTCTATCTTAATGCGGTCGTAGCTGAGCTGATTAGGTATATATTATACCATAAAGGGTAAATAAAAATTATTTTGTGGGACCCAAGTGATATGCATCTTTAAAATGATTCATATCCAACTGTGGCCAAGCTGGTTAGGGATGTATTATACTATGCACGACAAATAAAAATCTTTTTGTGGGACCCAAGTGTTATGTGTTATATATTTATTTTTCAAGATTTTAAAAAACTTTGTTTTAGCATTATTCTTATCTTTTTGTGTTTCCCATTAGTTCTAGATTCTCTCTCTTTTGGAAGGAATCTCCTCCTTTTGCTGTTTTAGATATTTCTTTTAGAAAAAGTGCACTTAATGTCACGTGTGAAGCCTTAGGCAATTGAAGGAAAGTATCACATTCCTTTCTTGGATTGGGATCCTTCACTTATTTTATAAATCTAGCAACTATAAAGTCATCAGGGGCCCATCTCAAAACAATGCAAAGCATTCAGGTAGGAATGAAATTTGTGGTTCTAATTCACCTGTGGCTGAATCATAAGGCACCTCACTTCCACGTAAGCTAGGGATCTATCCCAACTTATAGCTTTGACCTCCAAGGTTTTTTTTTTTTTTTTATTAAATATTAATCCCTAGTTGGAGGTGAGGGAGTTAGGTAGCGTGTGTGGGAATGTGAGTATTTTTAAATTTTTTTTTGGCTATCGGAGGGTTCGCAATCATTTGGGCTGTACTAATCCCTTCGGGTCTAGAACGAAGCTGGGTAAACACCCTCTTGGCGCCAAAGTGGTAGCACTAGTAGACTTAACATTCGATTCTTGAAGAAGGGGGGAATCGGGAGTTGATACCAAGACGTATAGCTCCGGAAGAGGAAGGAACCGTGCTCTTGACCACTCTGCCAACCCCTTGGGAATTAGGAATGTGAATATTAAGTAGAGAAAATAAATTGGAAAAGAGGCCAATGATGGCCAGGATTTTAGTGGTTTAAATTTTAGAGTTCAAACATTTCATATTGAGTCTGATGCCCTCTTCTAATTTGATAACATTTCATTTAAGTAGAAATCATGCTTTTTTTTTTTCTAAAGACTTTAATTATTTTTGGTGATATATTATTTAAGTAGCATTCTAGGAGTGATCGTATGGACCCTGCCATAGACCCAATCCAAACCTGAAAGGATAAAAAATAGAAGATACAACTATAGCGCTGAAATAAGTTGCACATGCAGGTTTACGGCCATTTATAGAGGCGATAAAGCTGCTTAAATGCAAGTTTGCCATGAGTAATAACTGTGATAAATAGGGCTGCACAAAAAATACAGTTTCACCTGCAAAACTGAATTGAACCGACCTAATCGGGCGATTTGGATTGGTTTTATGTAGGTCGGTTCGGTCAACGTTTGAAAATCATTGAAATCGCCTTACATCGGTCGGTCATCAATTTGAACCTACAGTTAACCACCTAAACCGAACCGACCGTATGTATTAACTTGAGTATTGAGTTTTGACTATTTTAGCCTTAGGGGGAGCTCTTGTATATTCTATTTGCATGTTACATGTTTGATAAAAGTTCTACAAGAAGTGTGCATTATTAGATATTTAGTAGTACTGCCGAGGGGTTTGGTCTGCCTAAGAAAAAGTGAACTATGAAAAGGCCCATCTCAATTAATTCAGAATTGGGGATACATTCCACTCGAACCCATGTTGTTGGCAAAAAAAAACTAGTTCCTTTTGTGTTGAATTCATTAGTTTGGATGAAGCAATGTAGTCTAGTCGAGATTTTATACAGAGAAATAGGTATGTGCTTAACCATTTTATTGGTATATTTTACCAGAAGATTTGAATTGCTTTAGCTCATTGGCACATTGGCCTGAAAAGTTGGCCGAACCTGGCCTGAGCCATTTAATCTCACGACCGAATGATGGATGGAATGGATGATGGGTGGAAAGAGTCCATCCATCGTTTGAAGCATGCGATGTATGCTTCCTTGGTTGAAACGAATTATGAAATATATTTTAGTGTTCACAACAACTTCTCATCATTCCATTTGCTGGACTAAGTTTGAACTGCAATTTTTTTGTGAAAAGAATAATAAAATAGAATTATAACCGAACTAGGTCGGTTCGGTTCGGTTTGGAAAAATAGAAAATGATGGGTTCGGAAGGTAAGCATTTGGGTTAATATTTTTGTTTTGATCCCTAGTGTTTGTTTGTTTGTTTGTTTTTTTTTTTTGGGCAAAAGGTTGATCCGTAGTTGTAGGCAAGGGACTTGGGTAGGGCCCCTGTAAGACTAGTGTGTGTGGGTGTGTAAGTATTTATTAGAGAAAAAAACTCGGAAAGAGAAAACGTGGACCAATGATGGGTGGCCATTTTTGTGGTTTATTAGATTTTAGAGTTAAGTATCCCCTACGTGGTCACTAGTATAATCATATTTCAGCTGCTATTTGCCACCATTACGTAATTTATGAGACTAATGGAGCAAAATAGTGTTGAGAATAAGACCCAATTAATAAATTTGTAAGTTGTTAATTTCAACTTGTCATTTTCCCTTCTTTCAGTCATTTTATGACAACGGAACCTTTGTATGTCAAACGTCTGTAGATTAAAAAATAGGACTAATAATCCGTCTTTTTCTGCTTAAAAATGAACAGCTTTTCTACTCGTCCTGAAGCCTGAGAATAAGACAACAATCAATCTTCACAACCACCCCCACCAAGACGGTCGGGCTAGGGCAAGATTTAGCTCAACCTGACTCGATCCATTGTCCATTAGTATAATATGCATGTGTGTACGGTCGTCCCAATCATCCTAACCCTATCATCTGGAGCTCAGAATTTCAATCCATTTACATGTTGTGTATAGTCAATTTAATGATTCAGTCCATTTACACAGGTGCAAGCCCACCAGCCGTATTAACTATCTAGGCGGCCGGTTTGGTCCACTCAGATGGTCCATCGAGTGATTCCACTAGGGATGCACGCTTTGTGCACTGCACGCATGGGATGATTTCCCTATACAAATGTATTACATAAATATATATATATATTTATATATATATGTGATATATGTCTGTATTTGGTCTTTGTTGGTTATGTATAAAACAAATATTTGTGTGTTTAGCTTGTTAGATTGGTTTATGTAATTATATTAAATGATATGGGTATTTTAATCTACGTATGTATTTAATTCTATGTAAACAAACATTTTCATTCACAATATGTATGGTCCACTCAGATCTTCCCTTCAAGTACAAAACCCCTTTTTATACTCGAAACACCCCAAAAAGGGATGTTGTGGTGAGGGATAAATGTACTTGAATATTTCTCATATATATATATATATATATATATATATATATATATTGCACAAACAAGTATGCTCATTTGACAATGAATTATCATGTATCCAATTCCATGTGAATGAATAGACTTAGCTATTTGAATACAAACAGAAAAACAACTTACTCAAGTGGAAAAAAAACTCATATAAGTAGAAAGAAAGCCTACACAAGCGGAAAGAGGTGACATGTCTAGGTTTTACTACTCGAATAAGGGGCTGTTCTTAGGTTGAAGATGAAGTTAAATAGGAAAAATTAAGATTTATTTATCTATCCTCGAGCCAACCCTAGCTCTTAATTAGAGTAGGTTAAGGGCCAGAAAGCATGGACCGGTTGAAGACTTTGGCCGGACCAAAGCCCCACCCACCCGCATTTATGAGGTTAGGGTAATGTGGACCCTAGCCAGACCCTCATTAAACGGGGGTTGCACCGGCATTTTTGGCTGATTTTGACACCGTATTCATCTCATGATTTGGGGTTGTACCCAATTTCATGTTCACTGTTCATTTATTCACCATTACATTAAATCTAATAAAAATTTACGGTTAAAACAGATGCAACTAATTGTTAAATTAATGGCTAGGATGATAAGATAGAGCTAATCTTGTTTTCCCCATTTATAGATTGATGAATCAGAAATGTAATCGGTAGCATCGAAGGTGGACCGCACACAAATCAGTGCCCAGCACCATTTAGATGGGGCCCACCAGTTTCAGTTGGGCTGGAGGAAGGCGCCGGCTTTAGATTGTGATTGTGATTGACCTCGTGTGCGGACCAGCGGCTAAGAAATTGGACGTGTCATTTCCTGCACCTGCCAAACAAATTGATGTGGGGCCCATTGTCCCGCGATCTATCGTACGTTTATGATGTAAGCTCCCCGAGTTTCTGATATTTCATTCTAAATCCCTTGACTTTTGACTTTTGACTTTTGAGACCTGGAGAAACTGTTCTTGACTAGCCAATTTCAATTACAATTTTCAAAGATAACCCTTGACTAGCCAACTCTCCCGTTGACACGTCAGCATGTTTGCCAAATATTTTTTTTTCTCATTTTTACATTTCCAAAGTCATATTTTCAAAGCAAGGATGTCCAATCCAACTGTTCTAGAAGACTTTTTCTTGATTTTATAAAAAATTAAGATTAAACTAGAGTATTTTTTATGCTTATTATTAGTATGAGAAATATTGAACTGTTCAAATAAATTGAAGCCCAACAAAAAAAAAAAATGTAAATAATCTATAAGTTGGAATATTTTGGATTTTTTTCAAAACTTTTTTTTTTAAATTTATGATGATTGAAGATGTGAAAATAAACATTTCGGGATACATTACACCAATAAACAATTTAGAGCTCGAAACTAGACAAATAAACATAAAAAAGGGGCTCAAACAAATTTAGAGCCTTCAACCTGTTTAGGCTAACGATCCTAACCTCAGTTGCACTACCGCTTATCTTTATTTACATTTTTAACTATTTATCACCTAAATAATATATATGATTAATATTTAGGTGATAGTAAGAACGACTCCTTGCCTGAGTGGTAAGGAGTGTCAGTTATTATTTGGCTGCCTAAGGTTTGAACCCCGGGTCTCTTCCTGCATGTATGGGCTCCTTTCAAACTTATGTAGGCTAAGACATTCTTTCTGCGTGCGAGCTCCTTTCCTACTTGAGTGGGCTGTCTTCCCGCCTCTTAGGTCCTAGCCCCTTTGGCTAGAGTACAAAAAAAGTTGTAACTATTTATCACCTTCAATATATGTAAATGACAAATTGGATATAGCCTCATCTACACACTATTTTTACATCCTATTTACGCATCACATGCACAAATAAATGCAAATAAATGTGTATATGATCGTAACGCACGTGCATCATTTACATGTAGATGAGTGCAAACAAAGAGCCTCCAAGGGCCTATTTGTTTGCGATAGAATGTATAGAAATTCATGGTCAAATGAGGTGTATTGTATAAGTAGTTGGTACCCACATAAATTGCGAGTAGTGTCCACATGAATTTTTGGGCAAGTGGGGCCCAAATGAAAATAATTGGGCACAGCTTCACACCATGAAAGCCATGTGAGGATCTATTGGCACACAATTTTTCTCCCTTCCTATACACATTAAAAAAAAAAAAAAAACCCTTTAAAATTACCTTTTTGCCCACCCTCTCCCTCTCTCTCACCCCACCTCTCCCTTGGGCACGCAGGGGTCCCTCTCCTCTTTGTCTCTCTTCCTCCCTTTCTCTCTTCCCAACCTCTCCCTCCCCACTATTTCTCCCTCCTCATCTCTCTCCCTCTCATTCTTTCTCTACCTTCTCCCCATCTCTCCCTCTCCCTTCCTTTCCCTGGCCGGTGGCAGATTGGATAGCCTGGTGATGCAGGGAGAAAGGGGAGAGAAAACAATGTGGGGAGGTAAAGAGTGGGAGAAGGGAGAGAGAAAACAGCAGGGGAGGAAGAGGGAGAGAAGGGGAGGAGAGGGATCGGCCGGCACCCGTGCGGGCTGGAGTCAAAGGTGAAGGGGAAGGTGGGGGAAGAGAAAGGGAGGAGGAGAGAGAGAAAACAATGGGGAGGGAGAGGGAGAGGGAGAGAGAAAGGGAGGAGAGGGATGGCCGGAGGTGAAAGGGGGAGTGGGGAGAAAGAAAGGAAAATGGTGGACAAAAAGGCAATTTTACAAGGGGGGGAATTAAAAATAAAAAATGTGTGGGGGAAGAGAGAAATATTGTGAGCCGGGAGCTTATCCTGAAAACGTATGGATCACTTCCCAATTTTTTTTTTCTTCCTCTTTCTTTCCATTTCAATCACTTATTTACCCACGATCAATTAACAATATTGGACGGACCTTAGTCCAATTGAAATGATATCTTGCTCAACTCAATGAATAAAAGAGGTTAAAAGGGTTACAGTCAATTGTTTGGAAGAAGTGATTTCTCCTGTTTGCTTGTTCCTCAAGTTCATTGGACATGTGGAATAAGGAGGTGCAGACTCCACTCGACAATGACTCTGTTGGCTCTTTGGAAGAAAATTTGTGGGGCTGGGGAGGTCCCAGAATAGGATATGTGATGTGAGGGAAGGCAAAGGTCCAAGGTTCTGATCACTCAATGACTTCTGTTGCTGTTTTTTTTCGTGGATAAGACTGTTGCTTCATTCATAGATAGAAATGGGACTTTTCCAACGTCCTGGTTCAAGTTGCCTTTGCTGACATTTTGCATCTGCTGCTGCATATCCTCACACGCATCCTTTCTCCTTTCCGGGCATATGTTTCTTCCACCTTTCAATCTCTGTTTTTTTTTTTTGGCTCATCAGATGCTTCAATGGTTTTTTCATAACACAAGCTACAGACACTCCCTTGGATCATTCTCCTTATTTTATTGGTGGTAAGCTGATTAATATCATAATATCAGTCCCATCATCCAGTCGGAACACTTAATCCATGATTAGTCAAAATCTGATCAATTTAGTTTTGGAGAAAATGCATTTTAAGTAATTGTTTAGTCATTTCTTAATCACCACTCAATAACCTATTATTGACCTGGCAATTGCTCACTGCAAGGTAGGTCACACCGGTTCAAAGATATTGAAAGGAAGGTTCTCAGAGTACACAAGTACCCCAACCTTGGGGCTTGGGCATGGGTGCAAAAATTTGGAACTACTTTTAATTCGGGTCTGGGCCTGGGTCCATTACATGGGATGTAACAAAATCTGGGCCGAGGTTCAGGTCCATGGATCTCATAGGAGACATATACTAAATGCTATTGGGTGTGTTTGCAAATATTTATAACACATTTATATGGGCCTTGATTTAGGTCCGGCTCCAGACCCTTTACGTGGACTGAATCGTTTTGAGTTGAATTCGGGTACAACCATGGGTCCTGTGATCAAATATTTGTAATTAGGGTTTGACTTTGGTTTACGATATGGTCCCAACTCCCAACCCCACCCAAACCCCACACACAACCTTACTAGTTCTTCATCTTCTGGATACCAACTCATGCATGCACAAATAGTTAACTGAGATTTTCTTTTAGATCAAACATATATATTGTGAAGTTCATGTGGATGCATGACAATCAAGCAAAGGAAATGTATAGCTTTAGATGCGAATTAGATGTGCACACCGCGGTACGTATAAAATCAACATCCAGTTACCAATCCAGATTATTCAACCTGTGGGGCTCATTTTGTTGGAACATAATGAATGTACTTTCAACGAATTTGATTTACTTGGATGAATTTTTACTAGACTGTTGATTATATATCATATATTTGGATATTTGCCAATTCATTATTGGATGATTTGTGTGTGGGGGCATTTCTATAATGTCGAGATAAGCCTTGATTTCGGTAAATATACCAATTAAGCTTACATTGATCTCAGTTTCCTGAAGCTCGGTAGCAGTACCACTTCATGCCGGACTAGGACTAGCTTCTGATGGTGAGTGGAAGGCAAGGCTTCCATGCTATGCAGCCAAGTCCTTCCCATTATTGCATTGTATGGTGATGGTACATCTACCACCAAGAAGTCGGCTTGCATACTGGCTCCTGCAATCTGGACCTTCAGGGAAATCCTTCCGTTGGGATACACTGGCTTCAAGCTGAAACCTATCAGGTGAGTGCGTGATTCTTGCAGGTCCTCCTCTTTGAGCCCGAGCTTCTTGAAGCAATCATAGTACAGGATCTCCGAAGAACTCCCAGGGTCCACAAGCACCCTTTTTACCACGAAGTTCTTCAACTTCAGGGTCAGGACCAATGGGTCGTTATGGGGGAGTTGGACCCCTTCTAGATCCTTATCTGAGAACCAGATGTTGGGCTTTTCTATCCGAATTTTCTTTATTGATGGCTTCAGCTTGGACGTCATCACCTGCTTATTGTGTGAGGCCCTCCTGGCCTCGGCACGAGCCTAGTTGCTCCCTCTTAGCGCAGGAGCTGGGTGGATAACGTTTATTATGCCTTCCGGCTCATCGTTGTCTTCATCATTCTGGTACTGATGAGCTCGGACATTATTATTCATGCTCTCATCTTTGACGCAGTCCTTCAAGTGTCCATCTTTGACGAGCTTCTCAAGATGAGACTTGAGGGACATGCAGTCTTCTGTTTTGTGCCCGTTTTGTTTATGGTAGGCACAAAACTTATTCTGATCTCGGGTGGAAGGACCACCCCTCATTGGCTGCGGCCACTTAAAAAAGGGCTGTGATTTGATCTTGCTGAGAACCTTGTAGATTGGCTCCTTGAAGATTGTATTCATAGCCTTGTAGGAGTTGGCAGACGGCTTGGTGAATTTCTTCTTGCCCCCCAAGGTGGAAGCCTAGACCATCACCGAGCTTGAAGAAGTTTTATCTCGGTTCGCCTCCTCCCTTCGAAATGGCTTCTTGTCCTTCGTAGGAGGTGGTCTGTCTTCATGCCCGAAACCAAAACTTTCCCGAGTTCAGATTTCGTCTTCCTCTTGCTCAATGAACTGGTTCACCCGGGTCATTAATGCTTTCATCGTGGCCATGGGGTACCAGACAAGTTCTTTCCAGAGCTCGTTGCCTGGCAGCAGGGCCTGTTGGAAGCACATGATAGCCACTTCGTCATTAGCATCCTCGATTTGGCTGTAGATGGTCCAAAATCTTTTGGCGAATTGAGTGACGTTTTCAGTCCTCTTCATCCTGATCGTCATCAGGTCATTACTTGTTATTGGGATGACTCTGTGTGCCTGGAACTTTTCCACGAAGGAGTTTCTGAGTTGCCGGCTCGAAATTGACCCCCCCCCCCCCCCCCCCCCCGAGAGTGCACAAAACCATCTGAGGGGGAGGTCTCCCAAATTGGAAGAGAACATTCTGCAGTTCAGGTGTCCGACGTCTCCCCAAATCGACATCCTCTGGGTGAAGTGTAGGAGATGTGCTGCAGGATCCGAGATTTCGTCGTAAAGGACGAACCTCAGAATACTAAACTTCTTGGGAAGTGGAAAATCTCTTATCTCCTGAGAGAAGGGAGAAGTGTCGAGATCCTCAAGTCATAAATATTCAGCCGACCTCGGGTGAGACCAGCCACCTCCATTTTTTGCTAGACAGTCTGCTTGACCTATTGGTCAAGCCACTCTCTTAGATCATCAGTTTCTTCTGATCTTCGCTTCAGCCTCCCTTGGGTGTCGTCTAGGTGGCTGCTACTCGAGCCTTCATCATAGGCTCGATGGCGCCTCTTATTGTCCCGGACTTGCCTTAAATCCTGGTCAACTGAAAGAGGTCTAGAGGGTGGGATTGAGGTCGTCACCTTCTCTTGCAGCTGCTGTTGAAGCCTGCGAATCAACTCATCTTTCTCTTGGATAATGAGATTTTGAGCTCTGTTCTCCTCACAAAAAGGGTTATTGTCGTCGTCGTCGTCATCAGTCTGGTAATGTGACTGACGAGATCTGACAGGTGTTGGAGACCTGTTCCGCCTGGAAGCTCCTCCCCGAGGAGCATTCTGTTGGGAGCAGGCGCCTGTTGAAAAGTGCCTTGCTGAGGGTGTTTGATCAATTGGTTATCTTACTTGGGAGGTGTTGTCATCCTCCTTGAAGTTCATCCTAATTGAGTGACAGGGCCTCCTGCGCCTCCCGATCGAGACCTTTCCCCAGATCTTCTCTAGTGAGAGGCTGGCGGCGATTGCTCTTGTAACATCAGCGGCAACTACTTTGGCATTGCCCCTTGTCGCACCGGTATCTCTTGTAGTACTGGTGACAACCGTGTTGGCAATGCTGGCAGCAGTGGCAAAGTTTTTGACGATTCGTCGACCTTCTTAGCTTTTTGAGGCATGGTGTTTTTGAAATTAATTTTTCCCACAGACGGCGCCAATTGTAAGTGCCTAAAGATTACAGACTTAGTTAAATAGGGTTTGCTGTAAAGCTTTTGGGAAAGATAATAGCTCCTGAAGCCTGAAAAGGAAAGAAGAAGGTTAGAGGCCCTTGCTGCAATCAGCCGAAGGCACTCCGACGTCTAAGTTAGTTCAACAACCAACAAATGGTGAATGAGTGGAGAAGAAGGGATAGCTATAAGTGTGTTTTGTTGGCATACCTTTGGTGGTTTTACCTCATGCATATATATAGGTGCTGGTCACCTTAGATCCTTTCTCAGTTGAGGTAGGTGGAGGTACTGTTCCATTGGACTATATATTTTCTCCTCAGTGGAGTTAAGTGGAGGTATTGTCCCATCGGACCATACATTGACCTTCTGCATGATTGCTGATGTGATCTTCGGATAAGAACTACCCCTTATCTATATCCGGCGCCCACCTTATTTGTCAACATGTAGATGTAATTCTATTAATTCTGATTGACATCTAGTACCCATCTCGGTCAACCGAGCTGAGGGAGATACCGAAGTCAAGCACAGCCTTGTTGTTGACGCATCTTGGCACCGTTGTCGAACTGCATAACAAGAGATGGCCAAACAATGCTTGATTGCCGTGGTGCCCGGTGAGACAAGAGCCGACCCAGGTGCACATGGCCGAATTGGAAGCAGAACTAGAGAACGTTGGCCGAGCTTCAGAACAAAAAAGCATTGAGGACTTGGCCGAAGTCAGGATCGATCCCGACGATCCAGAGAGGTTTTTTCTGCTCGAAAGCTAACTAACCGAGCCAGAAAGATTCGAGCTATTAGACTTCTTATTACAGAACAAAGAAGTTTTCGCTTGGACCCCTTACGAAATGCCCGTCGTCGATATAGAAATCATGTGCCACAAGCTAAACGTGGACCCCAAGCACAAACCTGTCATTCAGAAAGCTCGCAGAACGGGGATCCAGCAAACTGAGGCTGTGATTGAGGAGGTCGAGAAACTACTAGAAGCTGAAGCAATCAGAGAAGTCCACTACCCCGAGTGGCTGGTTAACACGGTAGTGGTCAAGAAGAAAAACGGGAGGTGGAGAGTTTGTGTCGACTTCACCGACCTAAATAAGGTGTGCTCTAAGGACAGCTTTCCACTCCCGAAGATCGACCAAATGATCGACGCGACTGCTGGGCACGACAAGATGAGTTTCCTCGATACTTACTAAGGTTATCATCAAATCCCAACGAGCAAGCCTGACGAAGAAAAGACTGTGTTTATAACACCCTGAGGCATCTACTATTACAAAGTGATGCCCTATAGGTTAAATAATGCAGGAGCAACTTAGTAGAGGCTGGTAACGAAGATGTTTCAGGCTCAGCTCGGCAAAACCATAAAGGTTTACATTGACGACATGGTCGTCAAGTTTAAAAGGTCACAGAACCACTTGGCCGACCTGCGTCAAACGTTTGACTTCCTCAAGAAGGTCTAGCTCAAGCTGAACGCGTCCAAGTGTGCGTTCGGTGTCGGCTCCAACAAATTCCTGGGAAGCCTGGTTACCAGAAGAGGGATGGAAGCCAACTCAGACCAGATCTCGGCAATCCAGGCGATTCAAAGTCCAACCACGACAAAACAAGTCTAGAGGCTCACGGGGATGGCTGCTGTGCTCAACCACTTCATCAGCCGAGCTTCGAACAAGTGCCTCCCATTCTTCCAGCTCTTGAAGAAAAGGTCGAAATTCCAATGGACTCCGGAGTGCGAACGAGCCCTACAGGAATTCAAAGACTACTTATCCTCACCTCCCCTATTGTCTACGCCAAAACAGGGTGAGGTGCTCTATTTGTACCTGGCGGTCTCGAATCATGTAATGACCTCGGTACTTATCAGGGAAGAGGACAGGTAGCAAAAGCCTATCTATTACATGAGGAAGATCCTCCTTAATGCCGAGACCAGGTACTTGCCATTAGAGAAACTTGCATTAGCACTAGTCAGTGCTTCTTATAAACTCTCTCACTACTTCCAGACGTTCACCATAGTGGTTGTTACAGAACATCCACTCAAGTCCTTTTTCAGAAAGGCCGACTTCTCTAGTAGAATCTCAAAATGGGCCGTTAAACTAGGGCGATTCAATATCCGGTATCAATGCAGAACGACGATTAAGGCTCAAGTTTTGGTAGACTTCATCGTGGAGTTTGTTTCTCCTAGTTCGGCACCGAGACTGCTCGATGCTGAATTGGGGGCCAATGAGGAGGAGATTACCGAGACAGAACAATAAGAGACCTGGAAGTAGTTTTTTGATTCGGCATGGAAGGTCTTCATCGACGGATCCTCAACCTCTAAAAGGGCTGGCTCTGGCATAGTCCTCCAGTCTCCGGAGGGCCTTTTCATCGAGCAAACCTTAACTCTTGACTTCAAGGCGTCGAACAACGAAGCCAAGTATGAAGCCTGATCGCGGGGCTCGGCAGCACCAAAATCCTGGGGGCACAGCACCTGGTGGTCTTCAGTGACTCACAATTGGTGATGAGTCAGTTGAACGGAGACTATCAAGCTCGGGACGAAAGGATAACGACCTACCTCACTCACGCGAAGCAGCTACTCTCTCAGTTCATCAGAGTTGAAGTCAGATAGATTGACAGAGATTCCAACTCTCATGTCGATGCTCTTGCCAGCCTGGCATCTGCCGTCGAGGCCAGAAGAAAAAGAACAGTGGAGGTGGAGACACTGAAATAGTCAAGTATAGAACTCCAGCCACCTCGGCAAATTTTGTGTGCTGACCTCAGTCCAAGTTGGATGGACCCGATCATCACCTACTTGAAGAGCGATCACCTTCCCGAAGACAAGAACGAGGCTCACAAGATCAAGTTGAAAGCAGCTCGATTTTGGTTGTTTTCAGACAACAAGCTCTACAGGAAGTCCTTCACTGGCCCTTACCTCCAGTGCGTTCACCTGAGCAAAGTCGAAGACTTCCTTTATGAAATTCATGAAGGAATCTGTGGAAGCCACATCGGAGGTCGGTCACTTGCGTACCGAGCCATCAGCCAGGGCTACCGGTGGCCCTATATGCAGAAGGACGCCCAGCTCTACACCAGGAAATGTGAGAAATGCCAGAAGTTCTCGCACTTCCCTCCATCAGCCAGCACAGGACCTGAGCCCACTTTCTAGCCCTTGGCCTTTTGCCCAATGGGGGTTGGACATCGTGAGACCACTTCACCGAACTCTAGGGAATAAGAGGTGGCTAATAGTAGCCACCGATTATTTCACCAAGTGGATAGAAGCGAAGCCGCTGTCCTCGATTACCGAGTACGATACGAGGAACTTCGCCTGGAAGAATGCTATCACAAGATTTGGGGTACCACGAGCTTTGGTCTCGGACAACGAGACTCAGTTTGACTCCAATTACTTAAGGAACTTTCACCAGGACCTTGGTGTCAGAAACTACTACTCGACTCCAGCTTATCTACAGAGCAACGGTCAGGCCGAAATTTCAAACAAAGTGGTGCTCGATGGACTCAATAAGAGGCTTGATCGAGCTAAGGGAAGAAGGGTGGAGGAACTTCCAAGTGTCCTTTGGACGTATAGAACTACTCCAAGGCGATCCACTTCGGCAACGCCCTTCTCCCTGACTTATGGAATGGAAGCTGTGATCCCTCTCGAGATCAGTCTTCCAACCATGAGGTTCGAACTCTTCGACTGAGGCGAAAATGAAATGAATCTGGCCTGAGAACTTGACCTGGCTGAGGAGCGAAGGGATGCTGTGGCCATCCGTGTAGCCTCCTACTAGCAATAATTAGCTATAAGCTACAATCAAAGAGTCAAGGAAAGGAAGTTTTCAGTTGGAGAACTGGTCTTGAAAAAGATGCTTCATGCTGATAAAAATCCTAATGAAGAAAAGCTGGCACCAAATTGGCACGGGCCATTCAAGGTGATTTCGGCAGCGGGACAATCAGCATACAAACTTGAGGACATGGATGGTAAATAGTTACCACGCCCATGGAACGCTACACATCTCAAGAAGTTACTTCTGAATTGTATTCCATTCTTGAAATCAATAAAAGAAATCTTGTAGAAGGATTGTATTTTATTATTTCTCGCCAAGTTATGGAACTCGGTAGCTATCCCAGCTCGATTATAGAACCAGTTACTCAATTCGCCAAGTTACAGAACCCAGCGGTCATCTCAGCTCGGTTACAAAACCAGCCATCGGGTTACGGAACTCGGTATATTCAGCTTGGTTGTGGAACCAGCTATACAACTCGCCAAGTTACGAAACTCGGTGGTTATCTCGGCTCGGTTACGGAACCAGCCATACAAAACATTGGGTTACGGAACTCGGTAAATTCAACTCGGTTGTAGAACCAGCTATGCAACTCGCCTAAGTTAAAGAACTCAGCGGTTGTTTCGGTCCGATATGGAACCAACCATACACTTTGTTGCAGAACTTGGTGACTCCAGCTCGGTGGCTTCAGCATGGTTATGGAACCAACTGTGTAAAGTATCGAGTTACGGAGCAAAGTGACAATACCAGCTCGGTTATAGAACCAGCTATGCCAAAACACCAGGTTGCAGAACTAGGTGACTACTATAGCTCGGTTGCAGAACTAGCCATGCAAAGCACTGAGTCACAGGACTCGATGGGAACTCAATGCATTGGTAAGTCTGGTTATGGAACCAACTACATGAAACATTTGAGTTATTGAACTCATGCAAAGAACTTAGTCCAAATTACCTCTTTTGAGTTCAGTTAAACAGGGCAAATTTAGTACAAGTTCATTTTCTTGAGTTAAGGAATTTAAGAGTTTTATCAGATTTCAGTTATTGAACCAAGGACAAACACATGTAAATCTCAAAAAGATTACAAAAACATAGAAGAAAATAGAAAGATTGCATTGACGGAATCAAAGAGTACAAAATTCTTCATTACAATTACATTTTCAAAAGAAAAGAAAATACATCAAAAATAAAGTTCAGACAGCGCCGGCCCCAGCAACAGCATCACAGGGAACCTCGGTGGGAGGAGCTTCCGGTGGAGGGGTCGGGACGACTTCAGAGGGAACCTCAACAGGAGCTTCAGGAAGAGGAGTCGGGGCAGCTTCGCAGGGAGAGGGGGCAGGACGCGGCTCGGGCACCTGGTCCTTGAGCTTAGGCAGGTTCTGATATATAGGGCGGTCCTCAGGAATCCCTACCTCCTTTAAAGTAGCCTTGTACCCAAGCTCAAACAAATATGGGCTCAGCTCTTCAACCTGAGCCTCATAATCCTTCGTCGCCTCCCCCACCCCGTCGCGATAGGCGGCATCGACTTTGGCTTGAGATGAGGCCTCAAGGTTGGCATTTGCTTTAAGCGCAACTTCAAGCTCGGCCTCGAGTTACATCGCCCTCTTGGCCTTGACCTCGGCCGCCCTTTTCAGCTCATGGGACTCGGCCTTCACCTTGCAGACTTCGTTCACGGTGAATTCAAGCTCTTTCCCAAGGCTGATGTTCTTCTGCTCTTCCTCCTTCAGCTTCTGGCAGCTGCACTCCAAGGCTGCCGCGAGCTTCTTCCTCTCTGCCTCCAGCTTCTCGATCCTAGTGTCCCTTTGCTGGACCCTGTCCAAAGCCACCTTCACCCTCCGCACGATCCGAAAAAAGGAGACCAAGTGTCAAAAAGAAATGACCAAAGCTTGAGCAATGCCAAAAATCTGTGACGAAAGGAACTTACCGAGAAGGCAGACTGCAGCGAGTTTATCAGCAACGTCGCGTCATCTATTCCCTGCAGCCTTTATATATCAAGCGGCAGGGCGCAAGTTTGTGGTTCCGGGCTCGACACCTGAAGTAGAGGCCTCAACGCCCGAAGCTTTTCGGCGCTCAAGGTCGGTAGAAGCGACCGCAGGTTACTCCTCCTCCAAGGGCACGTCGGGCTCCCTCTTGATGTAGGTACAATACTTTGGTTCGTACCCAAGGAGAGCCCAAGCAGCTCGGGTGTGGTGACCTTTGTAGTTGCACACCTCGTTCAGCCAAGCGTCGTTTTGCCGCCAACCAGATAAGCGGGCAGTACGCTTTCTCTGCTCGATCTCTGCATGACAAACGAAAAGGGCGTCAGGTCGGCAAAATAGGAAAAAATGAAATACTAAGACTTAGAGGAGGTCGGTACTTACTTGGAGGAATCCTGAAGTGACGGGGGATCCTGTACCGCCTCTCCGCTGAGGACTCGTTCTCCCCGAACTCCCAGTTGCCGGAGACGAACAAACGATCATCCCCGGTATGTCTGCTCGAGTCCTCCAGGTCGGTAACGAACTGCTCCCGCCTCGGCCTCCCCCGGAGTTAGTAGCAGTGACCTTCCCCGACGGATTTGCGTACATCATAGGCATTCTCGATGTCATGGACACCGAGGTTAATGCCCAAGATCCTATTCAGCTCTACGGCACCATTATTATTTTGTAGCCGTTTGGCATCAGTTGGCAATGGCTGAGATGCCGTGTCGCCAGACAGGCTCTGAGAAGGGGGTGAACTGGGAACCTAACCCCACCTTTAACTATAGCAACAAGAGGAAAGGGCATCCAGCCGTCACGGAAGGAGTAACCATAAAAAAGGTCCTTAAGTTTATCTAATCTGGTCCAAACATCGTCGGGGATGCCATACATCTTCCTGAAACTAACCATGGCATCAAGGGTGTCCAACCAGTGCCTATGAGCCCTCATTTCCCAAAGATGAAAGACAAAAACCCTAGATAGAGGCAAAAACCCTAAAATGGAGGCGAGAATGCAGAGAAAGAAAGGACGAGGAAGAAAGAAAAAACTTACAAAGACTAAACGGCAAACTTAGACCGGAGATGGTTGACAGCAACGGGACGTCTCTCCTCCGCTCTCTCCTCTGCAAAACCTCTTTCTCTAAACGGATGCAAAAGTAAAGGAAGAAAAGGGCAGCACCCCTATTTATAAGAATAACAGGGCGCCCTTTCGGATTTCGAGGGCGCAGGTGCGAGGCGTCACCTCGAGCACTCCGCCTGCCTCTTCGAAGATACTAGAAGGCCCATCAGGCAGCGACACGTTGTACTATCGGTTCGCTTCCCGCATTGATCAAGACCCCTCATTTATTGCTTCATTGATTATTTGGGGCGGACGAAGCGATAACAGTATACTAATTGATCACCTTGGGCAGACGAAGTGGCAGCAGCATTAATCACCTCGGTTAGGTGAAGAGACATTGACGTCTCATTAATTCCTCGGATAGTTGAAGCGACGCTACGATAAGGATTAGACGTCAGCAACCAGCACCGAGATGAAAAGCTCTAAACCCAACACTAAGATCTCCCTTCATGATACTTAGCTCCAGACCTCAAAGAGTTGTAGAACTCTAAGAGGTCAAGAGCTAGGGGACAATTCTGTGGGGGCATTTCCGTAATGCCGAGTTAAGCATTGATTTCGGTCAATGTACCAATTAAGCTTACCTTGATCTCGATTTCTTGAAGTTCGATAGCAGTACCACTTCATGCCGGACTGGGGCTAGCTTCGATAAAAGTACCAGTTAGGCTCGTCTCGGTCTGACACAGCTCGGTAATGATACCGACCCTGCGCAGTTCGGTAACAGTGCCAAGATGCGTCAACAACAAGGCTATACTTGACTTCGGTATCTCCCTCAGCTCGGTTAACCAAGATGAGTACTAGATGCCAATCAGCATTAATAGAATTACGGCTACATGCTGATAGATATGAGCGCCGGATATACATAAGGGGTAGGCCTTATCCAACGATCACATCAGCAATCATGCAGAAGGTCAAGGTATGGTCTGATGGGACAGTACCTCTACCTACCTCCACTGAGGAGAAAATATATGGTCCGACGGGACAGTACCTCCACCTACCTCTACTGAGGAAGGATCTAAGGTGACCAGCGCCTATACATATGCATGAGGTAAAATCACCAAAGATATACAAACAAAACACACTTATAGCTCTCTCTTATTCTCCACTCATTCACTTTTTGTTGAGTTGTTAAACTAACTTAAGTGTCGGAGTGCCTTCGGCTGATTGCAGCCAGGACCTCTAATCTTCTTCTTTCTTTTTCGAATTTTAAGAACTATTACCTTTCCCAAAAGCTTTAGAACAAATCCTATTTAACTAACTCCGTAATCTATAGTCACTTACAATTTGCAAGGTGATTTGTGATAGAATTGGCCTGGGCTGATCATGTGGCAGTAAAAGAAAAAGTTTTCATGAACGGGTCAAGTGGCTTGCAAAGAAAGAAAGGACAGAGAAAACACATGATCTCACATTCTCACTTGAATGCCAGATGGTTTGTCACTGTTTAAAAGGTGTGGACGACGCACGTGGTAAGGTTCAGGAAAATCAAAGCTTCCTCCAATTCCAAATTTCCAACTCAAAAAGTCTCACAACAAAACAAGAACAAGCAAAAGCATATACTTAATCTATTTGAATCAATGCAGCAATTTCGGGTTAAAGCATTCGTCGGATAAAGTTGAAATCAGATGCTACACAAAATCTGCACGTGTATTTCTCAATCGATATCCATGTCTGCTTTTCTTATATATAAAAACTCCTACCCAATCATCCAAAAGGAGAAGAGGAAAAGAAACAGACTTTTCAAACTGGTTCTTTGTGGGGGTTGTTTTTGCTGCAGTTTCTTGAGATGGGTTACTTGGTTTTTATGGTTTTATTGGGGTTGGTGGCTTTGGGTGTCGATGGATACCCAGCTGAGGAAATGATTTTGAGGTTGCCAGGGCAGCCCAGAGTAGGTTTCAGGCAATTTGCTGGGTATGTTAATGTGGATGAGAAGAAAGGGAGGAGTCTCTTTTACTATTTTGCTGAAGCAGAGGAGCATCCTGAGAAGAAACCCATTACTCTCTGGATGAATGGAGGTTGGTTCTTCTTCTTTTGCTACTATTTTATAAGTGGGTCTTTTTATCTCCTTTTTTTCCTGTTTAATTTTTGGGTTGTAAAGATGAGACATTGGAGTTCTTTTTTTTCGTAATTTTGGGTCATGGGATATTAAAGTTTCACCTTTTTTTTTTTTCGTTTCTCTCCTAACCATCTAGTCTTTTAGTTAGTTCTATCTCAATTTCAAAATGGTTGTTTCTTTCTTTCTTTTATTTTTATATTTTTTATATTTTTGGATTCTTGCTGATGGTACTTATGGTTATGTTTTTTATTTTTTTCCTAACTTGTGTAATTTGTTTGGGTTTGTGAGCTCTTCTCAGTATTTTCATTCCACGAAGAAGCTTTATGTGCCTCTTTGACAGTATAGTTTCTGTTGACTGTCACTGTTTCTCTCTGTTTTAATCTGTTACCCTTTGTTCTGCAATGACTGCACAACATCTGAGTATTAGAAAAGATGGTTCAATTGAAATTGGGGACTGGGAATGGCTTCTTTATTACCTTAGTGTAAGTAGACATAAAACAACAGGAATGCTGAGCTCATTGTCAATTTTCTATAATTATCGTTCCTGTCTTGGTTTCCATGGCATAAAACTTTACATGCTCAGCTTCTGGTGCAGTTCAATATGGGGAAACATTTTGCATCGATTAATTTTATTTGGAAGCACGGCTGTGTATATTTGACGCGATTAGACCATGTGGGATATTATATCTTTGTAATGATTCACAAGTGACATTTCATAAGTAAGGTTGTTGAAGCCTTGAAATTGTGGATCAGATGCATAAATTTTCCTAGGAAATTCATTATGCTTGGAATGGGTTTTTTCCTAGGTTCACTTCTTTAAACGCACCCCTTCGCAACCATTTTCTCTACAGGGGTCGTTTGCCTTTTACACATGTGATAGAAAAAATGAGTTACATATTTAAATACTACATATGCAAATATTACACATGTGAAACACATTATGATTTTTGTTAAAATCACCGTTTTCAATGAAGAAATGAGTGCATCCAATAACTTTAGATTTATATGATTTTTTGGGTGTTTCACAAATTTGTCAAAGTCCATGAAGGAGTAAGATATAAAACTAAACGTCTTGATATTTGCATTGAATGGTTCAGATCACAAATTAAGGGCCCACCGAACTGCAAAAATAAAGTGAAGTTTTAACATAATCAAGCTTCAATATCGGGGGGTTTATTAGTTCAATAAACAAAGTGAATGGTATGGATTACAGATATGGGGCCCATATGAATGAGAAAAAATAAAGGTGTTTGATGGGCCCCAGGAGAATGCAATAACCAAGTAAGAGGTATATTGACACCTTTTTTGAAAGAGGGGTGTGAATTACTTTCACACCTGTTTTAGTGTGTAAATGACCTCATTCACACACTATTTTCACATCTCATTCACATATGTGATGTGTGTGTGTGTGTGTGAATCATTCATATATGTAAATGACTACAAACAAAAGACCCCTATAGGGCTTGTTTGTTTGCATTAGATTACAAAGGTATTGAATATAGAGGACTTTGCTAACACACTCATGGTTGATTAGTGTTGGCACCTTGGTATTGCACACATGCTGAGGGATCGATCCTTGGGTCTTCATTTGACATCATAACTCTTGCCCAGTAGGCAAACCTAGCCAAAAAAAAAAAAAGAGAAAAAGAAAAGAAAAAGAAAAAAGAAAATGCATAGGAATTTAAGGTAAGGTCAAATGAGCTCCATGAAGGACTTTTATAAAGGTGAGGGGTTAAGGGTACGAGGGAAGGATGGAAGGAAATAAGGTGGAGATGTAGATGAGACATTGACTTTCCTAGGCATTCAATTACTAGGGTGATGGCTTTGTATTCATTTTTTTTTATCTTCCCTTGATTCAATTTCCAATTCCATTAAAGGGGAGGTTATTTGATGGGCATTTTTGGATATTCACTTTGGTCTTCATTTTTAATCACTTATTGTATGAATTGTCCCAATTCATATGTATTCAATTCCTATGTATTCTAATGTTAACAAACATGTCCTAAAAGTTTGGAAAAATCACAACCCAAGTACCTTATTTTCCTAGGTTATGTGAATTGTGACACACCAAAGAAAATGACTTGGGTTTTACTTGGATTGGATTTTATTTTGTCAATCTCAGAAGTTGACAGGTATGCCCTAAGGGTTTTGAGTTTGTACCCTTTCAACTCTCAGAGAGGCAAGCATTCTCAATAACATGTTTTACTTGATTCATCCAATGAAAAAAAGGAAGTGTGGCTTAATTATGTTCCAATTTCAATTAATGTAGTGTCACAGAGGATATAATTAAAGAATTTAGCAGAAAGCATAAAAAATAGTATGTTTAAGTTAAACTTTGCAGATAAGTATAGCATTCTCCTAATTGCAGTTATCATTATCAAACTACAGTGTCTTTTTTCCGCAGGTGTCTAGCACTTTTAACTTGACCCTTAGTTGAAACCTCAAACAGAAAATCCTCTATTCATTGGTTTTTATTGTAGCTGTGGAATGTAACTGTTTACTTCTCTTGATCTGCTTCCCTCACCTGAGAAAAGATAATTTCTTTGGTGTGAGATTTTTATTCTTATTTCCTCTTTGAACATAAGAAACATGAATTTTGTATATTGCTAACTTATTTTTAGCTGGATGAACTACACATGGACTTTTATCTGAATCTTATGTTAAGTATACATTTTTTTTGTTATCATTTTAATTAAGAATCACATCGTAAGTTCTTTTTTCCTTCTTCCAGCAAACTCTTGACCTGTTCATTTTTGTTGTGGATTTTGTGTTCAGGCCCAGGCTGTGCTTCATTGGGTGGGGCTTTCACAGAGTTGGGTCCATTTTTACCCAAAGGTGACGGCCGGGGGGTTCGGAAAAATAAAAGTTCTTGGAACAAAGGTCTCATGCACCTATATTAAATAAAACAACACTTATCTAATGTGTAGCATTTGTTTCACTCCTCTATCACATAGCTTTGATTGTACATTCGCCTTAATGTACGTTTCCACTAGATTCACTGATGTTGCACTCGTATGTTGTGTAGCATCAAATCTCCTTTTTGTGGATTCTCCTGCTGGAGTCGGATGGTCCTACTCAAATACAACATCTGATTACAATACTGGAGATGCTTCTACTGGTTGGTGGAATATTCACTGTCATTGTTCATATGTTAGGAAAAAAGAAGAGAAAAAGAAGAAAAGAATAATAATTCAACTCCACCTATTCCTTTGTTAAATGCCACTTGCACATTGCTAATCATTTAGTTTGTGATATACATGCATAGGGAAATTTTCAAGAGAAAACTGGTTCCTTATTTATTATTTAATTTTTATTTAAGAAACATTTAACTGTGCCCTTGTTTGATGAATCCAAACCCTCACATATACCTAATCATCCTAGCATATATCTGACAGCGGCAATCTCTTGAAGGGCTTCTAAATTGACAGTTCGTGTGATTTTGTTCATTTTTGCATGTTCTTGATTCAAATTGAAGTTTAAGCCCTGAATGGAATTTTCTTCATATCTAACCATCCAATGAACATGCAGCCAAGTGTTCTCCACAGTGTGGTTTGTACTAAGTGGCTTCAAAATGCTGCTACAGTTGGACTTGATCATATCTCATATTTATAAATATGAAGGAATTTTCTTTAGAATTCCCTAATATAGCTATATGAAAACTACCTTTTTGGGTCTTCTTGGATGCGAGCCAATAACGGGTAGAGGGATCTGAAGAGCTGAGTATGGATTAGGATAGCCCCAAAAAATTAGCCCAATAGATCATCAGATGTCAGAGTTTTTTTAGGGCTCCAAAGACGGATGGTGAAAACATGAAAGATAGAGCATTCTAGCCCGCTCTTTTTTTTTTTTTTAAAACTATCCTAGTCCTAAAATAGTCTAATCTAAGTCCTAGTGATCATCCCTAGGGTACACCAATTCAGTGCTCCGCCACAGGACCTTCATCTATGCTCCACCAGTGTACACCTGTTCTACTCTGCACCACTAGACACACTACATCTGTGCTCTGCCTGTAGCACCTCTTACAATAGTGAATGTCAGTAAATTCCCATCCTTAGTTGCCCAACCAGGGGAAAGAGGATGAATCTGGATAAAAGATTAAACACTATCATGTATATTATCTGAAAATTTGGCTTAGGATCGATCGGAATGGAGAAACAAAATTCATGTAGCCAACTTGGGACAAGGCTTTGCTGATGATGAAGATGATGTATATTATAATATATGTCACATACTTGATTCAACCGGAGATTTTTTTTTTCTTTTCTCTTGGCAGCCAATGACATGTATGTGTTCTTGTTGAGATGGTATGAAAAATTTCCAGAGTTCAAATCAAGAGACTTGTTCCTAACAGGAGAAAGCTATGCAGGTTTAAGTAACAGTATCAGCAGTTTACTTCCATTTTTTAACCCTTATTTTGCATAGTCCGCTAATATGGGTGTATGTGTTTATAGGTCATTTTGTACCACAGTTAGCTATCGTTTTGCTGAACCACAATAAGCATTCAACTGGTTTGAAGTTCAATATCAAAGGAGTAGCTGTAAGTAAAGCTGTAAAGTTATGTAGAGGGGAAATACCTAATGTTGCAATATTTCATTAAAACGGCATCTTGTCATTGTCAATTCCTGATTGCCCAAGGGCAGTGGAAGCAGAATCACATTATTTATCATTCAGTCCAACTAAATATTGTAATATTGAATATTTATCTCTTACCTAAGATGATCATTTTACTTATTGCAATATTTCTTGGAAGGTGGAAACTTATCCGGCATTCCACTCTAACACTGCCCTAATCTCTCTCTCTCTCTCTCTCTCTCTCTCTCTCTCTCTCTTATGTATTGATCTTTTGAAATCATCATTGTATTGGATGCAAATTGTATTAACAAAACCAATTTTGATTACTATATAACTGTTTTCATCCTTTCGAATAGCTTGGAAATCCACTTCTCAAGATCAACAGGGACATTCCTTCAATTTACCTATACTTTTGGTCACATGGGCTGATATCTGATGAAATTGGTCTTGCCATCAAGAACCATTGCGATTTTGATGTCTTTACCTTCACCAGCCCCCACAATGTTACCAATGAGTGCAATAATGCAATTGACGAAGCAGACAGTGTTGTTGGTAATTACATAGAAAATTACGATGTGATCGTCGATGCCTGTTATCATGCAATTGCACAGCAACAGCTGCGATTGGGGAAATCTGTAAGTACTTCACCTCAACTCGAATATTTTTCTTTTGTTCTAGTATCATGGGTTGATTTCATTGTTATTTTTGTTTGTTTCCGTTTCTTTGTCCACAGAGCAGGATCCTTATATCTGGATGTCCTAACTGATCTACCAATTATTAAATGTTTCAGTGAAGGTTTTGCTCATGTATCACTAAACGATCTCTATAATATTTCAAATTGGCAGGCTACTAAAATTAGTCTTGGGATTGATGTATGCTTGAACGATGAAATAACTTTCTATTTCAACCTTCCAGAAGTTCAGCATGCTCTTCATGCAAACAGGACTAGTTTGCCATACCATTGGGTGAATTGCAGGACTGAGTGAGTATTCCATGTTTTCATAAATAGATGGTTTTTTTTATTATTGTTTCCACTGTCTTATATACTAGCATAGCATTGTTGAATTAACAGTAACTTTTATATGAATGCTGAATTTGGAGCTAAATGCAATATGGTCGTTCTTAGTCATCTTGTGGCGAAACGTGAAAAGGGAAGAGAGGAAACATGTGCATGAAGCCATATGGTTTCAGTCAATCTAGTGGTCATTTATACTCTTTCCATCATGATAATATGATATTTACACACACATACATACACTCATTAGAATTTTTAGGTGCACAGTGTGCATGGTTCTTAGAATGCACACCTCCTAGTGGGGCCCACCTGATCACCTATTCGAATGAACCACACACATATACCCTGCTAGTCACCGATCCCTTTTTTTTACACCCGATTCGAATGGACTGGACCATTGGGTTGAGTAACTATTTTTTGTTTTTGATATAAAACCGTTGAACTTGTGGGGACCATTGGATTCCCCATAGCCCATTGACTGGTGGGGCCTCAGGTGGGGCCCACAACAAGGTACTCAGGGGGTGCAGTAAAAAGCCTTTATATATATATATATATATATATATATATATAGGGAGGCGCTCCTGTGAGAGCACTCTTACCTTACTATGAGAGAGAAAAGGTAGGGGCCCTCACAACCATATCCAATATCAACAGGGCCCCCACCTTTATCTCTCATAGTAAGGTGAGAGTGTCTCTTACAAGTGCACCTCCCATATATATATAGATGGAATTTGGACGCTCTTTATCAGTGAAAAAATCACCTCTTAGATCGTAAATCTTCTGCTAGCAACATAGCTCGACTTATCGTTGGGCATAGGATCCAAAATTTTCACACAAATAATTCAGTTTTTCACAATCATCGGTAGATATCCAACAACAGTTATACTTTCTCTATTGGTCATTGTTTGCTATGGTTGATTTAGTTGTTCATTTCATCATCACACACATTTTGTTTTGATAACTAATTATAAATAAGGGCAAAGTCAATTATCTCAAGAACTTTTGCACAAATTTAAGTCAAAACTTAAAGAGGAAATTACCTTTCATAAAATAATAATAATAATAATAAAAAAAAAAAAACCTTAGAGATGAAATTACTGGAAAAATCACCTTACATGTGTGTGATGATGGTGTTCGGTTGTATTTGGGTGAGAGACGATGATGTGTGGTGTTTTGATATTGTTCGACTTTGGTAATGGAGGGATGGGGATAGGGCTGCTGGGATGAATGGGACAGTTTGGTTGGGTGGACTAGAGGTTGGAATGATGAGTTCAAGTTATTTGGTATCAAGGAATAGGATGAGATGGAGAAAGAGGAGGGAGAAGAGGGAGAAAGGGGAGGAAGAAGAGAGTTCGGTTGGGTGGACTAGATGTTGGAACGATGAGTTCAAGTTGTTTGGTATCAAGGACTAGGATGAGATGGAGAAAGAGGAGGGAGAAGAGGGACAAGAGGGAGAAAGGGGAGGAAGAAGATGACACGAGGGACAATATCGTCACTCAAACAAAATGAAAAATTGGCCGGAGGGCCTTTATTGTTATATAGGAACTATTAGAGCCTTTTTGGTGCACCGGACATCTAAGGCGATTTTTTCGGTAATTTCCTCAAATTTAAATCTAGTGATATACCGTTATAATCTCTTTTATAGTATGCAATTTACCCATTTCAATTGTGGGGTTATGGTAAGATATGACTGAATTCTTTTTTCCTTTCAAATGGCCCAGTGTATTAAATTACAGTACCACAGATCCTGACACCAACATTCTTCCCTTGGTTAAAACCATAGTTCAAAATGGCATACCTTTTTGGATTTTCAGGTGAGCATCTCATTATCAAGTACCTTTTTATACATATATATAAATTTGAGGTTCAGACTTTCTTTTTAATATAGAGTTGTTAAACTTGTGGGCCACGGACGAAAGGGTTAGAGGCATGGAATTGAACTCAAACTTAATATGTGGGCCCATCTAAGATGGATCTTTCTAGGTCCCCTTGTTCCGCAATCAGTGGGGCCACATCAAGCTACCTCTCATCATAATACGATGAGATATGTATGCATAGGAACATTGCCCTATATATAAATAAGTATATATATATATATATATATATATATATGAGAGATGCTCTCACCTTACTATGATAGATAAGGTGAGGGCCCTCACATCCATATCCAATGCCCACAATTTAAATATGAGGGCTCCCACTCCTATCCCTCATAGTAAGGTGAGAGATACTCTCACAGGAGCACCTCCCATATATATTTATTTATATATAAATATATATCTATATATATATATATAAACCATTAATCAGTTATCATCAATCTGAATTATTTTGTTGAGCTGCAGCGGGGACCAAGATTCAATTGTACCCTTGACAGGGTCTCGAACAATAATACGTGAGCTGGCCCAGGATCTGAAGTTCAAAGTAACAGTCCCTTATGGTGCTTGGTTCTACAAGGGCCAGGTACACTCCTCTTTGTTGTATCTCACGAGCTTTGCTAGATTACACCACCCATATAGATGTGGCACATGTGCACCACATTCCATTCATGATCCATGCCATATATTGGTAGAAGCTGTGTAGATTGCTGGTTGGAAAATCAGGCAGGCACATTCAGCAGTTGGGCTGAACACACACGCATTGAATTTGAACTTGTTTTACACAAAACCAGCCGCCCCCCCCCCCCCCCCCCCCCACACACACACACACACAAAAAAAAAAAACAAAAAGGAACTCTGGGGAGAAGATTTTCTCACCATCCACTTATTGAACATATGTGGCGCAACTGGTTAGTGGGCTTGCCTGATTTCAGCACCTCGTGGTTATGATGTGGCCCACCTGATCTATGTTATCGTGCATTTTCCATGTGTAGTGACACATGGATGGGTCCATCTTCATCATCACGGGGGCTAAGCAAATGTCTAACTTCCAATGTTGGCATTTATTTGTGGCTTAATTATTTGAACACTCAGTACGTCTGTTAGCATAAAGAAAAAAAAAAAAAAAAAGACACTCAGTATGTCCTATCTTACATCTTTCCTGTTCCATTCTTTCTGCTTGTTTTTAATTTGTTTTAAGGTGGGTGGTTGGGCAACTGAGTACGGGAATTTACTGACATTTGCAACTGTAAGAGGTGCTGGTCATTTCGTGCCATTTACACAGCCAGAAAGAGCATTACGCTTGTTCCAGTCATTTGTATCTGGTAAAAGATTGCCAAACACAACTTATCCTCCCATTGTCTGAAAAGCTTTCAATTTATCTCCAAAGTGTTGGGTAGCGGGTGGTTTTACATGAAATTCTCAGAATACAGGCAGATTTTGTTGCTTTACGAATAAGAAAACAATAACAAAATGTTTCTTGCTTCACCAATAAGACACTGATCTGAGAGTGGCTGTAGTCTTTTTTATTTTCTATTTTTAGCAATAAAAAAAGTCAGCCTGTATAGGGAGAATTATTCCTTGCTCCCCTACAAGTCTGTTGAATGGTATGGAACAGAATATATGTAATTGCCTGGAATATTATTCAGGTATGGTATGGAACAGAATATGACAACCTTTCTGCTTGAAAAAGGATCGGATAGATGCCATGATTCTTGGATGACTATAAAACTCTTTAAGAAAGCATCTCTCTTCATTTTTCTTGAGCAGAGTGTTTTGTTTTCCTTAGCTTGAATTCTCACAATTTTACCTGCTCTACTGTTATTGATGATGACAAACATTTGGCATCATAAACTAAGAATTGATAATGATCAATGTTCAATGATATGACACCTAATTCTGAAAAGAATCCCATTTACAATGAACTACAAGCCTAATCACATGTAAACAAAAAAAAAAAAAAAAAAAAAAAAAATCCAATTTCAATGAAAGGGAAGCAGTTTTAACTTGTTGTGTTTCAAAAGGATCAAACTGTGTTATGGGTCCAACGCTTATCAAGGGCCCAATGGTCACTCAGAGCAGAGTAATATTCATCATTGGAATGAGGTGATCTTCTTCACCCTAGGAACAATGCAAGATCACCATGCCAAGAACATGACTTTATTCTCAACAGTGAACACTACACTCGGGTTGCAATCCAATGATTTTCTTGAAGCCTAGATATCAAAAATGCCCAAGGGATTCATATTATGCAGATGGGAAAAAGTTCAAATTATGCTACAGTAAACCACAAAGGCAAAGCAATAAAACCCATATTAGAGGTAATGAGGCAAAGTTACATAGAAACAACATACCTTCCAGATCCATGTCAAGATTAGAGGGAACATGGGAGTTTATCCCTGCAAATTTTCAGGACAATCATTTCAATTCAGTAATCCACAAACACCAATTAAGCAAAAAGAACAAGTGATTCATTTTTTGCGTTAATTTATTTATTCATTAGGCTAATTGATTAACCATATCAAATAATCAAAATACTGAAGCTTTTCAGAAGTAGATGTCTGTGTGGCAAAGGGAGGTGTAAAGGATCTTCAACTGCTTCTCCCCCACCTTGAGGAGGGGACACCTCTACCTCCTAGATGAGCAAAAACCCATCAATAGAATAACAAAACCAAATCCCAAAAGACCCAATTGACATAAAAAAAAATAAAAAAGAAAAAAAGTTGCAGATTGCCATCATTTTAAGATACAGAGAGTTCCATCAAAATTTTACATTTTTTTAAACAAAAAAAAAATCTCAAATAAGAAGAAGAATAAAAACCCATCAAAGAAGAGAAGTCAGGAGCTCAAATGGAATCAAAGGGAGGGAATACCTCTAACCTGACCAGCAGTTGGTCACAGTTGGTGACATTGAACGTCTCTTTTAGTCTGGCTCTTTATAAAAGTAATCTTCCATTCCAGATGGCATTGCAGAGACTTTGGCTTCTCTTGGGGTGATTTATAATACAGTGATAGAGGCTCTGGAGTTAAATGAATTGAGGAGGAAGAAGAAGAGAAGAAAGTGGTTGTTTGGAAACTGTTGGTCAAGCACAGTGTGAAGTCCACTTCTTTTTGACCTTCTAAAGTCCTGTACAACATCGGCCCCACAAATTAGAGACCATCCATCAAACGATGTAAATATGGTGAACAACTGTCTAATTGAAGGAATAATATATAATTATAGAATGGTGTTAAAAATTCCCTTTTTCACCCTTTTTTTTTTACATGGGCCCACTTTCGGCCAGTCTAGTGTTTTCACTCGCGCTACTCTCCCATGAATAGTCATAAGTCCAAACATCAACTTTTCCTTTTAAATTTAAATCATAAGAAAGTGATACCCCTGCAACGATTAAATTCTAAGATCATCTATCAAAGGTTTAGAATGGTTTTACGGACTTTTATAATTTGAATATAGGTAGGTCTCATGTCAATCATTCCATCCTACATACTTTCATGGTGATTATGCATTTCAATGGGTTCAACTAAAAAGGGCTTTTCCTCTTAAAAAATTGCCCTGGCTTCATGTAAGAGGAACCATTTAACAATTGACTCATGTGGGGGCCCAATTTTAACGTTAAAGGATAGATTCCACCCCCGAGTGATGCAATCATGGTCGAACTGTGGAAACCATTGGCTCATCTACGAATGATGAAATCAAGAAGTACCCACCCAAATGGCTGATCATAGTGGTACTAGTGATACCCGCCTAGTGACCGAATCATATGGGACCCGTCTTGTCATAAGAAAATGTATAGCTTTAGATGCGAATTAGATGTGCACACCGCGGTATGTATAAAATCAACATCCAGTTACCAATCCAGATTATTCAACATGTGGGGCTCATTTTGTTGGAACATAATCAATGTACTTTCAATGAGTTTGATTTACTTTGATGAATTTTCACTGGACTGTTGATTATACATCATATATTTGGATATTCTCCAACAAAAAGTTTATTTGGAAAAAATTTTTGGATAGAATTTTGGACAAATCCTATGGTATGTCTTGAATATCCCATCAAAACATATCATAGAATTTATCCAAAATTCTGTCAAAAAAGTTTGTCAAAGTAGCACTATTCATTCCCCAATTCATTATTGGATCATTTGCAAGGTGCTTTGTTATGGAATTGGCCTAGGCTGATCACGTGGCAGTAAAAGAAAAAGTTTTCATGGACGGGGCAAGTGGCATGCAAAGGAAGAAAAGACAGAGAAAACACATGATCTCACATTCTCACTTGAATGCCAGATGGTTTGTCACTGTTTAAAAGGTGTGGATGACGCACGTGGTAAGGTTCTGGAAAATCAAAGCTTCCCAATTTTCGAACGGTTGGCTCCAATTCCAAATTTCCAACTCAAAAAGTCTCACAACAAAACAAAACAAGAACATGCAAGAACATATACTTAATCTCATTGAATCAATGCAGCAATTTCGTGTTAAGCATTCATTGGATAAAGTTGAAATCAGTTGCTACAGAAAATCTGCACGTGTATTTCTCAATCGATATCCATGTCTGCTTTCCTCATATATTAAAACTCCTACCCAATCATCCAAAAGGAGAAGAGGAAAAGAAACAGACTTCTCAAACTGGTTCTTTGTGAGGGTTGTTTTTGCTGCAGTTTCTTGAGATGGGTTACTTGGTTTTTGTGGTTTTATTGGGGTTGGTGGCTTTGGGTGTTGATGGGTACCCAGCTGAGGAACTGATTTTGAGGTTGCCAGGGCAGCCCAAAGTAGGTTTCAGGCAATTTGCTGGGTATGTTAATGTTGATGAGAAGAAAGGGAGGAGTCTCTTTTACTATTTTGCTGAAGCAGAGAAGCATCCTGAGAAGAAGCCCCTTACTCTCTGGATGAATGGAGGTTGGTTCTTCTACTTTTGCTACTATTTTATAAGTGGGTCTTTTTATCTCCTTTTTTTCCTGTTTAATTTTTGGGTTGTAAAGATGAGGACATTGGAGTTCTTTTTTTCGTAATTTTGGGTCATGGGATTTTTTTTTTATTTTTTAGCATTTCTCTCCTAACCATCTAGTCTTTTAGTTAGTTCTATCTCAATTTCAAAATGGTTGTTTCTTTCTTTCTTTCATTTTTTTTTTTTTTTTCAATTTTTGGATTCTTGCTGATGGTACTTATGGTTAGTTTTTTTTTTTTTTTTTTTTTTTTGTCTCTAACTTGTATAATTTGTTTGGGTTTGTTAGCTCTACTCAGTATTTTCATTCCAGGAAGAAGCTTTATGTGCCTCTTTGACAGTAGTTTCTGTGGACTGTCAATGTTTCTCTATCTGTTTTAACCTGTTGCCGTTCGTTCTGCAATGACTGGACAAAGACAAACATCTCAGTATTAGAAAAGATAGTTCAATTGAAATTGGGGACTGGGAATGGCTTCTTTATTACTGTTGTGTAAGTAGATATAAAACAACAGGAATGCTGAGCTCATTGTCAATTTTCTATAATTATCGTTCCTGTCTTGGTTTCCATGGCATAAAACTTTACATGCTCTGCTCCTGGTGCAGTTCAATATGGGAAACATTTTTCATCGATTAATTTTATTTGGAAGCAGGACTGTGTATATTTGAAGTGATTAGACCATGTGGGATATTATATCTTTGTAATGATTCACAAGTGACATTTCATAAGTAAGGTTGTTGAAGCCTTGAAATTGTAAATCAGATGCATAAATTTTCCTAGGAAATTCATTATGCTTGGAATGGGTTTTTTCCAACGTTCACTTCTTTAAAGGCGGCTTCACAACCATTTTCTATAAGGGGGGTCGTTTGTCTTTTACACATGTGATAGCAAAAATGAGTTACATATATTTAAATACTACATATGCAAATATTACACATGTGAAACACATTACGATTTTTGTTAAAATCACCAGAATGAATGCATCCAATAACTTTAGATTTATATGATTTTTTGGGTGTTTCACAAATTTCTCAAAATCCATGAAGGAGTAAGATATAAAACTAAACGTCCTGATATTTGCATTGAATGGTTCAGATCACAAATTAAGGGCCCACTGAACTGCAAAAATAAAGTGAAGTTTTAACATAATCAATCTTCAATATCGTGGGGTTTATTAGTTCAATATACAAAGTGAATGGTATGGATTACAGATATGGGGCTCATATGAATGAGAAAAAATAAAGGTGTTTGATGGGCCCAGGAGAATGCAATCACCATGTAAGAGGTATATTGACACCTTTTTTGAAAGAGGGGTGTGAAAGTATGTTTTGGTGTGTAAATGACCTCATTCACACATTATTTTCACACCTCATTTACATATGTGATATGTGTGTGTGTATGTGTGTGAGTCATTCATATATGTAAATGACTACAAACAAAAGACCCCTATAGGGCCTATTTGTTTGCATTAGATTACATATGTATTGAATATAGAGGACTTTGCTAACACATTCATAGTTGATTAGTGTTGGCACCTTGGTATTGCACACATGCTGAGGGATTGGTCATTGGGTCTTCATTTGACATCATAACTCTTGCCCGGTAGGCCAATCTAGCCAAAAAAAAAAAAAAAAAAAAAAGAAAAAGAAATAGGTGAGGGGTTAAGGGTATGAGGGAAGGATGGAAGGAAATAAAGTGGAGATGTAGATGAGACATTGACTTTCCTAGGCATTCAATTACTAGGGTGATGGCTTTGTATTCATTTTTTTTTTTTTTTTTTTTTTTATCTTCCCTTGATTCAATTTTCAATTCCATTAAAGGGGAGGTTATTTGATGGGCATTTTTGGATATTCACTTTGGTCTTCATTTTTAATCACTTATGGTATGAATTGTCCCATTTCATATGTATTCAATTTCAATTCCTATGTATTATTCAATTCCTATGTATGTATTATTCAATTCCTATGTATTCTAATGTTAACAAACATGTCCTAAACGTTTGGAAAAATCACAACCCAAGTACCTTATTTTCCTAGGTTATGTGAATTGTGACGCACCAAAGAAAGTGACTTGGGTTTTACTTGGATTGGATTTGATTTTGTCAGTCTCAGAACTTGACAAATATGCCCTAAGGGCCTCTTTGGATAAATGAGGAGTAGAGTGAAATGAAGTGTATTTCACATGTAGAGTGGAGTGAAGAGAAGTAGGTTGAAGTTAAAGTAGTGTACTTCACTTCACTCCATTTGGATGCTTATTTTGAAGATAAGGTTTGGAGTAGAATTCACTTTTACTTAAAGAAATGGAAGTATTTAGAGTTGAAGTGAAATGAAGTATATGTGGCTCACAACATTACTTCATCTATTGGGCCAGACTCATCCAAACGGGGTAGAGTTGAAATTTTAGACTGTTATGGCCCATTTAACTTCACTCTACTCTATTTTTTGCCTATCCAAACAGGCCCTAAGGGTTTTGAGTTTGTACTCTTTCAACTCTCAGAGTGGCAGGCATTCTCAATAACATGTTTTACTTGATTCATCCAATAAAAAAAAGGAAGTGTGGCTTAATTATGTTCCAATTTCAATTATTGTAGTGTCACAGAGGATATAATTAAAGAATTTAGCAGAGAGCATAAAAAATAGTATGTTTAAGTTAAACTTTACAAGTAAGTATAGCATTCTCCTAATTGCAGTTATCATTATCAAACTACAATGTCTTTCTTTTCCGCAGGTGTCTAGCACTTTTAACTTGACCCTTAGTTGAAACCTCAAACAGAAAATCCTCTATTCATTGGTTTTTATTGTAGCTGTGGAATGTGACTGTTTACTTCTCTTGATCTGCTTCCCTCACCTGAGAAAAGATAATTTCTTTGGTGTGAGATTTTTGTTCTTATTTCCTCTTTGAACATAAGAAACATGAATTTTGTATATTGCTAACTTATTTTTAGAATATTGGAATTAGTCCTGGATGAACTACACATGGACTTTTATCTGAATCTTATGTTAAGTATACATTTTTTTTGTTATCATTTTAATTAAGAATGACATCTTAAGTTCTTTTTTCCTTCTTGCAGCAAACTCTTGACCTGTTCATTTTTGTTGTGGATTTTGTGTTCAGGCCCAGGTTGTGCTTCATTGGGTGGGGCTTTCGCAGAGTTGGGTCCATTTTTACCCAAAGGTGACAGCCGGGGGGTTCGGAAAAATAAAAGTTCTTGGAACAAAGGTCTCATGCACCTATATTAAATAAAACAACACTTATCTAATGTGTAGCATTTGTTTCACTCCTCTATCACATAGCTTTGATTGTACATTCGCCTTAATGTACGTTTCCACTAGATTCACTGATTTTGCACTCGTATGTTGTGTAGCATCAAATCTCCTTTTTGTGGATTCTCCTGCTGGAGTCGGATGGTCCTACTCAAATACAACATCTGATTACAATGCTGGAGATGCTTCTACTGGTAGGTGGAATATTCACTGTCATTGTTCATATGTTAGGAAAAAAGAAAAGAAAAAGAGGAAAAAAATAAATAAATTCAACTCCACCTATTCCTTTGTTAAATGCCATTTGCACATTGCTAATCATTTAGTTTGTGATATACATGCATAGGGAAATTTTCAAGCGAAAACTGGTTCCTTATTTATTATTTAATTTTTATTCAAGAAACATTTAACTACGCCCATGTTTGATGAATCCAAACCCTCACATATACCTAATCATCCAAGCATGTATCTGACAGCAGCAATCTCATGAAGGGCTTCTAAATTGACAGTTCGTGTGATTTCGTTCATTTTTGCATGTTCTTGATTCAAATTGAAGTTTAAGCCCTGAATGGAATTTTCTTCATATCTAACCATCCAATGAACATGCAGCCAATTGTTCTCCACAATGTGGTTTGTACTAAGTGGCTTCAAAATGCTGCTACAGTTGGACTTGATCGTATCTCATATTTGTAAATATGAAGGAATTCTCTTTAAAATTCCCTAATATAGCTATATGAAAACTACCTTTTTGGGTCTTCTTGGATGCGAGCCAGTAATAGGTAGAGGGATCTCAAGATCTGAGTATGGATTAGGATAGCCCCCAAAAATTAGCCCAATAGATCATCAGATATCAGAATTTTTTTAGGGCTCCAAAGACACGGTGAAAACTTGAAAGATAGAGCATTCTAGCCCTCTTTTTTTTTTTTTGGTACATGGGAGGAATGGTAAACTATCCTAGTCCTAAAATAGTCTAATCCAAGTCCTAGTGATCATCCCTAGGGTACACCAATTAAGTGCTCCACCACAGGACCTTCATCTATGCTCCACCAGTGTACACCTGTTCTACTCTGCACCACTAGACACTCCACATCTGTGCTCTGCCTGTAGCACCTCTTAAAATAGTGGATGTCAGTAATTTCCTATCCTTAGTTGCCCAACCAGGGGAAAGAGGATGAATCTGGATAAAAGATTAAGCACTATCATGTATATTATCTGAAAATTTGGCTTAGGATCGATCAGAATGGAGAAATAAAATTCATGTAGCCAACCTGGGGCAAGGCTTTGCTGATGATGAAGATGATTTATATTATAATATATGTCACATAGTTGATTCATCCGGAGATTTTTTTTTCTCTTGGCAGCCAATGACATGTATGTGTTCTTGTTGAGATGGTATGAAAAATTTCCAGAGTTCAAATCAAGAGACTTGTTCCTAACAGGAGAAAGCTATGCAGGTTTAAGTAACAGTATCGGCAGTTTACTGACATTTTTTAACCCTTATTTTGCATAGTCCGCTAATGTGGGTTTATGTGTTTATAGGTCATTTCGTACCACAGTTAGCTTTTGTTTTGCTGAACCACAATAAGCATTCAACTGGTTTGAAGTTCAATATCAAAGGAGTAGCTGTAAGTAAAGCTGTAAAGTTATGTAGAGGGGGAAATACCTAATGTTGCAATATTTCATTAAAACGGCATCTTGTTATTGTCAATTCCTGATTGCCCAAGGGCAGTGGAAGCAGAATCACATTATTTATCATTCAGTCCAACTAAATATTGTAATATTGAATATTTATCTCTTACCTAAGATGATCATTTTACTTATTGCAATATTTCTTGGAAGGTGGAAACTTATCCGGCATTCCACTCTTAACACTGCCCTAATCTCTCTCTCTCTCTCTCTCTCTCTCTCTCTCTCTCTCTCTCTCTCTCTCTCTCTCTCTCTCTCATGTATTGATCTTTTGAAATCATCATTGTATTGGATGCAAATTGTATTAACAAACCTCAATTAATTCTCCTTCCAATTTTGATTACTATATAACTGTTTTCATCCTTTCGAATAGCTAGGAAATCCACTTCTCAAGATCAACAGGGACATTCCTTCAATTTACCTATACTTTTGGTCACATGGGCTGATATCTGATGAAATTGGTCTTGCCATCAAGAACCATTGCGACTTTGATGTCTTTACCTACACCAGCCCCCACAATGTTACCAATGAGTGCAATAACGCAATTGACGATGCAGACAGTGTCGTTGGTAATTACATAGAAAATTACGATGTGATCATCGATGTCTGTTATTCGGCAATTGCACAGCAACAGCTGCGATTGGGGAAATCTGTAAGTGCTTCACCTCAACTCGAATAGTTTTCTTTTGTTCTAGTATCATGGGTTGATTCATTGTTATTTTTGTTTGTTTCCGTTTCTTTGTCCACAGAGCAGGATCCTTATATCTGGATTTCGTAACTGATCTGCCAATTATTAAATGTTTCAGTGAAGGTCTTGCTCATGTATCACTAAACCATCTCTATAATATTTCAAATTGGCAGGCTACTAAAATTAGTCTTGGGATTGATGTATGCTGGAACGATGAAATAACCTTCTATTTCAACCTTCCAGAAGTTCAGCATGCTCTTCATGCAAACAGGACTAGTTTGCCATACAATTGGGTGAATTGCAGGACTGAGTGAGTATTCCATGTTTTCGTGAATAGATGGTTTTTTATTATCTTTTCCTCTGTCTTATATACTAGCATAGCATTGTTGAATTAACAGTAACTTTTATATGAATGCTGAATTTGGAGCTAAATGCAATATGGTCTTTTTTAGTCATCTTGTGGCGAAACGTGAAAAGGGAAGAGAGGAAACATGTGCATGAAGCCATATGGTTTCAGTCAATCTAGTGGTCATTTATACTCTTTCGATCATGATAATATGATATTTACACACACATACATACACTCATTAGAATTTTTAGGTGCACAGTGTGCATGGTTCTTACAATGCACACCTCCTAGTGGAGCCCACCTGATCACCTATTCGAATGAACCACACACATACACCCTGCTGGTCACTGATCCCTTTTTTTTACACCCGATTTGAATGGACTGGATCAGTGGGTTGAGTAACTATTTTTTGTTTTTGATATAAAACCGTTGTACTTGTGGGGACCATTGGGTTCCCCATAGCCCATTGATTGGTGGGGCCTCAGGTGGGGCCCACAACAAGGTGCACATGGTGTGCAGTAAAAAGCCTTTATATATATAGGGAGGTGCTCCTGTGATGTGTCTCTCACAAGTTCACCTCCCATATATATATATGTGTATATATATATATATATATATATATATATAAATGGAATTTGGACACTCTTTATCAGTGAAAAAACCACCTCTTAGATCGTAAATCTTCTGCTAACAACGTAGCTCGACTTATCGTTGGGCATAGGATCCAAAATTATCACACAAATAATTCAGTTTTTCACAATCATCGGCAGATATCCAACGACAGTTATACTTTCTCTATTGGTCATTGTTTGCTATGGTTGATTTAGTTGTTCATTTCATCATCACACACATTTGTTTTGATAACTAATTATAAATATGGGCAAAGTCAATTATCTCAAGAACTTTTGCACAAATTTAAGTCAAAACTTAAAGAGGAAATTACCTTTCATTAAAAAAAAAAAAAAAAACCCTTAAAGATGAAATTACTGGAAAAATCACCTTACATGTGTGTGATGATGGTGTTCGGTTGTATTTGGTTGAGAGATGATGATGTGTGGTGTTTTGATATTGTTCAACTTTGGTAATGGAGGGATAGGGATGGGGCTGCTGTGATGAACGGGACAGTTTGGTTAGGTGCACTTGAGGTTGGAACGATGAGTTCAAGTTGTTTGGTATCAAGGAATAGGATGAGATGGAGAAAGAGGAGGGAGAAGAGGGAGAAAGGGGAGGAAGAAGAAGACACGAGCGACAATATCGTCACTCAAACAAAAGGGAAAATTGGCCGGAGGGCCTTTATTGTTATATAGGAACTATTAGAGCCTTTTTGGTGCACCGGACATCTAAGATGATTTTTTCGGTAATTTCCTCAAATTTAAATCTAGTGATATACCGTTATAATCTCTTTTATAGTATGCAATTTACCCATTTCAATAGTAGGGTTATGGTAAGATATGACTGAATTCTTTTTTCCTTTCAAATGGCCCAGTGTATTAAATTACAGTAGCACCGATCCTGACACCAACATTCTTCCCTTGGTTAAAACCATAGTTCAAAATGGCATACCTTTTTGGCTTTTCAGGTGAGCATCTAATTATCAAGTACTTTTTTATACATATATATAAATTTGAGGTTCAGACTTTCTCTTTAATGTAGAGTTGTTAAACTTGTGGGCCACGACGAAGGGGTTAGAGGTATGGAATTGACCTCAAACTTAATATCTGGGCCCATCTAAGATGGATCTTTCTAAGCCCCCTTGTTCCGCAATCAGTGGGGCCCCATCAAGCTACCTCTCACTATAATACGATGAGAGGTGTATGCATAGGAACATTTCTCCTTTTGCACATAAAGACAAGGAAGTGTACCTCACCCTATGTACTTAAAAATTCACTTTTGTACTTGAAAATCCCCATTTACGGAAGTGTCCCTCACCCTATGGTGAAAGATAGATGCACATGAACATTCCCCTATATATATATATACACCTTTCATATTGGGAGATGCTCCTATTATGAGAGATGCTCTCACCTTACTATGAGAGATAAGGTGGGGGCCCTCACATCCATATCCAATGCCAACAACTTAAATGTGAGGGCCCCCACCCCTATCCCTCATAGTAAGGTGAGAGATACTCTCATAGGAGCACCTCCCATACATATTTATTTATATGTTTAAATATATATATATATATATAAAATTATATATATAAACCATTAATCAGATATCATCAATCTGAATTATGTTGTTGAGCTGCAGCGGGGACCAAGATTCAATTGTACCCTTGACAGGGTCTCGAACAATAATACGTGAGCTGGCCCAGGATCTGAAGTTCAAAGTAACAGTCCCTTATGGTGCTTGGTTCTACAAGGGCCAGGTACACTCCTCTTTGTTGTATCTCACGAGCTTTGCTAGATTACACATGTGCACCGCATTCCATTCATGATCCATGCCATATATTGGTAGAAGCTGTGTAGATTGCTGGCTGGAAAATCAGGCAGGCACATTCAGCAGTTTGGCTGAACACACACGCATTGAATCTGAACACACGCATTGAATTTGAACTTGTTTTGCACCCAACCCAAACAAACCCCACCCCCCCCCCAAAAAAAAAAAAAAAAAAAAAAAAACACACACACACACACACAAAAAGGAACTCTGGGGAGAAGATTTTCTCACCATCCACTTATTGAACATATGTGGCACAACTGGTGAGTGGGCTTGCCTGATTTCAGCACCTCGTGGTTATGATGTGGCCCACCTGATCTATGTTATCGTGCATTTTCCATGTGTAGTGACACATGGATGGGTCTATCTTCATCATCACGGGGGCTAAGCAAATGTCTAACTTCCAATGTCTGCATTTATTTGTGGCTTAATTATTTGAACACTCTGTATGTCTGTTAGCATAAAAAAAAAACCGCAGTATGTCCTATCTTACATCAATTCATACTGGATTACCAGTCCATTTACCTTTCTTCCCTTTAATCTTCTTTCCTGATCCATTCTTTCTGCTTGTTTTTAATTTGTTTTAAGGTGGGTGGTTGGGCAACTGAGTACGGGAATTTACTGACATTTGCAACTGTAAGAGGTGCTGGTCATATCGTGCCATTAACACAGCCAGAAAGAGCATTACGCTTGTTCCAGTCATTTGTAGCTGGTAAAAGATTGCCAAACACAACTTATCCTCCCATTGTCTGAAATCTTTCAATTTATCTCCAAAGTGCTGGGTAGTGGGTGGTTTTACATGAAATTCTCAGAATACGGGCAGATTTTGTTGTTATACGAATAAGAAAACAATAACAAAATGTTTCTTGCTTCACCAATAAGACATTGATCTGAGAGTGGCTGTAGTCTTTTTTATTTTATATTTTTAGCAATAAAAAAAGTCAGCCTAGGGAGAATTATCCCTTGCTCCCCTACAAGTCTGTAGAATGGTATGGAACAGAATATATGTAATTGCCTGGTATATTATTCAGGTATGGTATGGAACAGAATATGACTACCTTTCTGCTTGAAAAAGGATCGGATAGATGCCATGATTCTTGGATGACTATAGAACTCTCAAAGGAAACATCTGTCTTCATTTTTCTTGAGCGAGTGTTTTGTTTTACTTAGCTTGAATTCTCACAATTTTACCTGCTCTACTGTTATTGATGATGATAAACATTCGGCATCATATACTAAGAATTGATAATGATCAATGTTCAATGATATGACACCTAATTCTGAAAAGAATCCCATTTACAATGAACTACAAGCCTAATCTCATGTAAAAAAAAAAAAATCCAATTTCTATGAAAGGGAAGCAGTTTTAACTTCTTGTGTTTCAAGAGGATCAAACTGTGTTATGGGTCCAACGCTTATCAATGGCCCAATGGTCACTCAAAGCAGAGTAATATTCATCATTGAGTGACCATTGAATGAGGTGATCTTCTTCACCCTATGATCAATGCAAGATCACCATGCCAAGAACATGACTTCATTCTCAACAGTGAACACTACACTCGGGTTGCAATCCAATGATTTTCTTGAAGCCTAGATATCAAAAATGCCCACGGGATTCATATTATGCAGATGGGAAAAAGTTCAAATTATGCTACAGTAAACCACAAAGGCAAGGCAATAAAATCCAGATTAGAGTTAAAAGGCAAAGTTACATAGAAACAACGTACCTTCCAGATCCATGTCAAGATTAGAGGGAACATGGGAGTTTATCCCTGCAAATTTTCAGAACACTCATTTCAATTCAGTAATCCACAAACACCAATTAAGCAAAAAGAACAAGTGATTCATTTTTTTTCGTTAATTTATTTATTCATTAGGCTAATTGATTAACCATATCAAATAATCAAAATACTGAAGCTTTTCAGAAGTAGATGTCTGTGTGGCAAAGGGAGGTGTAGAGGATCTTCAATTGCTTCTCCCCACCTTGAGGAGGGGACACCTCTACCTTCTAGATGAGCAAAAACTCATCAATAGAATAACAAATCCAAATCCCAAAAGACCCAATTGATAGAAAAAAAATAAAAAAAAAAAAAAAGAGAAAGAAAAAAAGTTGCAGATTGCCATCATTTTAAGATACAGAGAGTTGCATCAAAATCTTACATTTTTTTAGAACAAAAAAAAATCTCAAATAAGAAGAAGAAGAAAAACCCATCAAAGAAGAGGAGTCAGGAGCTCAAATGGAATCAAAGGGAGAGAATACCTCTAACCTGACCAGCAGTTGGTGACAGTGAACGTCTCTTTTGGTCTGGCTCTTCATAAATGTAATCCTCCATTCGAGATGTCATTGCAGAGACTTTTGGCTTCTCTTGGGGTGATTTATAATGCAGTGATAGAGGCTCTGGAGTTGAATGAATTGCAGAAGAGGAGGAGGAAGAAGCAGAAGAGAAGAAAGTGGTTGTTTGGAAACTGTTGGTCAAGCACAGTGTGAAGCCCACTTCTTTTTGACCTTCTAAAGTCTAGTACAACATCGGCCCCACAAGTTAGAGACCATCCATCAAACGATGTAAATATGGTGAACAACTGTCTAATTGAAGGAATAATATATAATTATAGAATGGTGTTAAAAATGCCCCTTTTTCACCTTTTTTTTTTTTTTTCACATGGGGCCCACTTTCGGCTAGTCTAGTTTTTTTTACGCATGCTACTCTCCCCACGAATAGTCATGAGTCCAAACATTAATTTTTCTTTTAAATTTAAATCATAAAAAAGTGATGCCCCTAAAACGATTAAATTCTAAAATCATCTATCAAAGGTTTAAAATGACTTTACCGAGTTCTAAAATTTGAATATAGATAGGACTCATGTCAATCTTTCCATCCTGCATACTTTCATGGTCATTATGCAGCTCAATGGATCCAACTAAAAAGGGCATTTCCTGTTTAAAAAAATGCCCTGGCTTCATGTAAGAGGAACCATTTAACAATTGACTCATGTGGGGGCCCAATTTTAACATCGGATAGATTCCACCCCCGAGTGATGCAATCATGGTGTCACTGTCGAAACCATTGGCTCATCTACCAATGATGAAATCATGAGGCTCAATGATGTAATCGATGGGGAAGCAACCGACCAAATGGATGATCATATATAGTGGTGCTACCCGCCTGGTGACCGAATTATATGGGATCCGTCTTCTCAGAAGATCGAATCATGTGGGACATACTAATCTTATGATAAAATTAGATGAAATAATTTAGTTGAGAAGGGCTCACCATAATTTTTTCAATAAAGAGAGCTTCTTTGTTCTCCCAAATTGAATGCCTAGGATTGTACTTTCAGAAGTGGTTAAAAATGAACCACAAAAAGTCCAATATCCAAAATTTATCATCAAACAACCTCTCAAGAAAAGATGTGAATGTGAAATGAATGTTGAAGTCATGGCACTAGAAATTTAATACCTAGAAAAGTCAATGTCACCTCTATATCTGTTACACTCCGACCCAAACTAATCATGATTAAGATTAATTAATTGAGATTAATACTAATTAAGCATCGATAATTGGATTAATCAAGATTAATAACCAAAGAGGGACAAATCAGTCTCAAGTGATGCATTAAGCATAATGGAATGAATTTGAGTGAAATTGAATTAGTTAAAATGAGTTTAGACTCAAACTACATAGGCTAAGGACTTTTCCTTAAATACGGGTTTTCACGTATTTCGTCGAATATGGAAATTCTTGATACCAACGTATGTATCTCGAAGAGTACGTTCACTTTCATAATGAACGCGATTCCATTTGATCTCAAATGGACCAAATGAGGCATCATTTGACTCAAAGTGTAATTAGGCCTATTGAGAGGGGGGTTTTAGTGTAAGAGGACCTTATATTAGAATGAGATAAGGGAGATGAGCTCATTTCACTTTAAACTAAACCCTAGGCTTATCTTCTCTCTTTCTCTTCCATTTCTCTTCATTGATAGTGAGGTTAGGAGAGATTCAAGGGGCTTTTGAGGAGTTATCTTCATCTTTATCTTCATCTTCATCTTCTTCCCCAAGCCATTCCTCCATTCTTGAAGTGAAGAGCTTGAGAAAGATCTCAAGATTTCCATTCCTTTGAGCTACAAGTAAGTACTTAGAACTTTTAATGAGTTTACAAGTCATAATGAGTGCTTAGACATAATTTCTAGCACAAGTAGCTTATAGATTTGTGCATTTATATGTTTTTATGGATTAGGGTTTGAAGTTGGGGATTTTGGTCTCAAGTTAAGTTAAGTAAAAGAGGGTTTTGAGTTTATTGACTTCAAGAGAGGCAAGTATAAGCATTACTTGTGATTAATGTTAATAATTGTAGGAGCTCATAGAGTTTCCATGCCTTTGGTGCATTTTACATTGAGTTTTGAAATTTATTGTGAATTTAATGATACGGTTAATGAATGATTAAGAGTATTTATTTGTGAATGAATGTTGTATGATAGGAGAATAGGAGGTTACCAATGCTCATTGTAGGTTGTGGAAATGGATTGGAGAAATGAGAGTAGAAGAAGGAAGAAAGATCAAAAGTTCTGAAGCTCGAAAAATGAGTTTCTGGGTGACCGTGAGTTGACCGCTGTATTGCGGTTAGCCGAAATTGAAATTTCGGCTAGTCGCCAGGTAACCGCAACGTCGACTGAAGTCGAGTCAAAATTTGTATAGCTTCTGGAAAGCTGACCGAACTTGGTTCAGCTAGCCGCCAACCAGACCTTGGCTAACCACCAACCAGTTTTTGGTTAGCCGCTAGCCAATTTTCGGCTAATTGCTAGGATACTGTTAGTGCATTTATTGTAAGCAAAATTTCAGATTTTTATGTGGATTTGGAGTACCACTTGTTAGTGTAAGTGCTCTTTAATTGGTATTAGGACTAAGCATCCATGGGTGATAATTACGGGGACTATAATAATGCACAAAATAAATATATAAATGTGATGTCCATCGAGAATAATATGTGCATTTGGAAACCAATGGTTATCCCCAAATGGTTGTTTAGAATTGAGATAAGATTGAGTAGAATCATATGTGGTTAATAATTCTCTCATTGTATCATTGTGATCCAATCTAATGAGATTGGTATCATTGTTATCCCCTTCCTTTATTATGAAAGGAATCATTGAATTGAATTGAATCCATAAAAATGATTGCTTACTATTGACCCTTGAGTCTGACAGTATTAGAGCTCTAAATGAGTTTAATGAATAAATGAATGACTAATCCTGCTGCAGCAGATGGATTTTGGGGCGTTCCAGAGCTTCGTGGTGATGCTAGTTGTACCTGGTCCGGACACTAGTAAGTCCCACCAATTCCGATCGTATTTTTGGATATTGATTGATGCCTTCCATTGGAAGATAAATCCTTTCTTTGAGGGGAGATGCTGATTAAAAAGAAATACAATGAAATGAATCCTTCCTTTGAGGGAAGATGATAAATGAAATGCAATGAATGCTATGGTAGTAGTCATCTTGTACATATTTATTGATTGACTTTATGTCTACCTCTTGTTATTGTAGAAATTGTCTAGACTTCTCTAGAATTGGAATTGTTAATGAACTCAATATGAACGTATTAACATGCTATTACGAGAATTGTTTAAACATTGTTGAACTGTCATGTTCATTAGTGTTATTGATGACATTATAGGTCCAATTGCCCCTGCCGGTCCAGCAGCGCCCCTGGCGGCAGCGGAGGAGACCGCTTTGGTTCCTCTAGAAGGATTAATCGAATGGAATAGACGAGATACCATTTGAAATGGGTATCCAAGTGCGAAATGAGATTGGAACATTTTGGAAAATGTTTTGAGAAAATGTTTATAGATTCATTTTGAAATGTAACTATTTGTCATCTGCATAGTAATTTTTGGATATGCAGTGTTTGACGAACAAATGTTGGAAATGATACATGTATAAGGATTTTATTTTGTATACATGTAAATTGTAAATTGATATTGTCAAATATGAATGTTTCCGCAAGATTTTGTATTTGACAGAAATATTGAGAATGTTATCCCTTGTGGATTCTGTTTTAACTTTGGTTAATTCGGAGTTTACGGGAGAAAATATGGACTCACGGCTCGGGGTTGCCGGTTCTCGGCCCGGGTCGTGAAAACATCTCCACCTTAGTCCTTATATCCTTAACCACTCAACTCTTCAATAATTCTTTTATAGAGTTCATTTCACTATAAATTTCTATGTATTTTATGCAAATAAATAGGCCTTAGATATATTGCCTAGTTATAAATTTGCAGTTGAGGCACATATGAATTTTGGGAAGTGAGGCCCACATGAAAATCTTTGGAAAAAGCTTCACGGCAATCAAGTAAGGCCCATGGTAGATTGGTCTTTTTTATAGAAAATATATCCTTCACTCCCCTACTCTGTTTTTTAAAATGATAAAAAGTGCTATTGTGAATGGTTTGGAAGAAGATTTGTGAATGCTCCTCAGATTTACAAGTGACATTAATTTGCAAGAAAGTTTGTGGGGCTGGCGTGGTCCAGGAACAAGACATGTGAGGGAAGGTAAAGGTCCAAGCAACTGCTGACTATTGTAGCTATATTCATTGCTAGGAATGGGACCTGTCAATATATAATCATTCTAATTTTAGTTCAAGTTGAATTTGTTGACCTTTCTTTTATCTGCTTCTACATATCCTCCCAGACATCCTTTTCATCTTTCTGGGCATGCTTCTTCCACCGTTCAAATTTTTTATTTAGGCCCAACTTATGCAGTATTTTTCCAAGGTTTCCCATCAGATGCCTCAAACTTTTTTCACAAAACAAGCTACAGGTTCCCTTGGATCATTCTCCTTATTCTAATGGTGGTAAGATGACTTGGTTGATTTGTTCTTTGGTGGGTGTTATTCTTCGTTAGTATCATAATATCAGTCCCATCATCCAGTCAGAAAGCAGTTATGCTTAATCCATGATTAGTCAAAATCTGATCAACTCCCTTCAAGAAAAGGCATTTTTAATTTATTGTATAATCAATATTTTAATCACCTCTCAATGAACTGGCAAGTGCTTCCTTCAAGGTGGGTCACACAAGTTCACAGGGATGGAAATGGGTCTCAGAAAACATGAACACCCTAATTCAAGAAAACTGGCATGGGTCCAACATTTGGAACTATTTTTAAATGTGGGTCCGGGTCTTACAAAAACTTGGTTGAGGTCCTGGTCCATGGCTCTAATATACAGGGACACGAATACTCAATCCTATTAATAAATATTTATAAGAAGATGCTCTATGAGAGATATCTCTTATCTTAAATAAGAGATTTGGTGGGAGCCCTTACATCCACATTCAATGTCAACAATTTAAATGTGAGTGCCCCCACCCTTTTTTCTCATATAAGGATAGGAGCAGATATCTCTCACCTTATATGAGAGATTGGGTGGGAGTCCTCATATCCATATCCAATGTCAACAACTTAAATGTGAGGGCCCCTCACTATTTTCTCCCATATAAGGTGAGAGATATCTGGTCCAGACCCTTTGTGGGCCCAAGCCTATCTTAACTTGAATTTGGGTATGGCTATGGGTCCTGTAACCAAATATTTGTAATTCGGGTTTGAGTTTGGTTACACTATTGACCCAACCCTACCTGAACCCCACCCACTTACATCCCTTCTAGTTCATCTTGTTGAGTTAATTAATTCCGACCAAGAAGAAAAATAGCCAAGGACAGCAATCATGCATGCACAACCAAATAGTTTAAAAATAACTGAGATTAAACGTATATATTTGTGAGGTGCATGTGGATGCATGACAATCAAGCAGAAGAAGAAGGAAATATATAGATTTAGAAGTGAATTAGGTGCGGACCCAATGTCAGTCAGGTTCATTCAGATTAACTTGTGCCATAAAAAACTTTCCTTCATATCTGTCCAATTGATAGGACATCAGTAGGTGTGAAATCAACATCCAATTATTAATCCAGAACATTCAACCTGTGTGACCCATTGGGATAGAAAATAACCAGCACACTTTCAATGACCTCGATTCACTTAATCATTCCCTACCATTGATCATTAAAATTCATGTTTAAGTTCTCATAAGTTTTAAGTTAGCTATCATTTCCCAACACAACCCTCCTCCTTTTATATGTAGACTTGGGACGGACAGTTTAAGCTGAAAATGGTGATTAACCCTTTTTAGGGTATGCATGTGCAATTTGATTTCCATGGAAACCGATCTGTATTTCTTTACTCTTCCAAATAGTTTTGTTCTATTCAACCTTACCACACCTTACCACAGTAATTCACGAATAAATAGCCATTAAATCTCTAATAAAAAAAAAAGGCCATTAAATCTGCCCTTTCTCAACCTCCCTTTGGTTTTTTTATTTTCGTTTTGGATTTCCTATACGACGGCTTCACACAAATAAGTCCTTAGAAAATATCTTATTAACCGATCTATTATTGAATTAGTGGCAAGATACCTGCTTTGTTATTGAGTTGATCAAGATTGATCCGTGCAATGAAAGAAAAAGCTTGTCTAAGGCAAGTGGCATGCCAAGAAAATAAGAAAGAAAGAGAAAAAAAAAAAAAAAAAAAAACACATGATCACGTAAGGTGTGGACGACGCACAAGTTAAGGTTCTTGTAGAATTAAACCTTTCCAATTTCCCAACGGTTATTTCTATTCCAACCCGAAGTCTCACAACAAAAGACAAAAAAAAAGGAAACCAAAACCAGATCTGAAATCTTTACAGCAAAAGACAGCAAATTCGATATTTAAAGCATGGTTCTTTAGATAAATTTGGAATCAGTGCTACTTAAAATCTGCACCCCAGGCACCAGAATTTCACGTGCATTTTTCATGAGAAATTCATTTCTGCTCTCCTTGCATTAATACAGACTCCTACCCCAGCAACCAAAAGGAGCAGAGGTAGAGAAACAGACCACTGTTTCTCTTTGTGGGGGCGTTTTTGCTGCAGTTTCTTGAGATGGGTTGCTGGGTTTTTGGGATTTTTCTGGGGTTGGTGGCTTTGGGTGTTGATGGGTACCCAGCTGAGGATCTGGTTTTGGGGTTGCCAGGGCAGCCCAAAGTAGATTTCAGGCAATTTGCTGGGTATGTTAATGTGGATGAGAAGAAAGGAAGGAGTCTCTTTTACTACTTTGCTGAAGCAGATGAGCATCCTGAGAAGAAGCCCCTTACTCTCTGGTTGAATGGAGGTTGGTTCTTCTTCTTCTGCTACTATTTTATAAGTGGCTCTGTTTTCTTTTTGTTTTTTTCATCTATGGGTAGTAAAGATGAGAGTTTGGAGTTCTTTTTTCTTAATTTTGGGTCATGGTGCTAGATTGTTATTCTTGTTTCCTCTATCAACATGTATGAAGTATGAATTTTGTATCTTGCCGACTTATTTTTAGCATGTTGGAGTTACTAATGAAGGAACTAAACGTGAACTTTTACCTGAATTTTATTTTTAAGTCTACATTTCTCATTAGCATTTTAAATAAGAATCCTACTTTTGCAACATTTGACTCTTGACCTGTTCATTTTTATTGAACATTTTGTGTTCAGGCCCAGGTTGTTCTTCAGTGGGTGGCGGCGCTTTCACAGAATTGGGTCCATTTTTTCCAAGAGGCGACGGCCGGGGCCTTCGAAAAAATAAAAGTTCATGGAACAAAGGTCTCAAGCACCTATATTAAACAAAGTTGAAATTATCTGATGTGTAGCATTTGTTTTGTAAACTGCTCTTCTCTATCCTATATCTTTGATTGTTCTTTCACTTTAATGTACCTTCGACAACATTCACCGACTTTGCACTTGTATCTTGTGTAGCATCAAGTCTCCTTTTCGTGGAATCTCCTGCGGGAGTAGGATGGTCCTACTCAAATACAACATCTGATTACTATTGTGGAGATGCTTCTACTGGTAGGTGGAATATCCACACTCTCATTGTTCATTTGTTTAAGGAAAAAAGAAAAGAATCTTCAACTCCACTTAATCCTCTGTTAAAGGCCAATTGCACATTGCTAAACAGTGTGTTTGTGACAAGATAGATATGCATATTGCATAGGGGAAATTTCAAGAGAAAACTGGTTCCTTTTTGTATTTTTTAAACAAATTTTAAATGGTGCCTATGATGATGAATCCAGACCCTAGCATACACTTAATCATCCACATCTTGGATGTAAAGGGCATTTCATACATTACATAAAGCTGATCTCACGAGGAGCTTCTAAACTGACAGCGTGTGTGATTTGATCCAATTGTTCATTTTTGCATGATCTTGATTCAGATTGAAATTTAGGCCATGTATGGAATTCTCCTCTTATCCAACGATCTGCTGAGCATCAAGGATGAAAATAGTGGTAGCGGCGGGCGTAGCGGTCTGCCGCCAAAACGCTACGTAGCGGGCGATACGTAGCGGCGTAGCGGTGCGATTTGAAAAAATCGTCAAAAAAATATGAAAAAATTCTAGAAAATCTAGAATATTGGAAAATGAGAGAAAATGTATTTTTTTTGCAAAAGTAACTAAGGTAAGGGGGCGTAGCGGTCCCCTCACTGTATAAGGTCCTATATCGCTGTATAAATAGAAAATAATAGTAATGATCATTTTTTCACATGTGTTCATGTTGCTTAGTTATGCTAACTTAGAAACTAATGAAAAGCTTATAAAAGAAAAAAACTATGTCATGAAGTCAAGACTTAAGAGTACCTAGAGAAAAAAATACATCTACCAAAGGGGGTGTTTAATAGGATGTACTTAGAGAAGAATCATTGAGAAGAACTCTTTGTATCGATTGTAATTTGGCAAGATCATGTGCTTTTTGGTATTCTTTTAAACATAAAAGAGTAGAAGAGTTGTGTAGAAATGTTATTTAGAGAGAAGAAGAAAAAAACTAAGTCTTATTATGCATTTTAAAGAAATTTGAAAAATAGGAATTTTTCTCACCCCGTAGTGGACGTAGCGGCCGCTACGGGTGCGACGGCCGATAAATTGGCCGTAGCGTAGCGGTGGCGGCCGCTACGGCCAATATAGCGGCCGCTACGCTACGCAGCGGCCGCTATTTTCATCCATGCTGAGCATTCATGTAACTGAAGTGGGCTCCACATTCCACAATGTGATTTGTACTAAGTGACTTCAAAATGCTGCTACAATTGGACTTGATTGTATCTCATGTTTGTAAATATATAAAGGAATTTTCTTAGGATGTCCCTCATATAGCTATATGAAAACAACTTCTGGTGATGTGAGCCAATAACAGGGGTAGAGGGGATGAAAAAGTCTTTGTCGTTTAGTAGATTTGTAGTCAACGCTAGGTCTTGAGTTCAAACCCGGGGAAGGCATTGTTCCTTCAAGTCGCTGGGTAGGCACATATCGCGTGGGTAGGCAAGTGTGGGTTGCGAACTCGAATGGCTTCCCATTCGAGAGGAGGGGAGGTGTTAAGTAGATTTGTCTTCCGCTTCCTATTAACTTAAGCTTTGGGGATGTATTGGCTAGTCGGACTTGACATTCGTATGGATTAAGGAATGCCCCAAAAATTTAGTCTGATAGATCACCATAGATTTGGATTTTAGGGCCCCAAAGATCAATGGTGAAAACAAAAAAAATGGGGCTTTTGAAGCCAAATGCGAGTAGCACATCTTACAATAATAAATATCAGTAAATTCCCATACTCAGTTGCCCAACCAGGGGAGAGAATGGATCTGGGTAAAAGATTAATCACTATTATGTATATTATAATATCTATGATCATATATACTTGAATTCAACCGGCTGATTGATCTTTTCCTATTGGCAGCCAAAGACATGCATGCATTCTTGTTGGGATGGTACAAGAAATTCCCAGAGTTCAAAACAAGAGACTTGTTCCTAACAGGAGAAAGCTATGCAGGTTTAAGTAACAGTAGCAGCAGTGCAGTCATTTTCAACTGTTATTTTGCAGAGTTTGCTAACACGGGGTTACTTGTTTATAGGGCATTACATACCACAGTTAGCTGTCGTTTTGCTGAACCACAATAAGCATTCAACTGGTTTCAAGTTCAATATCAAAGGAGTAGCTGTAAGTAAAGTTGCAAAGTTATATAAAGGGGAAAAACCTAATGTTGCAATATTTCATTAAAAGTTTAAAACGTTATCTTGTTATTGTCAATTGCTGATTGCCCAAGGGCAGTGGAAGAACAATCACATTATTGATCCTTCAGTTCAACTCAATATAGCAATATTGATATTAATCTCCAAGCTAAGCTGATCATTTTAGTATTGCAATATTTTTTTGGAAAGGAAATTTATTTCGACTTCAATCCTGACACGGCCCTGAGGAAACTCTCTCTCTCTGTGTGTGTGTGTGTGTGTGTGTGTGCATAAATCTTTGAAATCATCATTGTGTTGTATGAAAATTGTGTTAGCACATCTCAACTTTTTTCCCTTCCCAATTTTGTTGTCTATATTGTTGTTTTCATCCTTTTGAATAGATTGGAAATCCACTTCTCAAGCTCAATAGGGATATTCCTTCAATTTACGAGTTCTTTTGGTCACATGGGATGATATCTGATGAAATTGGTCTTAGCATCATGAATCAATGCGATTTTGATGACTATGCCTTTAGCAGCCCCCACAATGTTACCAATGAGTGCAACAACGCAATTAGAGAAGCAAACAGAGTGGTTGGTGATTATATAAACAATTATGATGTGATCCTCGATGTCTGTTATCCATCAATTGTACAGCAAGAGCTGCGATTGCGGAAATTTGTATGTAATTCATCTCAACTCGAATGTTTTTCTGTTCTTTTAATATCGTGGGTTAATTCAACATTATTTTTATTGTTTCTGTTACTTTGTCCAGAATCCTTACATCTGGATTTCCTAACTGATCTACCAAAATATTAAATGTTTGAGTGTAGGTTTTTCTCATGTCATTAAACAATCTCTAAAATATTTCAAATTGGCAGGCTACTAAAATTAGTGTTGGTGTCGATGTATGCATTACCTATGAAAGACGTTTCTATTTCAACCTTCCAGAAGTTCAGCATGCTCTTCATGCAAACAGGACTGGCTTGCCATACAGATGGTCAATGTGCAGTGAGTGAGTATTCTGAGCTTTCATGATAGATGGTTTGTTTGGGCACTGTTTTATTTACTAGAGTAGCGTTGCTATTTGTTTAATGTTTAATGTAACACTAACTGTCTATACGAATGCTAAATTTGGAGCTCAATGCAAATGGTCTTTCTTGGTCAAAGAGAGGAAACATGTGCATGAAGCCATACGGTCTCAGTCAATCTTGTGGTCATTTGTTTTCTTTCATCTTGATAAAATGATAAACTTGGACAATCTCCGAATGAACAACACTGCAACAGCTTCTAGTTGACTGTAAAACTTCCGCTAGGCTATGATGCAAAAATACTTCAAAATGGGCAACGTATCATATCGTATCCAGTACTTCACTTTTTGTGTGTAAATCTGTGTCCCTGCTGTGTCTATGGTGTTTCATTGCCATATCCATGCCATATATGGGCATCTTAGCTGCTAGCACAATTGATCTTTGAGCATAAGACTGAAATCTATCACTAATAACTCTAACTTTTCAATAGCATATGCAGATATCAGACAGCAATTTACTTTCACTGGTGGCTATTGTTTGCTACGGTTGATTTCAGTCGTTTGTTTCATCATCTCACACATGTTATTTTATAATTAATTAAAATTATAGGCAGGATCAATTATCTCATGGATTCTTTTATGCTAAATTTAAGTTAAAACCAATTCTAGTCTTACTGTTATATTTCCTTTTATAGTATGCAATTTACTCATTTCAATAGTAGGGCTATGGTAACAGTAAAATTAGAACATTAGCATATCAAATGACCCAGTTCTTTTTTTCCCTTTTAAATGGCCCAGTGTAATAAATTACAGTGGCACAGATGGTAACATCGACATTCTTCCCTTGCTTAAAACCATAATTCAAAATGGTATACCTGTTTGGGTTTTCAGGTGAGCATCTCTTGATCAAGATTCCAGACATCTTTTTTTTCTCTCAAATCATTAATCAGATATCGTCAATCTAAATTGTTTTGTGGAGCTGCAGTGGCGATCAAGATTCAGTTGTACCCTTGATGGGGTCTCGAACACTCATACGTGAGCTGGCCCATGACCTAAAGTTCAAAGTAACAGTCCCTTATAGCACATGGTTCTACAAAGGCCAGGTACACTCCTTTCTTCCTTCTTTCTCGCAAGCTTTGCTAGGTTTCACTACCAATGTGGATGTTGCAAGTGCACCACATCCATGTAATATGTGTTGACAACTACTGCATGATATAAAAGACCAGATACACGTATATTTTCCTACAATGTGCTCATAGATGCTGCATAGATTGGATGAAAATCAGGCAGGTACATTCAGCAGTTGGGCTGAACACACATTGAATTTGAATTCTTGGAGAAGATTTTCTCACCACCCATTTATTGAACATATTTGGCAAACCTGGTGAGTGGACTTGCCTGATTTTAGCGCTTCATGATAATGATGTGGCCCACATGATCTATGTTAATGCATGTTCCACCTGTAGTGACACATGGATTGGGCCCACTACATTATCACAGGGGTTAAGCAAATCTGTAATGTTTGAACGTTCGCATTTTTTTGTGGCTTAATTATCTGAATGCTCAGTATGACTTTGATAAATGATCAACTGTGTGGAACGCATAAACAGATACAGTTAACATAGTAACCATCCAATATTTATCCTTGAGTTCTCAGATGTGGGGAGTACCAGTTGGGTGGTTCTATATCTCTCTCAAATGTCTCATCTTACATCAACTTCATACTGGAATACTAGTCTTACCATTCTTCCTTCTATTCTTCTTTCCTGATCCATTCTCTCTCTTCTTTTTTTTTCTGCTAAGGTGGGTGGTTGGGCAACTGAGTATGGGAATTTACTGACATTTGCAACTGTAAGAGGTGCTGCTCATATGGTACCATATGCACAGCCAGAAAGAGCATTGCTCTTGTTCAAGTCATTTGTATCAGGCAAAAGATTGCCAAACACCACTCATCCTTCCCTTGATTGAAAAGCTTTCAATTAATCTCCAGTGCGCATGGTAGCAGGTGGTTTTACAATTTTCAATTTAAAGAGTTCAGGCAAATTCTGTTGCTTTGGAAGAAGAAAACAGTAATAAAATGTTTCTTGGCTCACCAATGAAAAGTGTAGTGATCTGAAAGTGGGTATTTTAGAGTTGTCTTTTTACTTTTTAATTTTAGCTTAAAAAAGTCAGCAGCGTATGGAGAATTATGCCTTGCTTCCCTACAAATCTTTATAGGATAAGTTTATGGAGACCCTAAGAATTGCAGGAAATCTTCAGCACACAGGATAAATTTTCTATGGATCTTTGTAAACTAAGTGTAAGCAACTCGGTCTACACTTAAATGAGGGTTAACATGTTCGGATAACCCAATTTGCATGCACGTGGTTGTTTTATACCTCCCCATAACCGATTATAGGTAAATGAGGTTACAGGTATGTAGACTTCCAGGCTGATTCCAGGCCACTGAGTTCCAACGATCCATACAGAGCCTTGAAATTCTCATAACCATCTACAATAAAACTCCTGATTAATGGTAGGAAGTTTGATATACTCTTTATTTCATGACCTTCACTTGATAAAAGAAAACAACTTGATATACATAACCATTTCTAATCCTCCATTTGAATGATGCATCAAAGACACCTTGTTGATTTCCAAAAAAGGAAATTCATTTGTGATGAATTTTTTCCAATTAAAGTTCAAGCACCACAAAACCCCCTGCTCGACAAAGATGAAATGCACACTGGTTTGTTTCTCAAAGAACGATCAAATTTGCAAGAAGGCAGAGTTTTGATGGCAGTTTTCAAAAGAATTTTTTGCCATCCACGTGCATGTTATAATTGTAAAAATCCTTATTTGGTTAAGGCTTTAGTTATCTACTAAATAGTAGATGGAGAAGACAAATTCCAGTCACCACAAACAAAGATCTATTTGCTTTACCTCATTCATGCATTTTCAACAGTAGAAGTCAGATCAAAGCGTGGCTTGTAGTTTCTAGAGAAGGTTCCTTTTAGAGTCTGTTTATTCAACACATTCATGGGGTGGGTCCTGAACATGCATCTTTGCAATGAGCGCTGACTAGGATGGCAACACCCAAACCCTGACAAGATTGACCAAAAAAAAAAAAGGTAACATTTCAAAGGCTTTGCAGCTGTTTAGTAAGGAGATGAATAGAGATTGGAGGCATAATGAAGACATGAACACATTAATGCTGATATCAGGGCGTTGGTGTTCCCAGTACATTTTTTGCTAGAGGAGAAGAAACACAAACCAAACCTGTTTATAATAACAGATATGCACATCATGATGACAAGAACAGGAACCAAAGATAAGCTCACTCTACAGTGCCTACAACTCCCATCTAAAAGCAGCAACTGTTGAACCCTTTGCTTTGCAACATTTAAAGTGGTACCAAGACCTTAAAGGGTTAAAAATTAAACAGTTATAAAATAGGCCTGTATCTGTTTGTACCTAATCAAACAGAGAAAACCAATTGGAACAGAAAATCAATTGGCAATTGAAACAGACTTCTATCAAGAGGAGCCAAGGGATTAATCTTGGCGACATTGGTCTACTCGCTGAAAGTGGAGGTGCCAACAAATTGTTAAATTGGCTTTCCATTGATGAAGAACTTTGATTGCCCATCACCAATCAACATGCCCTGATCTGTGTTTATTTGAGAAGATCACACATGTTGCTCCCCTCCAATTTGCAGTGGGCAGCAAATACAGGGAGGACATAGTCCGCTGATTTGAAACCCATCTCTCCCTCTCCCATGCTCTTAATAATCCTAGCAATCACAATGTTAACTACACATAATTTTGTCCAAACTCAGAAGGAACTCTAGAAATTCTAACAATAATGCCAGCATACAGGCTGAGAACAACAAACTAAATGTACATCCGTATCATATGGAACAAAATATGACATCTTTTCATCTAAAAAAAAATTACATAGATCGCATGATTCTATCTTGGGTTGATTATAACACTCCTTAAAGAAACCTGTCTTTACAATTCACCTAATAGAGCCTTGTTTAAATTTTATCATCTCAGTTTGAATTTTCACTTTTAAACTGCTCTAATATTATTGGCGATGATAAACATTTGGCATCATAAAAGCAAGAATTGATAAATGATCAATGATAATATTCAAAAAACAAATCTAACTACGAGCATAATCTTATGTAAGAAAAAACAAAGCGATTTTAATTTGTAGCCTTTGGAAAGGATCAAAACTGCTTATGGGTTTCAAACTTCAATGCTCATCAAGAAGCCAGAGGCCTGACTACATCACTCAGACCAGATAATATCTCACCATTGGAATGAGATGATCTTCTTCACCGATAAAATGTGAGATCACCATGCCAAGAAGATGACTTCATTTCAACAGTTAAAATTGCACTTAGGTTACATCCAAATGATTTACTTGAAGCATCGTTTGCAAAAATGCCCACAGGATTATTATAATACAGATGGGAAAAAGTTCCAATTCTGCTGAAAAAATAATAAAACTGACAGTTCTCCGTTATTATAACCAGAGTCAAAGCAATGAAACCAAGCTCAGAGAAATTAAAAGGGGAAAGTCAAATATAAATTGTTAGGTTGTACGGCTCAATAGAAATAATGAATCTTGTAAATCGGGCCCCTGTATTGTCCATGTTCTACTGTAATTAGAAGTAGGTCTATTATAGTAGGAATACTTGTAAATTCTCCTGTCTTCCTGTGGATGTAGGCCAAAAGCCGAACCACGTAAATCTCTTTCTAGTGAATTCTCCTGTCTTTCCGTAGACGTAGGCCAAAAGCCGAACCACGTAAATGTCTGTATTCTGTGTGATTGATCTCTTCTCGTAAGCCCTAGATCACAACAAACTAGTATCAGAGCGTTGCATGTGATTGGAAGAAATCCAACGGATTGGATTTTAGAGGGCTGGAGTTGTGGTTGCATGATTGACGGATTAAATCTCAAGATTGAGATAGTGTTTTCTAGATCGTGCGGAGGGAGATCGTTTGATCTCGGAGGGCACACATATCGGAGAGAAGGGGTCGGTGGGCCTGAAACAGAGGATTCATTTGTGCGGAGGCGACATCGTTTCTATGTGGCGTGATTGACGGAGATCCTCAAGATTCAGGATTCAAGGGCTGCACAGATCACGAGGTGATCAGAAATGGTCTGTCTGAGATCTGTTGGAGATTGGTGGAGGACGCTGGGTTCGTTTCTGAATGAAGAAGAAGAACCAGAGAAGAAGCGTCTACGCCTGCGCCGAAACCAGAGAGGAAGAAGATAGCGATTTGGATTTTTTTTCGTTTTCGCTGGGCCCCACATCACCGCCGAGGACAGCATGCCATCGCTGTGTGTCGCCAGAGAAGGAGGTTCCTCCACTGGTGCTGTCGCGCTGTGCTGATGCCAAGGAAGTCAGAGAACGGGAGAGGTTGCAGGTTCTGGTTTTGGTTCCAGAAAGAAGAAGGTGGGCTTGGGCTTGCAGCAGTTTCGGGTTGGTCCCAGGTCAGGTTCGACCTGACCCGTTTCAAAAGCCCATAAGCCATGCCAATCCAGGTTAGGTCAAGTCTAGGTTGACCTGACCCGTGCAGCAAAAGCCCAGTAGCAAAGCCCGCAAGAAAAGGCGCTGATCTCAGCGCTGACGTCAGCAAATCCGTACGGTCAAAGGTAGTTTTGACCATATTGAAGGTTGAAAATTGTTTTCGAGATATCTTGACGATCCGGAGTTTGATTGAAGATTCGTTTGAACCTACGGACTCGTTACAAGCATATCTACGCAGTTGTGGAAGAAGATTGGTTGTTCAATGGTCAACAAAAGATTGGAGATTCGTTTGAACCTACGGACTCGTTACAAGCATATCTACGCAGTTGTGGAAGAAGATTGGTTGTTCAATGGTCAACAAAAGAGACTGACTGATTAGAGCGTAGAAACAAGTTTCTGCGATATCTTAGCCGTCCAGAGTCGGATTTCAAATCCATTTCTTCCAACGTGCTCGTGGTGACCAGATCTACATAGGTACTGTGAAAGATTCACGGAATGGCTGCGGAGTTTGAAATTAAGAAATTCAATGGAAACAACGATTTTAGTCTGTGGCGTTTGAAGATGCATTCTTTGCTGGTTCAGAATGGGTTGCATAAAGCTTTGAAGGAAAATAATGATTTGTCTGAAAAATTGTCAGATGATGAGAATGATGAGTTGTTGGAGAAGGCGTATGGTCAGATTATGCTGTTTTTTAGCAATGGTGTATTACGAAAGGTTGCTCAAGAGAAAACTGCTGCTGGCATATGATAGAAGTTGGAGAACTTATATATCACAAAGTCTCTCACAAATCGCTTGTACCTGAAGAAGCGATTATTCACGTTACAAATGCTAGAAAGTACGTCTGTTTCAACTCACCTTGATTATTTCACAAAAACTATCATGGATTTGAAGAATATCAATGTTGAAATTGATGATGAGGACTAAGCTATCATGTTATTATGCTCGTTACCACCCTTCTATGAGCATTTTGTTGATACCATGATGTATGGTAGAGATACTTTATCCAAAAATGATGTAGAGGCAACCCTGAACTCTAAGGAGTTGAAGAAAAATGTTGCGGCTGACAACGATGGTTCAGGTGAGGGTTTGGTAGTATGAGGAAGAACAAAAGACTCTAGTAGTAAGGGCAAACATAGATCCAACAGGAAAAACATTGAGTGCTATTATTGCTATAAGAAAGGGCACATCAGAAAAAACTGTCCCGAAAGGCGGAGGAAAGGGAAAGAAATAATAGAAGATACGTCATCTGATGATTCAGTCAGTGTTGCAGATGGAAGATCAGATTATGTTTCCAACAATGCACTTTCTATGATTGAAAATTGAATTCGTCGTCAGGATGAATGGATTCTTGATTCGGGTTGTTCCGACCACATGCGTCCTAATAGGGACTGGTTTAGCACTTATATAGAAATCGACGGTGGTATTGTCTTGCTGGGCAACAATGTTGCATGTAAGACGATTGCAATTGGAACAGGAACAGTGAAAATTAAAATGCATGATGGAATCATCAGAACGTTGATAGAGGTTCGGCATGTTCTTGATCTGAAAAAGAATCTTGTTTCTCTTGGTGCCTTAGACTTCGACGGTTGTAAGTTCTTAGCTGAAGGTGAAGTTATGAAAGTTGTGAAGGGTGCTCTGGTTCTTATAAGAGGCAATAGAGTTGGAAACTTGTATGTTTTGTCCGGAAATACTGTTATAGGTGGAGCTGGAGTGTCTTCCTTAGATGACCATGAATCTTTCTCAACACGCTTATGGCATTTGCGCCTGGGTCACATGAGTGAGAAGGGATTGACAATACTGAGCAATCGGAATTTGCTATGTGGCACGAAGACATGCAAGTTGAATTTCTGTGAGAGATGTATCTTCGGAAAGCATTGAAAGGTCAGTTTCAAGACAGGTATTCATTGCACAAAAGGTATCCTTGATTATATTCATTCAAATATATGGGGGCCTTCTAAGGTTTACTCCAAGGGCGGGTCCCGATTTATGCTGACTTTTATTGATGATTATTCAAGAAAAGTCTGGGTTTATACTCTGAAGACGAAAGATCAGACCTCTGTTACATTCAAGCGATGGAAGGAAATGGTTGAGAAAGAGATTGACAGGAAGGTGAAGAAGTTGAGGACAGGTAATGGCAAGGAGTACAGATCGACAAAGTTTGTGAACTATTGCAAAGATCATGGCATAGTTCGGCATTACACCACTACAGAAACTCCACAACAGAATGGAGTTGCCAAGAGGATGAACAGAACGATCTTGGAAAGAGCTTGTTGCATGTTATTTACTGCGGGATTGTCCAAGGACTTTTGGGCAGAGGCAGTAAATGCTACATGCTACTTGATAAATAGGTCTCAACACATAAAAATTGGTTGCAAAACACCAGAAGAAATGTGGTCAGATAATCCAACTAATTATTCTAACTTGAGGATCTTCGGTTGTTTGACTTATGCTCTCGCGAAAACTGATAAGTTAGAACCAAGGGCTGTGAAGTGCATCTTAGTGGGATAAACTTCTAGGGTAAAAGGATAAAGGTTGTGATGTACCGATCATGATTCACCTAGATTTATCATCAGCGGGGATGTTACATTTCATCAGGATGCTTTACTCAAAACGAGAAAGCAGGTGGATGAGACAAAAGTAGGTAGCAGCAGTGACACCGTTCAGGTGGAGTCCGACATCCTAGTGAGGAAGGAGAGTGCATCCGGCTCCTCTTGGAATACAGGGGATAGTCAGACTGTGCAGCAGATGCAACAGATAGAGTCGTAGATGCCGCAGATGGGTAGACTGCAGAGAGAAAGGAAATCGCTAATTAGATACGGTTTCGAGGATATGACGACGTACGCGTCGACATTAGATAGTGGCCGTGATGATATGGTTGCATACTCATTGACAAATGAGTCTCTTGAATCAGTGGAATGGCTGGAAAGTAGTCAACAGGCATCAACTATGACTGAAGAGATGGAGTCTCTTGATGAAAAAAATCAGGCTATCGGATGCAAGCGGTTCTACGAAGAAGAGGAAGGAGCTTCCAGTGTAGGTAGAGTATATTTTAAGGTTCCTGATCATGTATGTAGTTTGAAGAAATCATTGTATGGGTCGAAGCAAGTTTCTGGACAATGGTACAAGCGATTTGGTGCATTTATGAAGGAATGTGTTAAATTCAAGTTCAAGCATTGCTTGAACTTGATTGGTGTGCTCAGTACCTGAGTGCCCGCAGGGGCAGGTGGAGACGGTGAGATGTGCTATTTGCATGAAGATCAGCTTCAATGTTCGCCAAAGTGGAGATTTGTTAGCTTGTATGGCTCAATAGAAGTAATGAATCTGGTAAACTGGGCCCCTACATTGTCTATATTCTATTGTGATTAGAAATAGGTCTATTATAGTAGGTCTACTGTGATTAAGAAGTAGTGTTTGAGTGTAATAGGGTTTTGGGGCTGATATTATAAATAGAGACTAAGAATTTCTAGGATGTACACATTTTCTGATTGCATAGTGAATCCTCCCGTCTTCCCCGTGGACGTAGGCCAAAAGCCGAACCACGTAAGTCTCTGTGTTCTCTTGTGCGTGATTGATCTCTTCTCGTAGGCCCTAGATCACAACAGAAATGTTGGGTTTATGTCTTGTATTTCGGGTTTACCGGATTGGTTCATTGGGTTAGCCGTGCTTAGGATCAAAGGTATTTTGATCTTTGTACTGGGGCTTTCTTGGAGAATAAGAAAGTGGAGATTATATATACATGTAATCTGTAATCCTAGACCTAAGGTGGTGAATAGTAAAGAGTCAGTTCTCTTTGGCCGTGGACGCAGGCACTCTGCGGAACCACGTAAATCACTTGTGTGTTTTTCTTTTCTTTTGTTGTAGCTGGATTGTCGATCGCAAGTACTCACGCTTCCGCACGCATGCGCACAATAAGAAACAACATGCCCTCCAAGTTCGATCATATCCATAGATTTGAGGGACATAGGAGTTTGTCCTTGCAAATCTAAAAATACCCATTTCATTTCAGTAATCCACAAACACCAATCAAGCAAAAAGAACAAGTAAGTGATTCATTTTTCTTACTAATTTTATTCATTAAGCAGAAAAATAATCATTAAGCTAATTAATCAACCACATCAAATAATCAAGAATTCAAAGTATCATGTCTTCTCAATTGTATACGTACGTCGGTGTAGCAGAGTGAGGTGTAGAGGATCTTCAATCCAACCTCCATACCCTGAGGCGCCACCTCTACCTCCTCGACAACCAAAGGCTTTTTTCCAGCCTCCTATACAACTGCAGCTGCAATGCTGCATACATACAACCATATATTCAAGTAAAAGAACCCATGAATTGTTTAGCAGAAACCCCATCAATAGAATGAAAAATCCAAATCCAAAAGTACCCAAATTACAGAAAAAAAGAAATGAAAGAAAGAAGTTGCAGATTGTCATCACTTCAAGTTCAAGATATAGAGAGTTCAAATTTTTTTTTTTTTTTTTAAGAAGAAGAACCCATTAAAGAAACAAAATCAAGAGAGCTCAAATGGTGGCTTCTCTTGAGGTATTTATTGTAGAGCGATGGAGGCTCTGGAGTGAATGAATTGCTGAAGAAGAAGAAGAGGAGAAGAATGAGTAGTAGCATGCCACTATGCCAGTAATTAGAGGTCTTGATGGGCCGGGTTGGGCCATTTGCGGTCCAAACCCAACACTGGCCGTTAATGTCAGGGCTGAGCCTGCCGATTTAGTGAATCGAGCCGGACCGGGCCGGTCTTTTTTATAAGTTGTTTGAGCTTTTTAGTTTCTAGCACTCCTCATTTAGATTGGGATGGGTTGGGTTTTGGGCTTTCTATCACTTAATCCAATCCTGGCCCAAGTATTTAACCGGCACAGATTGTATACACAGGCACAGTCTGAAGCAGGCTGGGCCTGGATCAAGCCCAGTCTCGCCCAGCCGATGAGCACCCCTAGCAGTAATGATCTGATTTAAACGCACTGTGGGGCCCATTTTTTATTTTCCAAATTATCGATAGTGATATAGAACACCATGTATTGTTTTTAAGAAATGATCTAACGGTGTATATTAGTTTGGTTGGATTGAAATTTGGGTAGTGATTTCGTCACCTGTCTCCCTGAGTCCCTCTTCAAATTCTAAATCACTCACTGTTTTTTTTTTTTTTCCTAATGGAGGGTTCCCGACCATTCGGGCTGGATTATTCCCTCCGGACCCAAAGAGAAGTCAGGTATAACCCTTGTGGCCTCTTAGGTGGTAGCACTAGTGACTTAACCTGTTGGGCAAATCACTCACTAGTTGGGCAAACGTTTCTCAAGAAAGTCCCCTATCATCAATTGCGTGGTTTCAGCAATTTGGATCAGACAAATGCCCTACTCCAACATAACAAGAAAGAAAGAAATACAGGTTAGTAGAGAAAGCATTAACACTCCCCCTCATGTGTAAATCAGTAGGGGCACTTTTGGGTGTACACAGTTTTTTTTTACAGTGCCTAGTCATTCATCTTAAAATTTGGGCTCGCGAACAATTGTCTCTGATATCAAATTAAATTTCCTCCACTAACCATTCCTACCAAAATCACCAGGCGTTAGTAGAGGCAACATTAATACTTTTCATACTCCCCCTCGGATGGAGCCCACTCTTCAACAAAATCATAGTCTTACATGAGTAAAAATGAGTTACCTCATATTTTAACGAGTTTGCATCCATCTTCAGAAAGTGGACCAAACATGTTAGAATTTGATCCAACCTTGTTTGACCACATGATATTAGGGCCGCACATGAGTGGTTTGGATCGGTTTAACATTAAAACCAACCACCAAACCAAACCTACTAGTTTTTTAATCAACTAGTCTGATCCGATTGATGGAGAGGACTTAGACCGAGCCGAAGTATTCGGTTCGATTCGGTCGGTTAAACCTTTTATTTTATTTTATTTTAGAAATTAAAAATTAAAAAATTTAAAATGACGACACCTCCATCCTTTGCATTTATTCCAATGTTTAGGGCAAAGATAAAAACTCAAATAGTCAAATACTCAAATTACATAATATATCAGTCGGTTCAGTTTAGACAGTGAACCAGGGGTTCAAATCAATAACCAACCGATTTAAGCAGTTTCTATGATTTTCAAACCGTAAAACTGAATCGATCTATTATAAAACCGATCTGAACCGCCTGATTTAGTCTGTTTGATTCGCTTTAGCGGTGATACCGGACTTTCTGTGCAGCCCTGCATGATATGAAATTATGAATCCACTTCATAAATTGCTCAATTTCATTATCTCCTATGTGTTTGCATTGAGTTAAATGACAGTATAATTCAACTTGGGTCCATCCCGTCAATATATATGTTAGTTTCATAAAAGATCATTTGATATCAAGGGTCAAATAGATTTCACAATGCGGTTAAGAATGAATATCAAATATGGATTTTTAAAAAATTAGAATCAAATAACATTTCCTCTTGCATAAAAGAAAACATTATTTGATGCCCATTCTTGAAAAATAACCTTTTATCTTTATTTTTGACTTCTAATGGTATTAAGTCTATAAATTTAATTTCCAAGTATTTTAATGCAAAGAAACATGCCCGTCTTGTTTTGGCTAGAATTTGATACAAACAATTCATTTGTCTTAGATTTTGATCACTGTTATTATTCTATTATTATGTCCATGCATGTCTAAGTGAAGCACACAATATGATGCTACTTTTTAAAAATGAATGAATGTAAATGTTTTAAGTGGAAATACAAATGGTGTATATATATATATATATATATATATATATATATATATATGGAGATGCTCTTATGAGAGATATCTCTCATCTTATATGAAAGATATGGGTGGTGTCCCCACATTTAAGTTGTTGGCATTGGATATGGATGTGAGGGCCCCACCCAATCTCTCATTTAAGATGAGAGATATCACTCATAAGAGCATCTCTCATATATATTTGTGGCAAGTCATTTATCAAGATATCCATCGATCGGTGATAGCCATCCCGTTTAAGGCAAATAAATATTGTCAAGATTTAGAACCACACTCAAGATGGCTATGATGTAGACTATGCTCAATATCATGCTGGGACCAACTCCTATTATAGTAAGTTTTGGTCATATTCTATGAAACAGAACCCATTCATTTTTGGAAACCTACTGCCAAATCCTGCTTGGGATTCACGCAATAGGGGTGCTCGTGGGCTGGGCCACCACTGGCCCACCTTTGGCCCATGTTTAGGCCTTAGATTTTAGTACTCGGGTCAAGCTTGTATCAAAATTTGGGCCCACCTAACTATTTGGATAGGAAGTCTAGCCCAGACCAAATATATATATATATATATATATTTGTGTATTTGAATTTAAAATCTTTATGTCATTTTAATCGTGGTTTTGGGCTTGATTTATTAAGGGGGTAGGCAAGGACCTAACATGTTTAAGGCATGCTTGGATTGAGCTATGCAGTTACGACCCATGTCAGACTTGGGCTGGATATGGGTCCATTTTCTGAAGCCGGGTTGGGGCTAGATATGCCTTGGTATGGCCCTTTTCTTCTGCATGTCAGCAATGGAGTGGACCTATGCATGAAATAGTTGGGCTGGGCCCGTTGGAGTCATCAAGTGTTCTCCAGCTGCGAGTACAAATGTACAGTCATTCATTTTTCTCGTGTATTGCACATGGTCAATTACTCATTGCCAATAGAAATCTTATAAAATAGGACCAAAGCCGTTGCACACACACTAGTCCAACAAATCACATTAAATGCATAGATACTAAACTTGTATCTATCTCATATTTTTAGAGAAAGTTGATAGGTTTCTTTTGCTTACAACAGAAGGCATGAACCGGCTCTCCTGTTAAAGTAACACCTACTTTTCTTTCTTTTTAATCATCTTTCTCTTTTCTTCTAACCCCCTTTAGAGAATATATAGTCACTTTCGTTGAAGACTGAAGCTTTGTTCTTATCTGTATGAGAAAAATGGCATCCAATATGGCTTCAGTGGTATTGCAAAAGTGACTGTTCGATCTGGTATAAATCCTTCTTATTCCTATGATCTTTAGAGCTAATATTTTGATATATCATCATGATATTATTGAGCTTATTTCAAGTAAAAACATGAGTTATAGTGAGATTATTAGCTATTTTCCATCATGAAAACACTGTATTATATATTTGCCTTATTATCGATAAAAAGATTGCTTCAGTTAAAAAGGAAAAGATCTAGGAAACATCATTAAACTGTTTTTTTGTGCTATTTCTAATCTCTTTTTCATTTTCTTTATTGCGATTTTTATCTTTCTTACTACAGTTTTGTCCAAGTTTTTAAATGAAATTGATGATACAAATATAAGAACTTTTAAATTGAGAAAACAGAGAAAAGAAATTGATAGGACATGACATGATCATCATCCTAGGCGTGAAACTTCTGAATTGAGTGGTGTTGGCACTTGTATCACACACACACGCTAAGGATTAATCCCTGGGTCTTGAGGTTGGCACTATCACTCCTAGTCAAGGGCGGACCATTTCAGACTTGGGCCAAGCACTTACGGCCCATTTCAGACTTGGGCTGGATATTGGTCCATGTTTATGAAGTCAGGCCGGGCCCAGATATGCCTTGATGTGGCCCTTCTTTTTCTGCATGTCAGCAATGGGTCATACCTAAGTTAATTTAGGCATGGATTTAGAACTAGTGGGGTTGGGCCTGATGGGCTCGTCCTATTGGATTCATCAAGTGTTGTTACATGGTTTTTACCAAAAAAGGAAAGAAAAAAAAAGTGTTGTTACATGTGAGTACAATACGCAACCAAGGCCATTGCGCGCACGCGCGCACACTTGTCCAACAAAGCAAATTAACTCCAAAAGATACGAAACTTATCACTTTCACATTTTTAAAGAAAGTTGACAAGCTTCTTCAACTTTCAACACAAGGCATGAACCGGCCCACTCTTTTAAAGTAAATAAAAAACACACACACACACTCTCTGTTCCTTTGTGTCACATCTTCTCTCTCACCTTCCAATCCCCTCACAAAACATATAAATTATGATTTTGCCAAGGGAGTGAAGCTTTGCTCTTGTTTCTATGAGAAGAATGGCATCCATTAGCTTCGAAGGTATTGCGAACATGCGTGATGATCTGGTTTAAATCCTTTTAACTCCTTTCTTTAATTTTTGGAACTAGTATATCTTTTCTTTCTAAGTTGGATCAATGTGGTACAATGCATGTGAGAATACTTGCTCACTCGGGGATCAATCCCAATGTGGCTGTATGAGATGAGATGTCCCTTTTCACTCAGGCATCTTTAGTTTTTTTAGATCTAGTATTATGAAATATCATAGTGTTATTGAGCTTTATTTCAAGGAATAATATGAGTTATGATGAAATTATTAGCTTTTTTCTATCACAAAAACACTGTACTAATTGCATTATCATTGATAAAAGGATTGCTTTAGTCAGTAAGGAAAAGATCTAGGAAACATCATTTTTCCTTTTTTTTTTTTTTTTTTGGTGCTGTTTCTTCTCTCTTTTCCTTTGTCTTGATTGCAATTTTCATCTTACTAGCTAGGGCTCTTTTTAAGTGAAGAAAAGATCTAGGAAACATCTTGTGTTTTGTGCTATTTTTTTCTCTCTTTGCCCTTTTCTTTATCATATTCTTCATCTTTCTAGCTAGGACTTTGTTTATTCTGTTGAATGAAATCAATGATATAGCAATATCTTATTTCATCTAATTCTCTCTTGTCCTTTTTCTTTATAGTGTGGATTCTAAGGTCTCAATATCAATGGTGATTATAAGTTAGATAAATGTCAAATTAGGGTGAATGCCGATTCGTAAGGGTAGTTATAAGTTGGAAGGGTTTGCTTGATCATGAGGGGCCCTCACAAGTTCTGGTTTATTTAGTTTTTATGAGGAACGTCTTGGGAATATTATTTGTGTACATGTAATATCATAAAATATAATTATTTCAATTTTTATACTAAAACAGTTCAAACGGAAGAGTGCTATAACTGGAAATAAAGCTGAAAAATTCATGGGCACAAGGTGATAAAGATATATAAAATAAAAATTAGTGTTAGGAATCTAGAGCACACAATAATACGCTCTCTATTTTTTTTTCCAATAGTGTGTTTAACTAAAAGAACATTTCATAAGTAAGTAAAAATAGTAAATAGGGTGAAGAACAAAAGAAAATACTCAAAACTTTCAAATGGAAATTAATGAAATGATAAAATAAAAATTCATATGTGAGAAATAAGCAATAAATTTTAAGAAAAAAATATTACATAATGAATAATACATATCAAAATAATATATAACTCTAAAATGTAGAAAATAATATGTATTTCTTTAATATAATGTAGTTTTAAAATGACATGGAAAACATGTTACAATATAAAATGAGTCAAAAGAATCTTTTATATGTGTATTGAACTTTTGAAAATGGTAAGAAGCTTAAAAGCCCCATTGGTACATAGCTTAGTGCCGAGACATCTCCTAACCTTTCACTGGCTGTAGTGTTGATGGGGAAGGATTTAATCGTTGTATATGGGTGTGTGAGTAATTACTATTAAAAAAAAAAAAAGAAGTTCAAAAATTGTATAGTTACTTAAAGAAAAGAAAAACTTAAGTAATGCATGAGCCCCAAATAAGAATTTGAGCTATTTTAAATAAAATAATACACCAAAAAGCCATTATTACGAGTGTGTAGAAAATTGATTGGTGAAAAAACAACATAAAAAATTACAGTTAAATTATTGCATCCAAGTTTTTCCCCTACTTCATGGTTCTTCCATGCTCAAAAGTATTATTAGCCCTCTCATCTTCATTTATTCAAGTCAATTGCTTCAAATACATACCTTATTTACCTCAGTTGAGAGCCATAAAAGTATATAAACTAATTAACATAAGCTTGACAACTATGCCTTTTGATTGATTTAAATCTTTAGTTAGTTAGAAAACCCGATAATAGAAACCATGACAAAATACACAAAGAACTCAGCATTCACTTATGAACAGAAAATGATATATATGAAAAAGAAAAATGAGAAAATTTAAAATTTTAAAGTAAAACAAGATCACTAACAACCCAATAAATGCCATGTTTATATCATTTAAGTGAACCAATTATCAAATATCCACTTGAAATCTACATGCTCTTGATACTATGGGGCCATAGAGATTGCATCATACCAACAAGTCTCATCTCTTAAACAACTCCTGCAATCAAGAAACATCAATTTAACCTATATGTTTACATTCATAAAACGAAATGGATTAAATTAAGATTCATGAGTTTTTATTAGTAAGTATGTTTACACTAGCAATTATACCGTACTGATATCCTCATGATATATCTATAATGATTCATTTTGTTAAAATCTTTACAAAATATTGGCTTTTACTAGCTACCCATATTTTCACAATATCGAACTAAGAAACTCAAAAGAAGAAAGGTCACCAACTTCAGAAAATGAGCTTACCTAGTGGTGGAAAAATGAAGAAAGAGAAACAGAGATACCAGGAAGAGAAAGACATACGAGGCAAGTTGTGGGAAGAGAGAGAGAGAGAGAGAGAGAGAGAGAGAGAGAGCTCCTACTGCCTGCAGCATGATGTAGTTTTGTCATCACTGCCTCCTATTGTTATTACTTTTGCTGCTGCTTCTTCCTATTCCTACTCTTTTTTATCCCTTTCCTTTCCTCCTTTTTTCCACGAATAAGAGGGGCAAATGCTCTTTAACCTTTTATTCATTTTAAAGTATAGATCCTATAATGCTTGAACTCACATGAAATTTGTAGGGTTTATAGTGGGTTATGAATATTGGGAAGTACATTTAATGAAGACCCAAACAAGAGGTGGGCATTTATTTTGAGTAGTTTAAAATCTCAAACTCACTAAACAGCCTTATGAATTTTTTCATAAGTTCAGGACATGTGGTTGAGATTGAGTGACGAGCTAGTCTCACTAAATAAACATAACTTTAACATCAATCCATCTAAAAAACATGTATGAGTCACTACGGGCCATAATCAAAGTTTCTGTTTTTTGACTAGCATTTAATCACATTTGATCAGGTAGCTGATAACACATATTAAACCTAATTTCTTATAGATGGCTAGATATTAAAATTCTATATTTGATAGGCCAGTGACTCTAATTAGGTACTATGGTCAACTTAATGGCTTACACAACTTTTGTGTGAGAATTTTTTTAATATTTTAGAATTCTTATTTTTTCCCCAGATTTTTTAGGATGCACAGTTTTTGAGATCAACCACAATACCCATCATGACCAAATATTGTACTTCGGTTGGAAATCATTTTGAACATAGTTGGTAACAGGTGAAGAATCTCATAGATTTGATGATTCTTCACTATCACTGGAATAAGGATTTTTCACTGGAGATTTGTATAGTCGATGATTTCACATTGATATTGGTGTGAATCGATGCATATTCAAATCTTATGGGAGGTGGTTGGATATGAAAATCCTAACAAATGAAGAATTTCATTCGTCCAAATCCTCAAAGATTTACAATTACCAAATATGGATTTATCATAACTTCAGGAAAACCGAAAACTTTTTCCTCAAAGATTTGGTTGCAAACGTGACCTTCATTTTTTTTTTTTTTCCAAGTAACTCTATGTCAAGACTATGACAAGGAAAAGGGAAGTCCCAAAAGACAATATGAACTTGAGTAAAGAAAATGAATTGCATATCAAGTAGGATCAGGCAACTACCATGGAGATTCGGAGATCACCTACTAAAGATCGACCTCCCCGAGTTCACTCTTCACTATCCAAAGGTAGGATGGACACCTTGATCATAGAACTAGAAGATGGATAGTTCAGATCGACCAAAGATTAATGATTTCACTGGTTTCCAATCCTTTCTCTTTCTCTTATTCTCTCTCTTTCTCACCACAGTTTTAGGAATAATATGCACAGGGATAACCCCTCCTTTATATATGTAATAGGTGTTTCCTCTTTTGAATGAGATATTTGTTTCCTTGAGATACTTTCAAGTACCTACTTAAGAATCTTACCTTTATAAAGATCTTCTCAACATGCTTAAGAAACTTATCTTAGAAAGAGAAATAAGATTTAAATTCTAATGAAAAATCCAATAATCATATCAAAGTGTGGGCACATATAATTTGTTAGTTGGGGCAGCCCAACCTGCGATATTATGCGGGCCCAATATTACAGATGCCAACTAGACATTTCTTCTTCTTAGGAAACACTGAGTGAAGAGTTCACAAGTTTAACCATAATAGGCCTCCTTTAATAACAAATCATTATGCAAGAAGAAGGATGTGAGAAGAGATTGAGTATTAATTAGAAGATATAAGATGTTTCAACCTTGGATAAAAAAAGGCGAAAAGGGCAAAGCTCTCCACAACTCAATGTGGATTATTTTTTACCAAAACAATAAAATAAAAATCAATGTGGATTATAAACTATTAGGTTGTGGCTGTAGTGAAGGCACAGATATGCGAAGGTGTGGTTGCTACAAACGTGATCCAGGATTGCATCAGTTTAGATAAAGTATTACTGGTAGGATCAACGACTGCCTCCTAGAGATTAGTCATGTGTGAGTCATGACTCTTCATGATCTGAGGGCTAAGATGGACTCTCCAGATGTGGAAGAAGAAGGAAGGGTCGGATCTAATGGGAAGAAGAAAGAACTTTTGGGTTGTTATAGGACCAACAAACCCTCTTCTTCTATTCCTCGTTAAGCTGCCTTTTATGGGAAGTTTTATGGCAAGAGTGATCAAATCAATTCAAATAGAGAAGCGTTCTAGGGATAGAGATTAGGTCCAAATTCAAAGGATTTTTATCCTTTATCACTATGGTAAGGATTAATTCATCTCATTTTGGCAATTTTTAATGCTTGTCTTGTGAGAGGCATAACATTGTGGTTTAGGTCTAATCACATCTAAACACAAGTAGGCAGTAAAAAAGAGCCTTATAATGGCAACACATTCATTTTAAGTTTCTTTAGCTAACCAAAGTTTCTTTAGCTAAATATTCCTGTCAAAAACCATGTAATATAAATACTTTTCAATACTCTTTTTTGGATGGAGCCCATTTCTCAACAATTCATTGTTCGTGTAGGAATAAGTAAATTTATAAAATAGTAAGTTTCTAAGAGAATGAATGGTTTGCCTTTGAATTAATAGAGTTATTTGATTTGAAATATAAGATTCACTTTGAGAGAGAACATTTTTTTTTTTACATCAAGGAGAAAAATGACTATCATCATTCTACTTCTTCAGTAATTTACTCATGTGATCTTTCACCCTTTCCATCATAGTGACATTATCTTATAATCTCCCACCCTCTTTACCCTTTTTCATAACAGTGACATTATCTTGTAATCTTTCCGTCTCTTCTGCATCCTCTAACCCTTTTCCATTTATTATCAGACACCATATCTAATTTTATGGTGTTTTGTTCAATGCATCTATTTCAATCTTGAGAGGAACATGCAGCAAGGGTTGCAAGGTAAGAGAGGGCAATCGGTGGCAAAAGAGGCAAGCGAAGCGAGAGGGCTGTAAGAGAGAGGTGGGGAGGTTAATAGCACGTTCGTGTAACACTATTTCTGCATAAAAATGATTTATTTTCCCATACACAATTACATTTCCAGCAGTTTGACGTAGCACTTTTGATTGTAAGGAGAGAAAAAAAACTATTAATTCCTCTAATTTGTAGAAAATAATTTATTGGGAGGTGGAGGAGAGGTTGGAAGCACTTTTCCACAGAAAAAAAATTTGCGGTAGCAAAAACTAGCATTACACATGCTAGGATGATAGGTTCGATTTCTTAAAGATAAGGATTAATTTCCTTTATATATATATATATATATATATATATATATATATATAAAAGCTTGTGTTTATGAAAGCTACAATGATTTTATCTGAGTGGTAGTGTCTCATAAAATCCTTTATGGTATCAAAGTGAAAGATCGCCACATGGTCTTATCTCTTATGCTTCTGCGATAATCTCACTATCACTTTTTTCTCCTCAATAATTTCAAAGCATTCTCCCTCGTCCATGCATCATCTAAACTTTACGATATTTACCATCTTCATCAAGTTGCATAATGAACGTTGCTGCAAGAATCACGAGAGAACTGATCTACACCATTGACACTGATGGATACAAAAAATAGCAGGTTATTGAAATGATAGAACCTGCGAGACAAACATTGATTACCAACAAAGATAATGATTATATACGATATCAGGAGAGATTAGATTTTTTTTGTTTTTTTAATGTTAATAATTGCATGAACCTTTTTTTTTTTTTTTTGTGAAAGCACGGGAGTTTGGATGATAGGTTAAATTCCTTGAAGATAAGGACTAATTACCTTTCCTTAAAGATAGGATTAATTTGAATTTGATTTGAATTGAATTAATCCTTTCTCTCTCTGTATATATAGAAGCTTGTATTACTAAAAAGTTACAGTGATTTTATTTTAGTGGAAGTGTCTCTTGAGATTCTTTAACACAAACGCGCCCAAAGGATTATATCGTATTAATATGTACTATATATTAAACAAAAGACACATATATGTTATATACATATGTATAAACCTAGCTAGTAATTTGGTACCTCTCTAGAGGTTGAAGGTTAACCCATATCTAACTCGTTTTTTTTTTTTTTTTTTTTTTTTTTTTTTTTAAATGGTCTGGTAATTATTAAACATGACCTTGCCTACATGGATCTAACAGGAGTACATGGCCTTAAACAGAATTGATTGGCGTCGTCAAATCTATATAGCCGACCACACATAGTAGGAAAAGGCTTGGTTTGGTTTGGTCTGGTCTGGTAACCCACCTCACGCAATGCGGGCCGACCTGACCGGACCCATATAACTGCATCCAACATGGTTCAACCCCTTTAACCGGTACTAACCCTGCCCAAGTTGTAGATGTTTAGCTCAATCCCAATCAATTCAAGTATAAAAGTTATATTTGAGTTTAGTTGTAAGCTTGAAAAGCCTGAAATACAAACTACTATACTGTTGAAGTCGATTTAGATTTGCGGGTCAGCCTATATATCCCAATCCATTCATGCAGGTTATGTAGGTCAACTTTCAGTTGGTCCTTTTTTTCAACTGTAGGTTAGATTTATTTGGACCATGACTCATATTTTTATGATGCCGGTAGGGTTTGCAGATCAAATGTGGGCTGGATATGAGTTGAGTTTGTGTTTACTCCTAGTATTGCATAATTAATATAATGTCATCTATGACAAGCATACGTTACGAATTATATGAGTTTTAATTAAACTTTTACGAAGTTCAATCTACACATGAGTATTTTCAAGAAAGGCTCTATTTGGCTTGTTAACATTATAACCTAGCTCAAGCTAGGCGAAGCTCCTCTTGGCTGTTCAAGCCAAGTCCAAGTGGGGCTAAGTAGGCTCAGTTTGGCTTTTTTACACCCTTATTTCATAGGATATTTTGATATATTGTGAGGGTCTCTATTAGAGGGAGTTTGTGTAAAAAGATGATTAATCCGCTCTTTATTGGTTTCAATTTCTATAGAAGAAAATGAATCATGCATTCCTACCACTCTTATGGGAAGTCAAAGTCCTCTATATAGAAAAATCAATTCATTTTCTTTTCTTGTCCTACATATAAATGATGGATTTACATGTAGAGACTCAGACGCGCTGTCAGAGACACGTGCGTTCCAGCGATTAAAAAGCTCCACGGATCACTCCTCCTTTGTCTAGTTTACCGGAATGGAAAGTATTCAACCTTAGGACGCCTCTCTTATCCTTATATATAGAATTCCTAAAAAGTCCCACTTATTAGAGACTCCTTTGTCAAGAAACCTATAGTTCATTGATTCTGTTGAGAGTCTTATTTGTTGGCACAAATCAAGTCTTAGTTTAAGTGAGATTATATTGTCTACTTGCCTATGCCATGCTTGATTTGACATGAGATCCATTACATGCGGGCCAAACATATGATAGAAGGGTCGCATGAAACAACAAAAGAGTGGGTTGCATGGGAATCGAGCTATTTTTCTTTCTATTGTTGAATCATCTCATTATACAATCATACCTTGCTATTTTCTATCTATTCTCAGTTTTAAGTTTAAAGCTTAAGTGGTGTTCCAGGTAGCTGCTTCATATCTTCTTTTTCCTCTTTAACTTCCTCTTTGGGCTTTTTATGAAGGTCTTTGATTCTAAAAATTATATTACACGTTGTCTTAAATTCTCTCTCTCTTTTTTTTCTCGAAGCTGATATAATTATTGAATACAGAGCTGTGAAGCATAAAGAGAGCTGTGTCTTAGTTACAGTATTTGAAAGAAAGAAGGACTAGCAGTAATTGTTTTTAAATTGCAAATGGCAAGAGCTACTCTCCCACCAGGTGTTCGATTCCATCCAACTGACGTTGAGCTGCTTCTGTACTATCTAAAAAGGAAGGTCTTGGGAAAGCCACTTCCATTTGATGTTATTTCTGAGATTGAAATATCAAAGTATTCTCCATGGGATCTGAAAGGTATGGTCCATATGTATCATTATAACATATTTTTTTTTCTTGAAAAATGGGCATTCTTTGTAGCAGCTTATATTGTTAAGTTGAATATCTTCTATTGCCCGGAGGGCAGATTTTGGTTCCACTTGTTAAATGGGGATTGCAGTATGTGCTAATATTTGTACTCGTTTGAGCTATTGAGAACATTGCATTTAATTTGTAGTTTCTTCATAAAGCACTTGGTTTTCATTTTCATTTTTTTTTTTGTTGGGTAAATTAGTGGCAAGGGTAGGGGGAAAAAGTCTTCCTTGAAGAGGACACTATGTTAATAATAATAATAATAATAATAAAGGGGGCCACTATGTGGAATATACATATGACAATTTTGAAAAATTTAGGAGTGACATTCGAAATTTTCAGAAAATTCAGAGGGATCATCGCTTGGCCCCCCACCCTAGTCAGTATTTACTTCAAAATTTTCACCCAATACAACACTAATCAATATTTTAAGTTCATCATCCAATATATGTTGCATATTTTCTTAAAAACAATAATAAAAGAAAATGATGGAGGAGATGAAAAGAATTAATGAGAAAATTGATTATGGTTAAGTCTTTCTCTCATTAATTTCAACAGCTATTTTATCTTTAATTTCGAACTGCTATTTCTCTCCAACAGCTATTTCTCTCATAACTCTCTCCCTTGTAACTCTCTAACGGCTCTTTTTGGCAAAACTCTATATAAAGCATTTACCAAGGACTTGGAAAAACATACATACTCATATACTAGTCCCATACAATTCCCTCTCAAATTCTTATTTTTCTACCAAGAAAACTCTTTTCAATTTTTTTTATTTAGGGCAATTCCATATTTCTATCTCTTGTGTGCAGACTTTTTTTTTTTTTTTTTTTTGCAAAAAGGATATTTCATTCCACACAGAATCAACCAAACAACACCACCACAAAACAAGCAACTACCAGACTAACTCCTATCCCAAACAACATTTTAGCAGAATTATGGGCAACTCCATTGAGAGACCTAGGGCATGTTTGTGTAACACATTTCAGCAGAAAAAGAGGCGGTTTTCCACAGAAAATCGATTTTTCCTGTGTTTGGTGCAGCACAATTCTGCGGAATCGCATTTCCGCCATGTCATCAATTTCCTTGATAAGTGTGGAAATGAAGTTCCCATGGGGGGCCATCGGACTTCCATTTTCGTAGAAAAGCAAACCACCCCAAACCACCCCCCCCCCCCCCCACTTCATAAGGCTCATTTCCTTGTGAGGAACGAACCACCATCGAGAGCTTTTGAAACAAAAAATGGGTTCGAAACCCAAGCACATTGATCTCAATCTTCTGCATCTTCCTCATCTGTAAATGGCAATATATCTCAATCTTCCTCTCCAGTTTCTTCTCTCCCTTTCCCCCTCTCTTTGGGCTCTTCTCTTTGATTGAGATTCGACAAAATGGAAAGGGTTCATAACAGGGCGTAGTTCATGTGATGCGTGGAGTAGAGACAATGATGGGATCTCGATCTTCCTCTCCGGTTTCTTCTCTCCCTTTCCCCCTCTCTCTGGGCTCTTCTCTTTGATTGAGATTTGAAAAATGGAAAGGGGGCTTGGTTTATGTGATGCGTGGAGTAGAGACGATGATGGAATATCGATCTTCCTCTCTAGTTTCTTCTGTCCCTTTCTCCCTCTCTCTGGGCTCCTCTCTGATTGAGATTTAAAAAATGGCAAGGGTTTAAAACAGAGCTTGGTTCAGGTGATGGCAGAGTTGAGACAGTGGTGGTGGCTTTTGCAAAGGATTGCAATGATAGTGATGGTGGTGGAGCGATGGTGATGGTGGTGTAGTAGAGGGCTACAACAATGGTGATGATGGTGGAGTTGAGACAGATAGTGATGGTGATGATGTCTGGGTCGATGGTCGGGTTGATGATTATCTCTCAGGATCATGGATTAATTTGGGCCCGTATTAGATGATGATGGATTTGGCGATGAGTTGTGCAGTGGGCATCTATTTTGATGACGATGGTGGTCCATAATTGATGAGACAAAGGAGAAGATGGATTTGATGATGGGTTGTGTAATGGGTCCAAACTAAGGAATCTATGACAGCACCAAACATAATCAAGACCAATGCACAGTGGGAAAGAAAAACTACACCAAACATGATTTTTTGACTTCCATTGAAGCCATTTTCCGTGGTATTCATTTACTGAAGAATTAGCTGATGTGACAATTTCCTCATTCCGTGGAAAAGGCTTGAACACAAACGTGCCCCTAAGGATTTGGGAAAAAGCAATGAATTCAATGTCTTGCAAAATAGTATCAATTTCCCAGTCGCTCCTACCATTAATTGCTTGGATGATTTTCATTGTGTTTGACAAAAAGATAACTTTTGAGAACCCTGGGCTCTCGCTTCCTTCATCGCAAAAATGATAGCTCTCGTTTCTGCTTTATTAAAGGAATAGACATTTGGCCCATCAGAGAACCCTACATCCAAAAGCAAGCCATTAAACCATAATGAATTACCAAAGCCAGCCTTCCCATCAAGGGATCTAAAGGCGGCATCAAGCAAATGAGGGCTACATCCTTTTCCATCCTTAATCCAAATTCATTATCCCCCTTTATATTTAAATGGTTCGGGATATCAAGGAAATTCAGAATTCCTCAACAACTCTTTTTGCCATATACAAAGTACTAAGTGGATGGATTTCTTTACCCCTATGTATTAATTCATTTCTCCTCTTCTAAATGGCCTATCCAAAGAGCTATAATCCATGCTTTAGAATGAGAATTAGAAAGAGGACTATATGAAGCATTTGACTCGCATACGGTCCTCTACCACTCCTGGATTTGAAGAGAGGAAAACATTTGAGGGAGGAGACCAAGAGTAGAGCCGAACCACATGGCTCTTGCATGGTTACAATGAAATAAAGCATGCTCAATAGACTCTACATTGGATTCACAAATAGGACATAAATCACTTGGACTAAAATTTTTATCATAAAGCAATCTATGAACCTAAATGGTTTTGTTGAGATACTTCTAGCCAAAGAAGAGCACCCTTTGGGGCAGAGGGATTTTCCGTGGTCTTTTCTATTTGATGAAGAGAACGCTACTATCATCGTTATTTTTACATAATGATTTATAAGCAGGTTTTGTAGTTAGCGTACTATGTTTAGTTAACGACCAAACCCTAGACTCATCTCTTCTTTGCTATAGACCATAAATTTTGAATATATATCATTAATAAATTCAGTTGCTTCCGTAAACCTCTCCAAAATCATGAGTTGCCCATTTTAAATTCCGTTTCCCATAAGGGCTTATTTAAGCAATACTGGCTTTGAGGACTCTAAAGCATAAGAGATCTTGGTTGGTTAAGCATTGCCAACTCGAATTAGGCAAAAGAGCCGTATCCCCAAACCTCCTTCCTCAATGGATTTACAAATTTGACTCCGTTTGATTGTATGAAGTTCTTCTTTTTCTTAGATTCTCCCCAAAAGAATTTTCTAAACATCTTTCAATGGATCAAATAGTCTTCGAAGCTGGGATTCAGAGGACTAACATATTATAGACCGGAATTTCGGAGGCAACTAATTTGATGAGTGTATTTCTACCAGCTTAAGATAGAAGATGAATATGCCAAGTCATGATTTTAGATTTGACTATAGAGATAAGGGACTGAAAACTACTAGATTTGTTTCTTTTAATGAAAAGAGGGTTACCCAAATATTTTTCATTAGCTTTCATGAGTCTAACATCAAGAATTCTGATGAGCTTCCTACATCGAAGGCGGCAAGTGCCCGTACTAAAATATGCGGCGGATTTGTCCAGATTAACAAGTTGTCCGGACATAAAACAATAATCTTCTAAAAAATAGCAGACAACTCTAAAGGATAGTGTTACAAAAAAGAAGATTGTCATCTGTAAAAAAATAAATGTGATATGGAAGGTGCACTTCTTGCAACTTTAGCTCCATGTATTATACCATCTTTTTCTGCTTTAAGGAGCATGCGAGACAAAAGTTATGCTCCTAAGATGAATAGGTATGGAGATCTCTTGAATCAAGACTTGAGATAAAATCGGGCATTGTATATTTCTTGGAGACAAATTTTCTATTACAAACCACCTGCATGTGGGGAAAATATTGTCGTTAAGAAAGTATTAGGTTATTCCTTGCGCCTTGCCTATTTTTTGTGCTTTCTTATTTTCCCCAAATTTTATTATCCAGCCATTTTTTCTCATATTTTTCCAACAATATATTGGTATCACATGTCTCAATATAACTGATAAATAGGACTCCATTGTTATCCATGTCACAGATATTGGCAATATTTTGAAAATATTCTGATATTTAACTATTTTTTATGCAATGAAAATTACTTGATATTCTTGAAATATTACCAAACTTGAGAAGGCTACAACAATATCATTAAGTTTGCAATAAAATCATGGTAATAATGATAAAAATGGAAACATTTTGAAAAGCTCTCCAAACCCCAAAAGATTATGTATTTCTATTTGTCTCCATATTTCAAAACAGGAACGTTTAATGTGGTGTTAATTATCCAGACCGAATCTATACTTTCTTGATATCCAATAACCATCACACAAATACTTGTGATAGTAATTGGAACTCTTAATAGTTTTGCTTTTGGATGCAGATAAATCATGCTTGAAAAGTAGGGATCTTGAGTGGCATTTCTTTTGCCGTCGAGATAGGAAGTACACAAGTGGGTCAAGAGCAAACCGGGCCACTATTGGTGGATACTGGAAGACCACAGGAAAGGATAGAAATATCCTGAATAACTCTAAACTTGTAGGGACGAAGAAAACTTTGGTTTATCATCATGGCAAGGCACCCCAAGGCACAAGAACTGACTGGGTGATGTATGAGTTTAGGCTCCAAGACAGTGATCTGGAAGACAAAGGCATCTCACAGGTAATCTGATCACATGGTCATAAATTACTAGTTCAACTGCAATTATTTAATTGATATAAGGAATGGATGCAACTTGGATCAGGTCTAATCCAAACCCAATTGACTGAACCCGAGCTTAGGTTGGGTTGAATTTTGAACTAGGTAGATGCATAAATCTGAAAAAACTGTGGTTTTCAACTCGTTTAAATTCATGAGGATTTGACAATTGCCAAACATGGATTTCCCAAATTTTTGGATAAAACTAGTGAGGAATCTCTAAAAATTTAGCTGTCAAACTTGAAACGGGAATCACTTATGAGACAAATTTTTTCTTTTCCATTGGTTTAATTCTTTTGACATTCGAATTCCTATAACGATTTGTATGTTATGTTCCTGCTTTGGACAAGAATTAGCACTGGTGTGATAAAAGTCTAGTATAATGTGACATTAACTGTTCTTTCACTGTACACCACCAGTCCCTAATAGGCTTTCAAGATCATTCTGGTAATTAGAACGAAAAATAAATATTCTCTCACTGTATGACTCTATAGATTTCGTAAATCAATCAATAATATTAATCTTGAGGTGGCGAAGAGTGAAGGCCGAAAGAGTTGTAGTAGTTTAAAAATTGCTCTCTTATATATCAACACTGTCTGCATTTGCTAAACTATGCTCTTAAAATTGGGTTGCAGGATAGATACGTAGTATGCAAGATTTTTGAAAAGCGTGGCCGAGGCCCAAGAAGAGGTGAACCACTTGTGGCCTCATTCATAGAGGAAGAATGGGATGACGATGAAATGAATGGTTCTTTCGTACTTTATCCATTTGCAAATCCAAGTTCCTCTAAGCCACCTAATCCCCAAACAAAGCCGCTATTTCCTGAAGAAAGAAGAGGTCCTATTGCACGGGAGAATGGTTCTTCACTTGAGCATTTCAATCCTACCATACTGTTGCAGGAGCTGTCTAACAATCATCGGCGTGCTTTAGTTTCCCGCAAAAGAGGTATTGAGGAGGTTAGTATACTAAACTAGCTATTTTTGAAAGACCCTTCGTTACTGTTACTGGGTCCCTTTATCCAAGTTTCTAAATGGGTATGGAGAAGCTGGAGTTAATCATTCCAAATCCACAGGGTCATATTCAAGGTGGAGCTGTTCTTGGAGGTGATAAGAACTTTTATGGTTTAAAGGGCAATGAGACCTTTCAGTTGTTTTTTCCTTCTGGCATTCCTACTACTTTACCTATGCCTGCAAATCTCCAAAATCTGGGCATAACAAATCTCTCAGTTAACCTCAAGAAATACCGTGACCATGTAATTGGGCATTTTCTTGAAAAAGGTGAAGCTCCTGTGCCAAGGGAGGATGATTCTTCACCTGAGCGCTCCAATGCTCGTATACTGATTGAGGAACTGAACGATCGTGGTGATGATGTTGATGAGGTAAGTAACTATATTAGCAGTAACATTTTGGATTTCTTTCCATTATTTGAGGTAGCAGTATCATAATAATCAGTATTAAACCCATAGTTCATTTTAAGTAGCCTATGTGAGGTTCATTTTGAGTAGCCTCAGTCTTCGGCCAGGTATGTTCTCATTAACTCAACAATTTGCAATGTCTTTCCTCACTGCTTATTAATGATCTTTATTGGTGCTCTCCTTCTGATAATTTCTTGAACATGTAAACCTTTGGTACATCTTAGGAGCATGGTTTATGTTTGTAGTCTTTTATGTACATATTTGCACCATTACAAGCAACATTCCCATCAGCATGTGCTCATTCTTAGTTCTATCTTTCCTGGTGACTCAACAATATATATTTTTGCTTCTCATTTCTTTGTCACCCAACATTTACCTTCATATAATATAGCACATCTAGCCATAGACTTGTAGAAAGGCCCATTTAGTCAAGTAGCACTCTATGGTCATATAACAATGCACAGGCTTTTCTCCACTTTACTTCCAAAGTATGGATCCTATTTGCTTTATCAGGCTCAAATATTTTGGTCTGCTTACTTCTTACTCTAATGTACCCAATTCTTCTATCACACAGTGGCATATACTTATTCTCAATTTTTTGCCAATTGAACTTCCCTACTCTTAATCCATTTGAATTTGCATTCTGTGCTACCAACTTAAAACCCATTTGACATTAATGTCATTATCGAAACTTCTAGATCATCATTTGCTTGCTTTGATCTCTCACTAATGAGTACCAGATCTCTGCAAACAACATGTACTTCGGAACTGCATCTTGTGCATGTGTTGTTAATGTGTCCGTGATTAAGGCGAATAACTTTGGGGCTCAAAGTGAATCTACAGTCCACCTCCAACTGGTGTTCAAACATATACCAATAAATTTTTCACATTTGTTTTTGCCCAATCATACATGTCTTGTATAATTTCCGTACAACATAGAATGTATCTTTTTTCATTCATGTCTGTCAAATTAATAGGTTACCTCTCAATTGAGAAAATTATATGTAAACTCCTTCTTTAAAGTTTTTCATGTGTTACCTTAATATGAAAATGGCTTCTGTAGGAGATCCATAACCCAAACTTGTCCTCCCAATTATTTTGCTTATAAATTTAAGTTGCTTAGTAGTTTTTATAATTCTAGATACTCATTTTGCTCTTGTCAAATAGGACCAAGGTGCTCTTTCTACATCTGATGAGAATGTTCCTCATACTCGAGATTTTATTGGACAACTTGATAAGAAGTGAACCCTTCAGAACTGATACTTCAGTATGTATTTTGAGATGCTTCATATGTTTGTTTGTTTTAATTATTTTTGCAGTTGGCCTCAAACATTATATTAAGATATTGATAATTGGAAGTGGTATGTTGACAGGTTGACAATTGCGAATACAATTTGGAGAAGTGGGAAGTGGGATACTCAGCTGTTACAATAGCTTTGGCAGGACATACCTTTCACAAGCTGCAGGGTCCTTGCTATTAACTATTCGAATAATAAAAATCCTTGGAACTTGATAAAAAGACATGATGGTGTTTGTTGCTTCTGTTTAATGTTTTTTAAACTTTTAATGAAAGAGTCATGAACTTTATAGATTGATATTGGCAAGACAGTAAAAATATTGTCTGTATTCTCTTAATCTTTTTAGCCATTATCTTTTGTGGAACCTCTAAATATTTGTTCTGCAACCTCTGGTTTGTGTTTCTCCTATAGATGGTTTGATTTCTAATGTGGGCCTTTTCTGCTTGCAATGGGTGCCTACCTTGGCAGCTACGACCAGAAGTACTTTCTTGGTTCCCTCAATCACTATTGACACTGTTTTTTTGCAGGATTTTGATGGGTTTCATAATAATGTCATAGGAAGCAAGTACAATGAAAATTTTAGCACTCACTGGTACACTATATTGCAGCATCAAAATATTCTGCTCTGAGCGGAAGCTTTTTTTTTTTTTTTCCTGCCTTATTGAGTATTCTGGACCACCAATCACTTGGGCCTCAGAGAAAATGAGCCATGGTCCTAAAAACAATCTTGATCAGATGATCCTGGGGTGGTCATCCAACCGCTAGATTGTGGTGAAATCAGCTAGCAGTGATGACTTAGTGTGGACCTCCAAGGTACTGATGGCTGATCAGTACTGTAATTAGAATTTGTTTTGCAAGGAATATTATTTATGGGGCTGCCCCAATTGTGCGAGGATGTCGCAAACGTTTGCGCCAGTTTAGCATCAGTAGCTTTGATTGGCTCCATGTCAATCTAGCAGCAGAGATCTTCATTTTCTGTGAATTCTAACTTGATAATAATAGCCAAAACCAAAAGGATGCAAGGTTGCTGTCCAGAAACACTGTTGGTGGTCCAGTTGCCTTGATAATATTATATGTTGTTATCATTTTATTTGATGAGCAATGTTAACCCATAACCATGTCTTGTCAACATGAGCACCTTTCAACTGTGCTGAATGTTCGTGTCATTTTGGAGAAATTTGGTGAGAAATGCCTAATGATTATTGCCAAACGTGATCAAAGAGTCCCCAGTAATTCAACTTCAAGCCCAAGAGAATCCGTCAAAGAAGATGAGGTTGGCTACTTCGTCAGAAAACAAGTTGACATTGTCAAACCTTTTAATAATCTAGTACACATGTCCCCTCTAGATCAATGAGAACTCCAGTCTTGAATCCTTGGATAGCGGGCTTTATATATATATATATATATATATATATATATGTATATGGTTCCTTCGAATGTGGTGGATTTCTTGCTTTTGATGAGATAGAGAGGAAGAAGAAGAAGGAAAGAGGAAAAAAGAGGAGAAGAAAAGGAACGGAAAAGAAGAAGGAAGAGGGAGAGAGAAAGAGAGATATCAACATTTTTGTTCTTTCTCCTCTTTTTTTCCTTTGTCTTTTTCTCTCTCTTCATCTTCCTAAGGTGAAGAAGAGATACTTGGAGTGGCAAAAGAAGCATCATCCCTCACATCTTGTCCAGGTATTCTTATCATTCTTCTGATTTTCCCTGTATGCCGAACAAGGCTCTCTGGCACTTCATCTACTATAATTTGTTTGTCCCGGAATCAGCAATGGTCCACCACACACCGTTCAGGCGTTCACACCAAAGTTAGTTAGGTGTGAATTTGGGTATTGGGCCTACTTGGATGCTTTATAATTTCACCTAGGTTGTGTAGAAAATAATCCTGCCCTTCTGTCTTTAATCTGTAATGTTTAATAGCTTCAACCGTACCAATTTATTGAATTTTCAATCCAATGGTGAATAACAGTTGTATGAGTGACAAATATGTCTGGGTGCCGCTAATTCAAAATAGATCTGTATATGTATATGTGTATGTGCGTGTATTATCAACTTTAAGAAGGGCAATAATCTTTGTATATACAGTTCTTGGTTTAAAACTTTTCGTGTAAATTGAGATTGTTGAAGTTTGGTGTGAGGAAATACAAATAACAACTTAAGCATTTTGCTCCTTCATATGTTGACATATTTCACAGCACATTAGAGCAAAATTGAGTGTTTCAAGGTCAAGCTAGGGTTAAATCCGAGTTTGATATATGTTCCAAATAAGGTATCTAAGTTGATTTAGCTCATATTTTATTTGACCTTTGAGCTTGATTTAAATGCTTGTAAGCTGAGCTTGAGCTCATATTCTGAAAGCTCAAAACAAGCACCGACAAATCTTGAGCTTGACAATTTTACTAGGGAGCTGAGTTTGAGCAAAGTGAACCATGACTCTGTTCGACTAGTTGTCAAACCTAATTTGTGTATTTATATATGTAAATTGTGTATGCAGGGGTGAAACTTGGCGAGGACAAAGGGGCATAACCCCCTACAAATCTTGAAATACCCATAGAGGGGACTTCTATGATTTCTTACATATGGCCACACAAGAAAAACGTTTATTGGATAGTGGCCCCTCCAAGGGAATTTCCTCTTTCCACCCGTGTATATATGTATATCATTTTCAAAATTTCCAATTATACTTATATGTGATTTCCTCTAGAAATATAAGCATGAGTACTCAATTACATGAAACAAACAAACACTAAGCATACATAAATGGAATATTCATTGCTTAAATTTATATTTGCTAAAAATTAAGCATGTCCTTTTCAATTGAAAAGAAGTCAAGAATAATTTCAAATATATATATATATATATATAAACTAGAAATAGAGATGCAACTTTTCAACAATATTAAGCAACTGGTCTGTTATAATATGTAGGTGCAGTGAAAAACAATCGGCTAGTGTTTTTTGCGCTACACCCGATAGTGAAAGAAAGCTTCCAAATCTACTATGACATCACAAAGATTATGGGTGTGTTGATCGACCGGTTCATGATGCTCGAGAACTCTGATTGTGTGAAGGTGTTAGAGATATTTAGTCGAATTGCAAAGCAATTCAATGACTTAGACACATTCTATGCCTGGTGCAAGAAAGCATGCATTGCAAGGTCGTCCGACTTCCCGAAAGTTGAAAGGATTACACCCAAGAAGCTCAAGGTCATGGAAGAGTTCATCCACAAAAAGTCCACGTACATTGGTGAAACAACAAAAGGAGAAGCACCAAGAGCTAGAGATAGAGATCGATCAGGAACCCGACATTGAACTGCCTGCCAAAGATGATTTAACAACTTTAAAGGCATTACCAGAACCTGAAAATTCTACAGAAGTTGCATGTGAAGAGAAGAGAGAAGAGACCAAGAAAGAAAGGTGAAGGAGAATATGGAAGAAGTTGATCTCTTAAACTTAAAGGAAGGTACAGTATCCGTAGAAGAAGAATGAGATAAGTTAGCATTTGCGCTTTTCTCAGGAGAGTCGACACCTCCATCAGCATGGGAGGCTTTCGTCGACGGTTCGACAGATTGGGAGACTGCATTGGTGTAATCGGCAAGCAGTCTCTCCAATCAGAAGGCATCCCTTGGTGGCGGTTTCGACATGTTGATGCTAGACGGCATGTACCGGCAGGTGGCAGTGCCATCCTCCAGGAGTGCTAGCAGTATGCATTTGTGGTTGGGACATCGGGGTTGTTGGCAATGCCAATGCCACCTGTAGGAGGTGGTAGTGAGGACCCTTTTCGCAGCTTCTCTTGCGGTTGCACCGCCGACTTACATTCAAATGTCGGAGATGGAAAAGAAGCATCAACTGCCGGTGGAAGAGCAACTGATGTGGCAGCAGTATGCAAAGAATTTAGAGTCAAAGCCATATGTTCGTTTAGTAGTAGTTGTTGACCGTTTACTATTTGACTTGTAAAATGGTTTTATTGGGGTCATCTTGCATTGTTAGGGATCCATGCATTTTGAGTAGACTTGAAGAATATGTTAGGTGATGTAGGTTTTTGACAGGGGAATTCTAGAGTTCATGATCTTTGGCCGTTGACTTTGATGCTGGTCAACATGTAATGCAAGAGCGTCCATTTTGTAATGAGAAGCGCATGTTGATAATGGAGGATATTCAAGTGAATCTATTTCTCACCATAGGGTGAGGGACACTCTCTCCTTTTTGGAAAATTTTAAGTACAAAAGCACTTTTGTATTTTTTGAGAAGATTCTCTTCTGTACGACTTCTCAAAAAGGAGAGTGTCCATCACCCTATGGTAAGGGATATATGCACTTGAATATTTCTCATTGATAATATATATATATATATATATATATATATATATTTGGTAGAACATGTTGATATAATATTTGAAATGGCATAAGAATCCTCCTCATTTGTCAATAAAGAAAAAACAGTCTTGCCATATGCTTCTACCCGAAAAAAGAAAAAAAAAGGAAAAAAAGGAGATGGCAATGTACACATGAATCACTCTCTTTATGTATTGTGTTAATCATTTATTTTTCTTTTCATCAATCGAAGCATGCATGGATCCAACTTTTGATTTTGTCAAGAAAATAGAAATAGACGCATGTGGAAATAAAAGACTTTCAACAAATGATATGCTCTTATGTTCTTAATGGATTTTCAACGACTCAAAAATGTTACCTGTCTTTTCTTTTCCCTTGAATTTTAGTGTCTGTTTTTCATATCTTTGGGTATGTAAAATACAAAAGGTTTGAAGAAAACTAGATACAAGAGGAAGAAATCGCTTTGCATAAAATGCTACAAATCCCATTAAGAAAACAAGTCTTTTAAGTAAAATCCTGCTTGTAGGCTTTTTAGCAAGGAAAGGGGGAAAAAAATAGAATATCATTTTCGGACTTGTTTGTTTAGAGGTATTGCTTACTAGAATTATAAGTGTTGGAAATACCTGACACTACTGTCATAATAATAATAATATTATTATTATTATTATTTTTGAGCATTTGAGATTCTCCATGCAAAGTCACTTTCATTTTTAAAACTTTTAGAATTACAACTTTTTTAATGTCTACTAAAATCATTTGAACTAGGAGAAAGTAAGATTGGATAATGAAGTTGTAGTGGTGTTTTCTTAAATAATTATCCAAGTTGGGTAGAACACAATTTTCATCACCTACAATTAGATCTATATCATCTTCAACAGAACATATAAATTGAAGTATAATTGGAGAAAACAATAATGGATATCAAGTACCCAATGAAAATATGATATAAAACTCTAAACATTCCATGCTTCCCAATACAGCCCAACAAACTTCTTTTCATGTCTTGGCAAGAAGCCCAGATAAAATACTTTAATCAGTGACACTTGTACTGAAAATGTGTCCCCTTTGCAATGGGCATGGCATTATATCATATCATCTAATAAAAATGTATTGATATAAAGTTATGTGACAGTACAATCTTACATGGTGGGCCATGTTATCTTCTTCATTTAATGGAAACATGGGAAGGATGTGGATTATTTCATTGCCTTTTAATTTGGGTAAGAACTTGTCTAAGGTGGGCCACTGGTTTTAACTAGCTAGATTGCTTCTTAATAAATGAGGCATTGGATCATCCTCTGATATTACTCTTGATGGAACTTGGATCTATACCCACCTCTGGTGATTATCCACCGTTGATCTGGTGAGCCCTATTGTGGATATGTTATTCATCATTTTTTAACCAGGCTTGAGCCGTAGACCCAATTATCAGACTAGACTTAGTTAACAGCATGGCCCAAAAGATGGACCCGTATCTAGCCTCAATCAGCATTTGGGCATTAAAAAGAATGGTTCCATACCCGAATTTATCAGGTTAGGTTCTTCCAATACCCACCTCAATTTTTGTTCTAAGTCCACACCCGCATAGGTGATGGTGGCAGAGACATTTCTTCCCCAATGGGAGTACTTGGGTAGCAGTCTTATGAGCTTGTGTGATTAGAAGAATTTTGAAAACTCTTGTCCAAGGAGAATTATTGGGAACTTTTATTTATTTATTTATTTATTTTTATAAAGGAGGGTGTCCCAGCCATTTGAATCGGACTGATCCCTACAAGTCTAGGGAGAGTCGGGTAAATTTCCTGTGGCTCCAATGTGGCAGCGTAGTTTCGAACTCTCAACCTTCATGAACAAATTGTGGCCTTGGACGTACTCAACTATCCCTCGAGGGTATGAATTCTTATATCTAAAGTTGTCCAATTGATTTTCAAAATGCTCAAGTTCAATCAAACATTTCGAAAGCTGGAATTCTAAGAATTCTTAAAACCAAAAGAAGAGAGAGAAAAAAAATTCTCAAAATTAATCTATAACAAGATTATCCTCACATTGAGTTTGAAACAACTCAAGGTCATGGTTCAGATCGAGTTCGACCCGACTCAAGTGGTCCACATGGCATGGAATAAAAGAGGCTTACGTCATGACCCCTCTATTGTGACATAAGACACGTGCACTCGGTACGAAAACTTCCAACTCATTCAGTAAACCGAGGTCCACTGTTGTCCTCACGTACGGATATTGGGCATTTGATAAAACGATCGTGGTGGGGCCCACAATAATGATCAACGGCCCCAATTCCATATCACGAGCTCACACTGAATTTTGTCCCTTGTAACGTCTCTTCTTCACATGACTCCTGTCGTCATCTAAAGTTGTCACCATCACCAGGCTCTTATCCATCTGCTGATCACACTTTCTGGTGCACTCGCTGATCACTTAGCCAGACCTCGTAAAAATGATGCATTGGGCGTAACCGCGCGGAAAAGCATATGTCCATCTCCAACAGCAACCATGTCGCTGACTACAAAAATAAACCGCGAACGGTCCGGCACTTGTCGTGACCACCGAACCGCATCTAGGTATCCTGGCCACGCACAAAGCATGAAAAGTAAAGATGTAAATGGGTATCTGATTTCTCGATTATCGAGAGGTTTCGACATATTAAAAATCAAATTTAAATTCTTAATTAGGCCTTGATAAGTAAATAAGTCATGGTCTAATTCTACCTTGGTTTGGATTCATGGACCAGAAAAATAATATATTACCTTAATTTTTGAAAATCTCTTTTATAAGCAATATTTTTTTAATATCATTCTCTATCTAAATTCGGACTCGAATCCATATCCGTCCTATATATGGTTTTGGTTTCGATTCTGGAGCCAAGAAATTGGTTTTGAAACGGTTTCAAATTCGGATCCGGTTCCACATTCTCCTTAAAGGTTTTGATTTTGAATCCACCGTAAATCCGGACCGAAATTAACCCATTTACAACCTTAATAAAAAGCTATTAAAAAAATAAACTCTTGTCATTTTGGACAGGGTAACTCCTAATTGAGCCATCACAACCGTTCAATCAATTAGTCCTTCATATCCTCGGCAATGTCATCCATTTGATGGTTAGGATCTAATAACGAATTCGGATCCTTCTCTATCTTTTTGGTAATGTCGTCCATTTTCAGGTGCTCTCGACGTGTTGTTTTGTCGTTGTAAAAGAAAAAGAAGAAAATCTCGTTACTCCTTCGGCCCACTCTATCTCTCTCTCTTTTTCACTCAAACCGATGCGAACTGAAGCGAAAAATCCAAACAGACACAGATTCCAATGACAGCACGAAACCCTCCTCCGTTTTCTCCCATGCCCTTCGTTTTCCGTATCCTTAAAACCCTAAAAAGCAGAGACTAGAAGCAGAACCTCTTCTTTGCATCCATGGCGAATACCCTAAAAAGCAGAGACTAGAAGCAGAACCTCTTCTTTGCATCCATGGCGAATACCAGCGACCGGAGTTCTGTCTCGCGGCGGAAGAACCAAGGGTTCCGGAGGACCTGGTGCTGCTCCTTCACCCCTCCCAAAAGCCCTGAAAATCTCTCCTCCTCCATCAACACGTTAAACCCTACCAAATCCAAAGCCTCCTCAAATTCCTTTCCAAATTCTCCTTCTCCCATCAGTAGCACCAAATTAGGGTTAGGACTAGGCCGTCGGATCCTTTCCCCGGGACGGGTCTCCCCGATCGACTCCGAAGGCCGTCTTGACCCCCTCCCCGAGATCCGGCCGCAATCTGAGCCGGAATCCGCTCTTCTTCCCGCCGCATCTCCGGCGCGGGAGAGATCGGCGGGAACTTCGGCGGTGGCGGTCGTGGCGCAGCAGGGCGGGGTTTGCGGTGGGAGGGATTTCGATTTGAGGTTGGAGTTGAGGGGGAGGAATGGGAGGATCTTATGCTTGGAATTGGATTCGGAGGTGATACGATCGAAGAGTGAGGTGTTTGCGGAGAAGATCGAGGTGGCGCGGCGGAGAAGTGGGCCAGGGGGTTGCTGTTTGATCGAGGTGGGTGATTTGGGAAATCTGGAAGCGTTTAGGGAGACGATCGAGTTGATGTATGAAAAGGACGTCGTGAGGAGGCTTATGAAGATGGGCGTGTCTCGAGCAATTGATATACTTGAGGTAAGAGCTATAGATCTCTTCTTCATGATGTGATGATTTTTGCAGTCATTTGGTGTTCCATAATTCTGTTCCTGTTAGTTCTTTTGGTTTCTTTGAAAATTTTGGCCAGACATGCGATTTGGACGCTTGATCTAATGATGCATTTTAGAGCTTGGTGGTCGAAAGTTTAAGGTGGGGTGCAAATAGGTTGTTATGAACTTTAGGCTATAGGAAAAATAAAAGTGTTTTGCATGATGTTAGTATTTTCCATGGTTTTCTTTATCTGAGGTGAAGGCATTTTCTGCAGTTTTTGGCAGGAAGTAGATTTGGGGTACCCCAGAAGAGGAAAACCATTTTCTGCTGTCTTGAACACATTTCAGTGTGAAAAATGTTTCGCCCCGCACTGAACATTAGGGGTTGAATTTGTAGAAATGGGAGTCCTCAAGTTGTTATGAGAACTAAAGCATCTTGGAATCGCATTGAAGAAGCCCTGTTTGCTTATGCATAATTGAATTCCTGAAGAGTTGTTAAGATTATCTGATGAATCAACCATTTGTAGGGGCAAATTTCTTGATGCATAAATATTTCTAAAGCTTGAAAGATATGAATCGATCTCCTGGCCATATGTGGGTTTTGTGGTTCTCATGGTCGAATTGATGCGTTAGTTACAGCCAGCAAGCATGCTCTGTACTTCCATTATCGTCGCAATGATGGATATTGTTCTGATCCTGTTCTCTATTGAAAACTTGTTGGGAGTTTGATCTTACTATACATGAATGATTTGAGACATCTGAATATGGCCATCGTGTGGGGCATCATCTGATACCTTTCATGGCACTCCTCCTGGATCATTCTTTCCGGCAAATAGCCCACTTACTCTCTCTGCTTGTACGTACGCCATACTGCCAGTTGGGCTAGATGTTTAATTACTAAGATCCACAATAAGATGGTCCATGTCTTAAGGTAATTCTCTCATTTCCCGGGAATGCAAAGAAAAAAGGGTGAGGCTGAATATTTGGCTACATCCACGTTTCATGCTAATGATGCTGGTGCCATCCATATTACTTTCAATCCAAGCAAAGAAAGCATATTCAAGTTGCTGTCATTCTATATGAGATTCATTTGAAGGAAAAACTATTACTTTCCCACATGTGCCCCCACATGTGCCCCCAAATCTTCAACTTGCTGATATATGTACGAAAGGTCTGACAAAGGGCATAAATCAGTTACTTGTTCACAAATTGATGCTGTTATGGAATACCATAGCCATACATGAGATGGTTACTGTATTCTGTAGGCAATAAGTGTACCATAGTAGTGTAATCTTATGAGATCAGTCTCACAATGGTGACTAGATTTGATTTGATTGTAATTCTCAAATTAGGGGAATAAATTGATCTAATGTGTAACTGTGTAGAAAGAGTTGTGTCTTGGCAAGAGAATGCAGTCTATTCGAATAATTTTTACAATTTATTCCTTCATCCTCACTTGATAGTATGCACATTAATCTATGTGCTGGTCACGATGAAGGATATCAATTGGCAAGATAGTTTGGAAGCTGGTCTGCCTTATCTCGATTGAAATGTGTGCATAAATGGCCTTCCTCATCTTGGTTTGTGTGTGCGTGAGAGAGAAATTTCAAGTTGTTCGCAGTTTTCAAGTTGTTTGATGTTTTGTGTATTCTTCCTTTTTTTCTTTTTGTCCTTTTCTTCTTTGCACCCGACCTTGTATTTGCAGATTTATATGCCATTAAATACATGCTTAGCACAAAGTTATGTTTGCATCACATTCTAGTCATTCCTTGAGTTTAGCATACAGATTGTAGTGGTTTCATAAATTTTTCATTGGCAGACCTAATTACATTGAACTACCATTGTGGGTCTTGGTTTCACATGAATCAATGATGTCCTGGAGCATACGTTACTATGCCATGGATGCCTTTTTCTTTCACGGCAAGTATTGTGTCAGAGAATCAATAATTCTAATGCACATGAAACAGTGAATATGTCATGAAAAGGAATGCATTGGAGACTAAATTTTGAAGGATTTGTCGGTTGCTATGAGTGTCATTTTAATGGAAATTTGGGAATAATTTTTAAGTATAAATAAATCAATCCACCGTGGCTGGTGTTGATTACAAACCAATCAAAATACTGGCAGATGCAAGCTAATGTTCTTTTTTAGTCTACCTGATTATACAGTGGTGGCTCCAGAAATTTGAGTCAGTGGGGTCAACAAAAGACTTATCTTCCGCAATCGAATAAATTTGTTTTTACCTTTATCAACATCTGTCATCTACTTTTGATAATATTATGGTTTTCTTCTTCTAATACGGGGAGAATACCGTATTTAGAGGTTAAGTTAGGGTAAATGAGGACTTACCGACAAAATGTCTGAAAAAAGGGATTTTCTTTAAAAAATAAAAATTGGGCCAATTAGTTTTTATTATTTATTTATTTTTTTTGTAGACAAATGGCCCATTAACTTAGGCATTGAGTGGGGTCAAAAGCTTCCTATAACTTCAATTCATTAAAGAGTTTTTTTTTTTTTTTTTTTAAATATTTTTCCAAATCTCAGTGGGGTCAATTGGGATCCATGTAGCGCCGCCCATGTGATTATGCAAGGTTTTTATGAAGGCTACAGTAGGGCTTCAAGTTTCTGATTACTTAATATGGGTACGTATTAAATAGACCCGATGTTTTTAGGTCGCAAGTCCTTTTGTACAGCCTTCCCCGTGTTTTTGGTAGGGGCCTTTTTGGCTGTTTTAGCCCTCTGATACTGTATAGTCTTTGTGCAATGAAAAGTCAACTTTTTAAAAAAAAAAAAAAAAAAAGTGCTATGAATGTGGAAGATTTGCATATTAATTGTCATGCTCCCAAATTTCTGTTACTTCCTCAATTGCCATGGGATTTGTCTGTTATTGATGGCCCTTAGTCAGTTAGTCGTAAGACTAATCAACTTCCATATTTTGTCTTCAGGTCTCTTCGACCATCATGTTTGATATAGGTATCAAGTCATGTTTGAACTATCTTGAGGCAGTTCCATGGTGTGAAAGTGAAGAGGAGAAGCTTAAAAGCCTGCTTTCAAGGTGCACATTCGACAAACTGGTGGCACATGAGGTCTTGGCTAGGTTGAATATGCAAGACCCAGTATTTCAACCTCTAGGACTGCATATTATTCAGTCTGTCACCCAAGGGTTTGATGCCAATGCAAAAAGGGAGTTAAAATCCTTAGTTAAGGGCCTGCTGTCCACAAGCTCGGTCTATCAAAAGGATCCTGCTGGTGTCAACAAGGAGGATTTGTATCGGATCTGTGACACTTGTATCCATTCATTGGAAAATTGTTTCAGAGAAGCTTCTGACCAAGTTCCCAAGGCCCAGGCTGCAACAAAAGATAGAAGAAGGCCATTGATTGGACGGATCTCGGAGCAAGTTGATAACATCAACTGGTTATTGGAAATTCTTATAGACAGGCAAATGGCAGAAGAGTTTGTGGGTTTGTGGGCGAATCAGAGTGAGTTACTTAGAATGCATGAGAAGGCTTCTCCAATGGTCAGATATGAGCTTAGCAGGGTTTCAGCATGTGTGTTCATTGCACTGGGAAGAGGAAAGCTGCATTGCCGAGGAGAGGTGAGGTACAGTGTCCTACGGGCATGGTTTGAGCCCATGCTGGTGGATTTTGGTTGGCTGCAAAGGTGCCCAAAGGGGCTAGATGTGAGGGAGTTGGAGGAAGCCATGGGTGATGCACTGCTTACACTGACGTTGAAGCAGCAAGAGAGCCTTTTTATGGAGTGGTTTGGGTGTTTTTCTGGGCATGGAAGAGAGTGCCCTAATCTGAGCAAGGCCTTCCAGGTCTGGTGGCGCAGGATGTTTTTGAGAGCTACTGAGGCTCAATTTTGATTAGCCAAGTGCGGCTGTGCTTCCTCCGGCTGCTGCAGTTCTGACCTGTATGCAATATTGGCTTCCATGGCATGTGTTTATTAAGTGACGGCTGAAGGGAAGGAATAGAGCAATCAACCATGTTCAACCAACCCCCTTCATATCTGGACCGTTCACTTGTGTACCATATGGCTGAGACGCCATGGCCAAAGGTTTGTAACATTTTGTAACCTTTGTTTGGATAGGACTTCCCCATGGAGTTTCAAACTTGCTTATAGAGTTTCATTGGCTGTCAACTGATGGCAACTTGGACAACTGGTCCATTCATTAGTGGAGAGCGTCTTCTGTCTCCAGACATCCCAGTGGATTTGATTCAACAGATAAATGATCCAGATCATCTCACAGGTTATCGACAGTTTGGCCTACTAATGTGGCAGCACATCATAGTATCATTTTCTTTCCTATTATAGTCATCTTTGCCCAGCAGTTCCCAAGCCATTTCTTTTTTAAGCATGTATTATGTGGGGGTCCTGGGGGATACAGTCATAATATAGGGAAAGCTGGAATATATGGTACTGCCAGATAAACCTTTACCTGGGGGAGGTCACTGGACGAAGTTGGAACCAGTTGAGAGTTAATTTGGGCAAGTTTTGTTTTGCAGGTCTTAATTTCTGGTCTGTACAAGTGCCAGAGTGCTGTCTATGTTCAAAGGGATCTCTGGCTCAATGTAATATATCATTGGAACTACCTACAACTACTGGATTAGTGTAATTTCTGATCAAATGAGCTCATCAAAGCCTGGAAGATCTGTTGAGATGTCCTTTTTCACCATGAAAGGAATGTTGCCCTGTCTCATCGTCATACGTTGAGTGCGCCTCCAATTAGAGTCCCCATGGCATTGATGGTCAATGCTCTCCATCTGTCCATGTGGGGTCCCCAATGACCCACAATTGTCCCTGCCACGTGGATCACAACAACGTGGGCCTACATGTATTGACTTGACAGCAGGATCCTATAATGGAGGAACTGTGGGGTCCTCTGTCCCCACCTGATGCCCACAATTCTATCTGTACTTGGTGTCCGAGTGATCATAGTTGGTTTTATCTAAAAATTGATTCTGAGAACTCGGAATGATTTAGTCTCTGAAGATCAGATCAGAGATATCAGTCCGCTTTAGCTATTTTGGACGGCCCTCCGTGTGTGTGTATATATATGGAAATATTTAAGTGCATCTATTTCTCACCATACATGGCTAGAGACATTTCTTTTGAGAAAAAGTGCAAGTGCAAAAGGGCTTTTTTACTTGATGAATAGAGAAATGGAAAATAGATGCAATGTTGGAGTCAGATGACGGTGTGGGCCCGTTTTGATGAATTGTCTTGGGGTCCAGGCCCAGCATTACAAGTGGTTTACTGTTGCTCAGGAAATTTTTTTTTTTTTTTGATGATTCATTAAAAGGCGCTAAACGGACGTTATGTATTCCCATAACGGCTGTTAGGTTTGGAGGGATAGGACCCGTAATAAATAAAATATATGATATGTGATGATATGATATGATATGATATGCATTGCATGCACCACGTTCGTGATGCGCATGTATGTCTTCCATGCACATGCACATGAACATACATCATTTTGTTGCGATTTCGTCAGCCCTATTTTTTTCGATTTCGATAATTTTGTCGATCTAGATATTTTGAAATTTGTAGTTTTTTTAATGAGATATTATTGGAAAAATGTTGCAGATAATAGAAGATAATTATTGTATTGTGTCTATTAGTATTTATAATCTTATCACCATTAGCAATAGCAAACGGATATGAAGATAAAAATGCGTTTGTGGGGAACGAACTTGATGGGACAAACATGAGAAATGAGACTCCAAACTCTGAACTGAAGCCCCAGATGGGGTGCAAGCAACTAGTAGTAGTTTGGTAAATGATTTTAATAAACTTCAAAAGAGAACAGCTGGATGGCCCTTGAATTGGTCTTTGTGTGACAGCATTTTTTTTGAAACGGTCCACCTTCTCCCACTCTCCTGCATATATATATATATATATATATATATATATATAGTATATATATGGCGTCGGCCACCTGATTGGGAGCTTGGCATTAGGGTTCTTTCATAATGGCTGGCCCCAGCGTTGTTCTTCATCAAAGTGAAATTTGTCTAAACACCAATACACGAGCATCTCTCATTTTGGGCATAAAAAGCTCACTGCAGCTATATATATATACCTTCATAATTTGATAATCCTCGAAAAACATTATAAACTGTATAGACATTTATTCCACATAATCAATCTTTATAGACTACAAGATATCTATCATGACAAAGCATAAAAAAAAAACCTTTACAATTAGTATCATCGAAAGGGTATTTTTACAGCAGCAAGAGAAGTCCAAGACTATCACATTGTTGATCTTGTAATTGTTAAAGATAAAGAAGATTTTACAGAAATCTTTGATTTAATTTTGGACTATAATTCAAATGATTCATTTCACTTGGCTTTAGATTAATCCACCTAGATGATCAAATGGGATCAGAAAGGTGCTTCAATCCAGTCAATCCATGAGCCGGTTTGGCTTTTAGCTTAAACTAGGTAGAGGTTGAAACCTGATGAGGCAGCTGGTGGTGGAAGTCATATATATATATATATATATTTGCTTAGCATTGAAGGGCATCTTTAATTTTTCAAACTACCAGTTAATTCTAGTTAATGTCTCTCATCATTTTCTCGCATCTTATCATCTGTAGTGATATCTAATTCCACTCGTTTGGCTGGGCTGAGGCATATTTGGGCTTGGCCCGACTTTAAAGACACAGGCTCGTATACAGCCCAATTTCTCCCATTTAGTCAATCGGGATAAGCCAAATCAGACTTTCTATAAGTAGTGGGGGCTAATTAGCCTTCATTTGAACATATTTAAATTAATTACACGCACTCCTTATTTGGTGCAGGGCTTAGGCTTTATATCACTTAGTCCAACCTCGCCAAAGGGGACTGGCCCAAGGACCGTTGTATCAATTGGGATTGTTTTTTAGTATAAAATCATTGAATTTTTGGGCCATGGATCAAGGGATTAAGATTGTTTAATGTGCCTCAAGCTTTGTAAAGAGGTAAGGTCCATCAAGACCTTTCCATTCAAGTTTCCTTATCCTTTAATGGGCCCCACAATGAGGTGTACATGGGGTGCGCACCATCAAAGTGCAAAGGGGATGAGGATTGTTTTGACTTTAATAAACTTTCCCCATGTGGTAAACCTTATGTCATTACGTCATATAACTCCTTGCGTGTGCAAGTCTCTATTACCTTAGATGTGTGAATTATCACTCCTTGAATGTGAGTCCATATTATTCACATGTTTTACTCTCTTAAGGCCCAGCCCCTTAGCTGTGATACGTGGGAAAAAAATAAAAACCACCAAACAAAAACTCTGACCTATTGATTTCAACCTATTTTAATCTTCTTTTGCAATTCCTATATACTATTCCAATGAAAACCCAAAAAATTTCAAAAGTACCAAAAAGATGAAATCCTGAAAACCATGCTCCAAAACTCCACAGTCCACACCATGCATGAATATGATTTCCTCCATTCACCACCCATCATATTCTGGCTTGAATGATGATCCTCCTCACACCTTCAGTGCCATCATACAGGCCACGCTGCACATTTGGTGAAACAGGATTCCTCTTAGAAATGAACAACACCACCTCAATAGATTTCTCCATGAGAGCAGACAAAAGCTTCACATATGGGCCCCACCTTTCCAACTATAATCAACGGATGTACTTGATTTGAATCCCACCTCATCAATACAACGATCTGATCTATTCTAATTTGAGTAAAAAGTTCATTTCCGGAAGTGTGGATTTAGGCAAGTGGACCCACCCAGTGCCCTTTTTAACAGCCCTAACAGAGAGACAGGACTCCATCTTTATAGGGTAGAAGACTCACATGGGAGAGACTAAGTAGTAGTTCTAGCCATGGATGGATGATGCATAACATGCATGGCTCATTCATATCACATGCATCCATGACTCATGAGCAGAAGAAGATTTGACTTATTTGGAAGAGTGAGAGAGAGAAAAAGAGGAGGAGAATGATAGAAAGAATTCAATCCATCTAATATAATTTGACGTCCGCAAGAACAGCGAACCAAGGAAGAAGAGGAGGAAGAAGAAGAAGAAGCAGCAGCAGCAGAAGAAGAAAGAAGAAGGAGAAAGAAGAGATTTTTATTTGAATAAGCAGCAAAAGAACCCTAGGAACAGCAATTACAGTATCTAAAGCAGCTCAGAAATGAGCAAGGAAAGAAAAGGGAAGAGAAGAGATTTTGATTTGAGGGGTTCTTCATTTCCTCTCTCGATCAAATGCTGGTAAGCCCTCTGAATCGCAATTTTTCTTTTCTTTGAAGGTGTGGGCTTCAGAAATTTCACTTCTTTGAAGCTGAGAATCGTTGATTTCATGATTTGGGTTATGTTTTTTTTTTTTTTTTGTTTGTCAAATTAGGGTTAATCGATGTTTTCTTGCCTTTTTCTTTTGCATATATGAGTAGCTGAGATGATGGTTTGATCTCCGGTACTCCTGGTTTCAAGAGACAGAGAGAGAGATAGTGATAGCAATCAATTAAGCGGAGTGGTTTTGGGGGAAAAGATTGCATTTTTCGGCTCGATTCCTTTGGTATTTCAGCTGATTCTAAGGATGAGATTCGATCGGTTTATGTACCAGTTGTTATGATGAGAGTGGTTTTTGGGATTTGTGGGATCAGGGATTGTTGGTGATTTTATTTTGTTTGGCAGTTTGGGGCTCTGGTATTGTACTTGGTGGTGAAGTTGTAATAATAAGAGGATTCTTAAGATTTTTGGAATAGGAAGTAGGAAGATTCTTCTTGACAAGTAGAGAGGAATATTAGATTTTTAGGATGTTCAGGAGTAGCGTTTCTCGCGTTGTTTTAGTTCTCTTTGTTCTTAGTCGTGTTTTTGGTACTCGCCACCGTGCATTTAGATGGAAGGCATCTGCACTGAAATCAGCTTTAAGTGGTGTTTCAAGCTGTGGGTGGGATGTTGAAATGCCCGTTGAGCTAAGTTGTTTATTCAAGTGGATGTTTTAGGTTAGTTGATGCCATCTTAGTTAAATTTAGAGATTTTGAGGTTCATACTTAGGTTGAATTTAAATTCTTAGAAGATGGTTCCCTCAGGGCCTCCCACGCCCGTTGGCGGTGCGCAGAACATTTCGCCTTCTCTTCTCCGCAATAACTCTGGGATCTTGGGAACTCAAGGTGGTTCAGTCCCATCTCAACAGCCTGCATTTCCTTCACTAATCTCACCGCGATCCCAGTATGGCAATATGAACTTGCTTGGAAACATGTCCAATGTATCATCCCTTTTAAATCAGTCTTTTGGGAATGGTGGGTCGAATTCTGGGATTTCTGGTTCAGCGAGCCTTCGTGGAGGCATGGACATGGGTGCCGAGTCCGATCCGCTTTCTGGAGTAGGCAATAGCATGAGTTTTACGCCTGCTTCTGTGTCATTTGTACCGTCAAGCTCGGGGAATCCAGGTTCCTCTGGTCAAACTTCGGGGCAGCAATTTCCAAATCCTTCCAGCAATCAAATGGTTTCAGATCAGCAGCGGCAATCTGCACAGCTCGAGGCACATAGCTTCCAACGTGGTCAGCAATCATTGCAACAACTCCCTCTTCCAAATAGTCAGCAGCAGCTGCAGCAACAACAGCAGCAACAATATCAACCGCTTCACGGAGGGTTAAACCATGTGGTTTCTGTGAAAATGGAGCCCCAGATGAGTAATGAACAAAATGTCCAGCAGCAGCAGCAGCAACAACAGGTGCAAACGTTTTCGTCAGTGAAAATGGAGCCTCAACAACTTCAGCCTTTGAGAGCTCTCGTTCCGGTCAAAACGGAACCCCAACTTGCTGAGCAGTCACTCTTTCTGCAACAACAACAACAGCAGCAGCAGCAGCAACAGCAACAATTACTTCAGATGTCCAGGCAGAATTCTCAGGCGGCTGCAGCTCAGATTAATTTTTTGCAACAACAGCGTATGTTGCAGTTTCAGCAACAACAGCAACAGCAGCAGCAGCAACAGCAAATGTTAAAATCGCTTCCTCAACAACGGGTGCCATTACACCACCAATTTCAGCAGAGTTTACCTGTGAGACCTGCTACTAAACCGGCTTATGAGCCTGGAACTTGCGCTCGTCGTTTGACACACTACATGTGTCACCAGCAACACAGGCCGCCTGTAAGTTTTCTCAAGCTTGATATGGAATTTTATAAAAGGGTGTGATGGGTTAGCGCCACTGCTACTTATTGTGCCTATATATCTTCTGTCTTTTGTGCAGGATAACAATATTGAATTTTGGAAGAAATTTGTTGCCGAGTACTTTGCTCCCCATGCCAAGAAGAGATGGTGCGTTTCTCTGTATGGTAGTGGCAGGCAAACTACCGGTGTTTTTCCTCAGGTCTGTTGCTGGTGAAACTTGCATTTTCCCCCTTCTTGTTGATTGCATGTTAGAGGCTTTCAGTCATGTTAAAGGAGGTTCAAACGCAGGAAACATAATATTAGATGATATTGCCACCCAGTCAAATTAATTATATGGTGCACCATCCTTGTTGAGCCTTGATTTGCTTCATATCTCCTGATAATTTGATCTGGATTTATGCTCTGCATAAGTTTGTCCCTCAGATGGGTATTGGGTCTATTCATTTTTGGCTAAAAATTCCATTGGAATTTGAATGTCTTTGAACATACCATTGCAATTTTGTAGGATGTTTGGCACTGCGAAATATGCAACCGGAAGCCTGGCCGTGGTTTTGGTATGTATGTATATATTTTTGTTCTTCAAGATATTCTTCGGTTTTCATCATGATTTGTATTTTTTTTTTTCTGCCATCTAATCCTGATTTACATTGCTGCTTGCACTTCATTCAATTTAAGAGCCATCTTTCATCATATCCGAACTTAGCTTATTATGCTTTCAGAAACAACTGTTGAGGTTTTACCCAGGCTATGCAAAATCAAATATGACAGTGGTACATTGGAAGAACTTCTTTATGTTGATATGCCCCGTGAATATCAGAACACATCAGGTCAAATTGTCCTGGATTATGCAAAAGCAATCCAGGAAAGTGTGTTTGAGCAATTACGAGTCGTGCGTGAGGGCCAACTTAGAGTTGTTTTCTCTGCAGATCTAAAGGTTAGACATTCTACAAATAACTTCTGAATGGAAGCTATTCCAGTAATTGATCTTTTGGACATAAAAAAGGAGAAAAAACATATCTTATGATTTCGTACTTCATTTGCTTGTAGATTTGTTCCTGGGAGTTCTGTGCCAGGCGTCATGAGGAGCTGATTCCTCGGAGATTGATAATACCTCAGGTAATCTGTTAAAATGCTCCACTATGATTGGAGATGCTGGTTCCTTATATTCTGTTTTGAGTGGTCGTGATTAGATGTTGTCCAATTACTCTGCAAAATATTATTGTTGTTAACTGTGTTAAGTCTTGGTTTCTAAAGTTCAATTTATTTTCGATTTTTATTTTAACCATTGGACTCTTGTAATTTATTTGAGACCTAATGAAATTTCGTGGGGGTGTCCCCTACTTAGCGACGCACTGTATGGTCCGAGTATAGTGATAAGTGAGAGTAAGGACCGCTGCATCGGCGCCCGGGTGCAATGTTAAATAGGCAAAGGTCTTCACACTTTATTGGACGAGTGTGGGGGGTAAGGAAGCTAGTCCAAAATAGAAGGCTGAGATTAGGTACTTGGAACATTGGGAGCCTAACTGGGAAACTTATGGAAGTGGTGGATACAATGGAAATGAGACGAATCGCAATTGCTTGCTTGCAAGAGACAAGGTGGGTGGGACAGAAAGCTAAAGAGATTGAGAGGACTGGGTATAAGTTATGGTATACGGGACTTAATAGATCGAGGAATTGGGTCGGCATAGTGGTAAGCAAGGACTTAAAGGAAGATATAGTTAATGTAAAGCACTCTGGAGATAGGATCATTACAATTAAGTTAGTGTTAGGAGAATAGATAGTGAATGTTATTAGTGCTTATGCCCTCTAGGTGGGCTTAGGAGATGGACATAAAGAGAAGTTTTGGGAAGACTTGGAAGGAGTGCTACTAGAGATACCCCAAGGCGAGATGGTCTTCATAGGAGCAGATTTGAACGGTTATGTAGGACGCGACGTAGATGGATATATAGGAGTACACAGGGGACATGGATACGATAATAGAAATGAAGAAGGGAAGGATATTTTGGAGTTTGCAGTGGCTTATGATCTCATGGTAACTAAAACCTTTTTTAAAAAGAGAGAGGAGCATTTAGTGACTTTTAAGAGTGGCTCCTCAAGGACACAGATTGACTTCTTCTTAACTAGGAAAAGAGACCGCTTAGCTTGTAAAGATTACAAGGTTATACCGGGGGAGAGCTTGACTTCCCAACATAGGTTGTTGATTATAGATGTGCAGCTACAAAGGTGGACTAGAAAAAAGTTGTATAGATGCTCAAGGACTAAATGGTGGAACTTGAAAAGTGATAAGCAACTAGCATTAAGGGAAAGCGTACTAGAGGAAGACGTTTGGGCGGTAAATGAGAGTGCAAATATTATGTGGGATAAGATAGCAGAGTGTATTAGGAGGTTAGGGAAAGAAGTCTTAAGAGAATCCAAAGGGGGTGCTCCGGCACAGAAAGAGGCATGGTGGTGGAGCGAGGCCGTCCAAGACAAGATAAGAGCTAAAAGAGAGTGCTTTAAAACTTGGCAAAAGGATTGAAATGGAGCGAACTTGGAGAGGTATAAAGAAGCAAAAAGAGAAACCAAAAAGGCAGTTAGTGAGGCCAAGGCAAAGGCATTTGAGGAGCTATATAGGCGACTTGACACTAAGGAAGGCGAAAGAGAGATATTCAAGCTTGCTAAAGCCAGAGATAGGCGGACCAAGGACTTAAACCAAGTTAAATGCATTAAGGATGAGGATGAAATAGTATTAGTAAAGGAAGAGGAGATAAATAAGCATTGGAAGAGATACTTCTACAAGTTATTTAACGAAAGCAGTAGTAGTGACATACAATTGGGGCAGCTTACCATTTCTAGGGAAGAATCGAATCATATGTTCTATAGGAGAATCAGTAGGGAAGAAATTACAAAAGTATTGAAAAGGATTGGGAAAGCGGTTGGGGCAGATGGTATCCCTATTGAGGTCTGGAGGTGCCTGGGGGAGGATGGCATAAGTTGGTTGACAAAGCTTTTTAATGTAGTGCTAAAGAGCAAGAAGATGCCTGATGCATGGAGGAAAAGTATTCTTATACCCATATAAAAGAACAAAGGAGATATTCAGAACTGTGCGAATTACCGCGAGATTAAATTGATGAGCCATACGATGAAATTATGGGAGAGAGTTATTGAGAGGGGACTAAGAAGAAGAACAACAAACGTTTCATAGAATCAATTTGGTTTCATGTCTGAGAGATCAACCATAGAGGCTATCTTTCTCCTGAGAAGGTTAATGGTACAGTATAGAGAAAGTCAGAGGGATTTACATATGGTGTTCATTGACTCGGAGAAGGCCTATGATCGGGTTCCTAGGGAGATTCTATGGAAAGTACTAGAAAAGAAAAGAGTGTGTGTCGCATATATTGAGGCGATAAAGGATATGTATGATAGAGTCGTGACATCTATAAGAACGACTGGCGGAGAGATTAAAGAGTTTCATATCACGATTGGTCTACACCAAGGCTCAGCGTTAAGCTCGTACTTATTTGCCCTAGTTATGGATGATATTACAAGACATATCCAGGATGAGGTGCCGTGGTGTATGCTATTTGTAGATGACATTGTTTTAGTGGATGAGACGAGAGAAGGATTGAATGCTGAGCTAGAATTGTGGCGGAAAACGTTAGAGACTAAATGGTTTAGGCTAAGTCGATGCAAGACGGAATATATGGAATGCAAGTTTAGTCAAAGTAGGATACCTGATAACATAGAAGTAAGTTTGGGCACACAAAAGATTGTAGAGAAAGAAAACTTTAGATACCTTGGATCTATGGTGCAACAGGATGGAGGGATTGATACTGATGTAAGTCACATGATTCAGGCCGGGTGGATCAAATGGAGGAGTGCTTCGGGCGTCTTGTGTGATTGGAAAGTCCCCTTCAAGGTTAAAGGAAAGTATTATAAAGTGGCGGTACGCCCAGCGTTATATGGATTAGAGTGTTGGGCAGTAAAGCATAATCATGTTAAGAAGATGGAAGCTGCGGAGATGAGAATGCTAAGATGGATGTGCGGGATCACAAGGAGAGATAGGATCAGAAACGAGGAGATTAGGGGCAAAGTAGGAATAACACCGATTGAAGATAAAATGAGAGAATCGACTGAGATGGTTCGGCCATATTAAAAGGCGTCCAACGGAGGCACCTGTTAAAAGGTGTGAAAGCATGGAGATTGCCAGAAGTAGGAGAGGGAGACCCAAGAGAAGTTGGAAAGAAACTATTAAACATGATCTTGCCTATATGGATCTAATGGAGGACATGACTCTAAACAGATTTGATTGGTGTCGTCAAATCCATATAGCCAAACCCCACCTAGTGGGAAAAAGCTTGGTTTGGTTTGGTTTGGACTCTTGTAATTTATGTTATTGATGATTACACTCATTTTACTAGTTATCTCTATCGCAACCTCAGCTTACAACTTTGTAGTCATTTAGTTTTTCCCCTATTTAATTTTTGGGGGCATGCGCACAGAAAATTAGAAAACAACATTATGTATGACTCATGTATGAGTAAACGTGGCCCGTTTGGTAATCTTACTTTTAAAATCAAGTGAAATGAAGTGGAGTAAAGCATCAAATCAAGAGGGAAGAAAATATAAGTGGGTTATGATGGTATTTTGTTTTTAGTTGCTTGGTATGAAATTGTTTTTACTTTTTGTATAGAAAAGTGGGTTTTTTTTTTTTTGGATAAAGATGGTTGCTTTTTTACTTTTTTTAAAAGAGATGAAGGGAATTTTGAATTAAAGTGCTTTTGATGTGACCTCTTGTCTGAAAAATGGAGGCTTTACTTGACTTTTAATATTCTAGTAAAGTGACAAACGGGAGACCAATAAAGACCTTTAATGAAGTAGTGTAGAAAGACTTGATGGGTTGTTGAGTGTTTTTTTTTTTTTTTGAAAAAACTTGTAGAGTTATTAAGAATCCCCTCATTTTACTAACTCTTTGTGTAACAGCCTTCTTTTTCAATTTTGTATTATTTAGTTTACCCCTATTTATTGCATGGGCACACATATAGATAAACAAAAAGCGGCCCTATGTATGATGTATTGTATGGATAAAAGTTTTAAGGGGCCATTCACCTTTTATGCAGATAAATGACATATGTGAAACAGATTTCCATGTTTGTTTGGGAGCACCATTTTCGCATGAGTAAATATTGAATGGTTCGTATTACATATGTAAAAGTTTCATTTATCTCAAAATATGTGAATATTTAAGACATGTAACTAAGCGTCTTGGGGTTTGATCATCAAAGCCTTGTCCCAACTATGTTGGGGTCGGCTACACGAATTCTGTTTCTCCATTCCGATCTATCTTGAGCCAAATTCTCGGATAAGTTAGACTTCCTCATATCCATTTTTACCACCTCCATCCACGTCCTCTTTGGCCTACCCATTCCCCTTGGTGGGCTACCATCTTAGGGTTTAATCAATCAATAAAAAATTTCATTGGTTTGGATGAAAATTTTGGGGTTGACAGGAGTTGCAAAGAATAGGAAAATGACGGCGGGGTTTGATATTGCAACCTCTCCCAGGCGGATTCTGTATTGGTGCCATTCTAACCAAGGAGGTGTCAATGAAAATGTTACATACCATTTTCACACCTTGCGAACAGACGTGAGTATGTGAAAATTTTAACAATGCCTTTTGCGAAGTACTTTCTTTCTATAGCATAAGTTGCTGATGTCGAAGCCTCATTCTCATTTAAATTAGATACACATCAATCCGGTTAGGAGGTGGTGGATTGGATTTCACTACTACCCTCCCCCAAAATCTCTACGCATTTAAAAAAAATAAATAAATCTATCTTATGAATGATGACTTTGAATGACCAGAAGACGAAATAAGGTGGCTTTTCTGAGTGCTGTATGTCCTTCAAAAAGTGAACTTGTCGTTTCCAAAAGGTCAGGGTAATGCATTGTAAGTTCTTCACTGTGACACTGGATAAAAAAGTGTAGTAGTAAATGGAAGTTTATTAACTGAATTACCCTGTAACATATAAATTAAAAATTTGGTGCAAAAATCTAAAAAAAAAAAAAAAAAAGGAAGAAAGAAAGAAAAGAAGACACAATTGGGGTACTGAACTGAGATGCATTTAAATATTCTTTTTAATATTTATTCACTTGTTTCATCTTTTGCAGTGCTCTTATTACAATTTTGTGAGCTGATCCAACCTTTTTATATCATCTCTAATTGTTTGCATTTGCCTCCTTAACCCCCTACCTTTTATTTTGTTCTACTTCTATTGCCTTCTGATCTTCTTATCATGGTTAGTTAGTTATTTACTGGCAAGTACATTTTACAAGTCAGACTCTATCTGACTGATAAACGGAAAGTCCATCTGATATCAATCCACCTCTGTTTATGAGAACCTGTCATCAGTTGTGATGTATGATGCATCAGCATTTTTATTTATTTTTATTTTTTTGAATGGTTACCGAAATGCTTCTACAATCAGATAAAACTTTTTTCCCCTGAGTTGATGATTTGCTAATTTTTTTTCAAAATGGTGTAATCTTGTTCTCTTTTTTTAATGGTATGGTGTAATCTTGTTCTTGTCAGCATTGCTAAGTTAGGATGTCAATTCTATTTTGTGTGGTGCGTGTTTTGGATTCTTGTGATGGATGTGGAGGTACCACAGTTCCAGATCATTGACTGTTGTCTTTCTTCTGCACTTGCAGGTTAGTCAGCTTGGAGCAGTGGCTCAAAAATACCAGGCCGCTACTCAGAACGCATCACCCAATTTGTCTACCCAGGAGTTGCAAACTAATTGTAATATGTAAGTCACTCTTCTTTTATAGTTGGCCGAAGCCATTTGTGTAGCTATAAGAAACTGGTTGAACTTGCTCTAAATTGAATTCATGCTTCCACAAGATACAATGTTCTAAATTATAATAAAATTTACACCTGACCCTCTGCTATAAATTTGATGAAGTAATGATCAGGTTACAATTTCACACTCACTACCCCCCATGAATTGACACCCACCCCATTTGACACATCCTAGAGGATTAAAAATGCAAAAGACACTGCCTTTAAAAAAAAAAATCAAGGGGTTAGGATGATTTGGTGGGGCTTATATTTTCTACATCTTCTGGTCTCAATAAGGTCTTTCCACTCCCTCACCATGGTTGTCAGGCATCCAGGTGGGCCACAAAATGAAATTGAACTATAAATGGTGCACACATATAGAAAGATATATATATATATATATATGTTGGGCTTTACTTTCATTCCATAACCAATTTGTTTATTTTGAATTCTTACTATATGAGGACCTGTTTGGATCTTATGTTTGTCCCCCCCCAAAAAAAAAACTTTTGCATTGATCAGTCTCAGTTGACATATGTTTGCCTTTGTACTCCAGGTTTGTTGCTTCTGCCCGTCAATTGGCAAAAGCACTTGAGGTGCCTTTGGTAAATGATTTAGGATATACGAAGAGATATGTGCGTTGCCTTCAGGTAGTCTGCTCTATACCATGGCTTTCAATATGAACTGTTCATACCATCACTGAAAAAAAAAAAAAGAGAGAAAGAAACTCTTCATACCAAATGTGTTTCCACTTTCCAAAACTTGAGAAATTTACTTCACATTTATATCTCCAAACTTACTTAATTATCCTTTGGAAATACCCCTTTTTTTTTATTTTAATTGAAGACCTAAAGCCTATATATATATAATAATTGATTATTTTTTGATACCTACATCATCATCATCATCATCATCAAAGCCTTATCCCAACTAGGATGGGTTCGGCTTTACGAATTCTGTTTCTCTATTCCGATTTATCTTGATCCAAATCCTCAGATAAGTTGCACTTTTCCAGATTGATTTTTACTACCTTCATCCACGTCCTCTTTGGTCTACCCCTTCCCCGTTGGTGGGACCATCAATCTTTATAACCAAACTTTTCCTGACTAACGCTATTGCCGGCCTACATTGAACATGCCCAAACCATCTCAAACGGGTTTCTCTAATTTTTCCTCTATTGATGCTACCCCTAAATACTCTCGAAGGCGCTCATTTCTAATTTTATCCTTTCTAGTTTTACTACACATATACCTCAACATTCTCATCTCTACTACATCCATATTGTGCATGTTGTTTTTTGATTGGCCAACATTCTACTCCGTAAGTCATAGTTGGTCTAATTGTTGTCTTGTAAAATTTACCTTTCAATCTTGTTGGTATTTGTTTGTCATAAAGCACTCCAGAAGCAAGCCTCCACTTCAACCATCGTACTTTTATTCTAGGTTGACATCTTCATGACTTCATCAATCTCCCCATTCTTACTAATTTTTGAGCCAAGGTAACGGAAACAATCTCTTTGTGGTATTTTGTGGTATTCATTTCTTATAGTAGTTTCAGCCCTTTTTATATGGCCACTGAAGTTGTAATCCATACATTCAATCTTTGTACGGCTTACTTTAAAGCCTCCCACCTCTTTTGAGTTTTGCATTCACACCATCTCTTGATTTATCTCCAACACTATATCATCTGCAAATAATATACACCAAGGTACCTCCTCTTGAATATGAGCAATTAACTCATCCATAATCAGTGCAAAGAGATAAGGGTTTAGGGCTGACCCCTATGCAAATATATGGTCACTGGGCACTCACCTGTCTCTCCACAAGTAGTTCTCACACTCGTTACTGCTCTTTCATACATGCCTTCAATAATTTCAATATAACCTCTTGGTACATTTTTTTTATTTTAAACACATCAAATTAAATCTCTCAGTACCCTGTCCTAGGCTTTTTTCTAGATCGATGAAGACCATAAACAGATTTTTCTTCTTCATTCTATATATTTTATATTAATTGCCTAAGTGAGAAGATAGTTTCTATTGTTGACCTCCTTGCATAAAACCAAATTGATTTTTAGATTTCTTGGACTTTTTTCTTAGTCGTTGCACCATTACTGTCTCCCATAACTTATAAGTTTAATCAATTTGATACCTACATATTCTTAGAAAAATCTCATATCAATATGATTCCAAAAATAGACAAAAATTATCCTCTCCTTGTATAAACACAGATGTATATGTGTATATATATTTTCCTTTGGTTGCCGCTAAAAATGATGGTAATTGCAGCCTCAATGCTAATACGTCCATTTCAGCTAATATATATGGCAGCTTTAAACTATTCTGAAACAAAAAGGAAAAAAAATCTAGTGGCTGTTACCATTGTGTAAATGCAACAGCTAATGTTAGTTTTGAAAGGGTAAAGATGTAACAAAATGAGAAAAAAAATAATGAGGTTGGTTTTTGTAAATATTTTCAAGGACATGCATGTTTGGGAAACAAAAAATACATTTATAATTTACTTGCCTTTTCGTCATACTTGGTATTATTCCCTCTTGACTTAAGTTATATGTTTTGTTCTTTATATTTTACTCTTCCTGTTCCTGGTAATTTTCTTCTGTATAGAAGTTTTAGTTACTCTATATTGAGGAGGAATTATGGGTCCTAGACTGGAGGTCTTGTAAGTAAGCTTGAGCTTTAATTTGTAGTGTGGGTCCCATGTGTTGGTGATCCAGGCCATTTTCCCGATGGCCCCTGCCTTGGGACCCATGTTGGAAGATCTTAGCCATATCATTTTCTTCATTGTATTGCAGTTGTTTCCATTATCTTTTCTAAATGTCAGTTGGATGTTGTCAATTAAAGGTCAAGGGTATTGCATGGGTAAAATTTTTAAGCATGGTCTATCTACTATGTGGCTCACCAAACTGTGGGTCTTGTTTTCACAACTCAAGATTTGGGGTTACTGCTGAACCCTGGGTTGAGGATCATAGAATGCCCTTAATTGATATACATTGCACAAGTCACTATCTCATGGGTCAATTATGAAGACTTCTGGCAGATGTTGAGTGGCTTCATATTACAGCTATATTGTTGTTTGTCTATGGCTGATTTTGTGGGATTTATTTCTAATTCAGATATCGGAGGTTGTTAACAGCATGAAAGATTTGATTGATTATAGTCGAGAAACAGGGACTGGACCAATGGGTAAGGATCGCTTTTCTTTCTTTGGACATTTCTATGTTCAAGATATTGCCAATCTAGTGGAAGGTGCTCTTGAATGTGGGTTCAAGTCATTCATTACTAATCAAGGGGAAGGAAAAACCCCTACTACGCCATTGTAGAAGGTGGAACCTGATAATGAATTGTTGCAACTGCCAATGATGATACCTTGACACTTTGTGAATATTCATTATTTTATAGATGTCATTCATCTTTCGGTTTTTCTTTTAGTAGGGTAGAAGGAAATTCTGCTTGCTTGTTGATATTCCTTTTTTCAGTTAATTGATATTCTTTTCATTCTTAAACCAGTAACTAGGGACTTCTGTTTCTTGTTCAGAAAGCTTGATCAATTTCCCTCGAAGGACTGCTGCTTCATCTGCTCAACAGCATGGTCAGGGACAACCATCTGAGGACCATACAATGACACAGAACTCAACCGACCAGAATTCTGTCCAGCAAGTGGTGCAACTTGCTGCTGGCAATGGTGTAGTTAGTGCAAATAACTCGCTCAATGCTCCATCGGCTTCCACCTCTGCCAGTACAATTGCTGGACTTCTCCACCAAAACTCAATGAATTCCAGGCAGGAAAACCCTATGAGCAATGCAAACAGTCCTTATGGAGGGAACACCACCCAGATCCCTTCAGCCAGCTCATCTACTTCACTTCCTCCACAGCCACAGCCCAACCCATCTTCCCCTTTCCCATCACCAACATTATCTGCTGCAAATAATAATCACCCACAAACTTCTCACAATCCCTTGTCATCCGCAGCTGCAGTGCACTTGAACTCTGTGAACTCGTCTGCAAATATTCCCATACAGAAGCCATCTCAGTCCAGTGAAGTTGATCCAAATGATTCTCAGAGTTCTGTCCGGCAGATCATACATGAAATGATGATGTCGCAGCAGCTAAATGGAGGGGGTAACATTGTGGGTGTCGGCTCTTTAGGGAATGATATGAAAAACATCAATGGAATCACGCAGGCAGGTAATGCAGTGCTGAATGGTGGAAACTGCTTAATTGGGAATGGCATAGCCAACAGTTCTGGTATAAATGGTGTGGGCTATGGCAATATGAGTGGACTCGGGCCGTCGGCTACAGCTAGCGGGATAAGAACTGTGATGGCTAATAACTCCATGACCTTGAATGGAAGGGTCAGCAGTATGCCTTCGATGACTCAGGATTCAACCATGAATCATCAGCAACAGGATTTGGGAAGCCGGCTATTGAGTGGGCTTGGAGCAGGGAACAGCTTCAGTAATCTCCAATTTGAGTGGAAGTCGTCTCCTTGAGTCTTTGTTCTTAATGTACTTCTCTTACAGAATGAGAGCTGACCGAGCAAAAACAGATCATATCACTCAACTACTCTGCTCTCCGTGGACATTCGGATGCACCTTAATTTCCAGGTGATTCGTCTCTTTCGCTGTATTTATTTCAAGAAAGGGAAAAAGAGAACATGCAGGTTAGGTTCTTCCAATGGGGTGATATGTCATTAGTTGCCTCTTCTTCATCTAACTGTTATTTTACTAGTTGTGAGGCTAGTTTAGGCCGTCTGCAGTTTGTTGATGGTTGCCTGGCATATTTTGCTAATACCTTAATGTGGAAACAGTGAGGGAGATTTGATTGTGTGGTGGTTTTGCGTTGGTAAAGAAAGGTGACTTGAATATATATACACATGCGAGCTTGAGAAGCTATTTTGAGTGAAATGTATCTTTAATCAATTTCAATTCAAGTGTAAACTTGCGTCTCTCTCTCTCTCTCTCTCTCTCTCTCTCTCGTGTGTGTTTTTGTGTTTGCTGCACGATGGAGAGAGATCACGGTCGTGTATGCGGTCATGACCTGCTTTCTTTCTGAGTTGTATGCCTGGCCTGTTTGTTTAGCATAGAGTGCAAGGAGAGTAAACAAAAAAAGTGCCAAAAGTAGGGTAGTTTCCCGACTTTATTTTAATCTCCCCAAGTCATTGAATTTTGTCCTTTAGTGCTTGTTATTTTAACCTCCTTTTCTGTAACTTTATTCATGGCCCTGCTTCTCTTTACTCCAATGATGCAAACAAACTAGATGAGTATATGATGGAGGAATATATGTCTAAAATGTGAGGACCTGCAAACTTGCAAACTTATTCCCAGTCTAGATATGTTAACACCTCACAGTCTAGATGATGTGAGGACCTGCAAACTTATTCAGGGGCTGTCGATGGTTGCCATGAATGGGGAACAAGACGCTCCGAGTAGCTGAGAGCCTGGCAGGGCGGGTGGATATGTTCAAAACCATTCAATCACCCATTAATCTCTTTTTCAAACCAACAAACTGAACTATAATTAGTCAACTGCCCAGAGCATAAGCCAAAATATAAACTCATTGAGCGATTGCCAGATATACCAACATACACAAGTGTCAAGGCTAAGCTCTGTTAAAACTTCCATCGATTAGTGGATGAATGTCAGATCATGGCATCATTATCACCAAAAGTGGATAAGGGAATTATTAGTCTGTGGAATTAGACAACATATAAGTAAATTATGCCCCCACCTCATTAGAACTAGCATGTCGTAAAAGTAAATTATGCCCCTCAATTCATTAGAACCATCAATGATTAGACTGTGAAGTAGACCATATATAAAAGTAAATTATGCCCCTCAATTCATTAGAACCATCAATAATTAGACTGTGAAGTAGACAATACATAAAAGTAAATTATGCTCCTCAATTCATTAGAACTATCATAAGTTAGAAATTGCCAAATGCTGCAATGAGTAAGAGGTTCGTTTTATTCCTGCTTCAGGAACATGAATATATGCATTTTTGCCATTCCAGCTAATGAATTTTCTCAATAGAGAATAGTCATGAGAGAGTGTAAATCCCTGCACGGAGAAAGCCAGCAACATAAAAACTACTTCCCTCCGAAAGTATATAGATGATGGTCTTCTGAAGTTGAGGCTGTTAAGCTAGCTATTGTTCTAAACATGAACAAGGGGATCATAGTAATAATCCCTGAAAAGCATTTCATATTCTACGTCAGAGCTATTGCTGAAGGCATCAGCTCTCTTGTAAACAAAGCACATTGTCCTTGCAAAATTTAAGACTGCCCGACTACAGCATTCGGGCACCAATGCTCTTGACTTGAAATGCTCCAGCTCCACCTCTCGGCAAGCTGACTCGATGTTACATCTAACAGAGGTGATGGCCTCATCTTGGGTGCAATGGGGATTGTCCCTCATGTAGCAACTAATGGAAGAAGCCATCTCTCCCACACTCTCTTCATGCTTGAATGTGGCAACATCATTACAAAGTCGCCCAATGACACAAACAAAGTGCATGAATCGTGAATCTTTGTTTATGCTTTGCAATGCCTCTTTGGTGATTAACTCCTCCATTGAGAATATTGACATCAATAAACAAGTCGCTCCTGCAATTGAGACCTCTGCCTCCCTCGTATAATCTTCCAATGGGGGGAGTATGGTGTTTGTTTTTCCATGCAGCTTCCTTGGCAAATGCAGCCACTTGATCCTCCCACCTAAAAAAATTCATCATATGAATCACAAATTCAACAATCACTTAAATTCAACCTCAAATCAACAGAAAATGTGTGTGTGTGTGTGTGTGTGTGTGTGTGTGTGTGAGGAGAGAGAGAGAGAGAGAGAGAGAGAGAGAGATAATAGAAGGGATCAATAGAATGAAAATTCTGTAAAATTAGGTGCTATAATTGAAAGAGTACTTCCAGATACATGTCTGTCTATTTGTGATCACTGCTTACTGAAGTTCCCATGCATGCACGAGTGAAATGCCTGTAGGAGAAAAAAGTAACGAAAGTGCATGGCCTAAATCTTGTCAAGCTGGATCAAATAGTAGCCTTTCCGTGAGTTGCAACTGGCCCAGGTATTATTTATTAGATTTCTATTATACGCGTCACTGGATTGAAGTCTTCTTCACTCCAACATAAAATGTGAGATCATTGAGAGAAGAAAAGACTCCAATCCAACAGTGAATATTTTTCATATCTGAGATATCCGTTACAGTAGCAAGGAGATAGCATTAATCCAATTTCTGCCTTGGACAAAAAGGGGCTCCACAATGTACATTATGATCACCTGTATTGGAGCTCACAATTCTTTAGCCTTAATAATTTTAAATCATCATTAGAAGATTTATAATTCTGTATTGGAACTCATAATTTATTGTGACATATAGAATCATTACATAAATGCTCCAAAACTACTGATACTCAGTTACTCTGAAAAACTTGCAGTTTCAAGTTTATTTTCTCTTTGATGTTGAAAACTTTATATCTGTAATTTCTCATGACAGGCAAATTGCATACATGTATAAGGTTCTTATTCCTTTTAGAAGGTAACTTACCAGGTTCTTGAAGAAGGGGAGGAAGTCATGACCCTGGACCTTGCTTGAATTATCTGCCAATTCGACCATAGTGTTGTATACAGCCATGTATATTGCCCTTTGTAGAGGTAGATCATCAAGTATAGAAGGATCCCACCTAGCATATGTACATAAAACCAACCACAATAGAGCACGAAGTTCACGTCTGTAGGTCTAATGAGAAAGGAACATTCTTGAGACATGATGTGTGTGTGTGAGAATCATTTCTAGTCTTTTTACAAGTGCAAAGTGTGTAGATATCAGTGTTCATGTCAACAAAGACACTGTGCCACCAACACCACTTTCTTTCCAAAAGAAACCGTTAATGTGTAGGCGTAACTTAATGGAATGTGCATAGTGAGTGGCATTACCTTTGAACAGCTTCATGGAAACATGTCAGCTCTTGGTGTTGTGAGTGTTGAAGATCAAAAAGGTCATCTACCAGAGTAGCAAGGCAACTAGTTTTGGCAAAAGCAAGAAGGAACATAGAAAATTGTGGCTCAAAGAGGGCTGTAGATATTGCAAAATGACACTAGGGAATCCCACTTCTCAATCTTTCAGCAAATGCTAACTCACTTACTTCCAGTGTTGCCCACCATCTGTGCATTAAAGCATTAGAAACCAGCCATCATGATGCTTTTCTTCTTTCCTTCTTTTTTTTTTTTTAAAAACTTTTGTTGAACTAATGTTTGTTGCCGGTCTTTGCATTAGAAAAGATACATGAAAGGATTATCATTTTTTGTTATACCATTTGTATGTATCATCTACATAGAATTGATTGGATAAGTAGAATGTATCAAGCTGACCCCTAATTGATGGGATTAGGCAGATGATGAAGAATATCGATAGCCCTACTGCAATAAACTTCCTTTGTTGACAATCAAAATCCATTTCCATTTTTCACAATGTAATTATATTAGTGATGATAATGATGGCCACATAAACCAATAGATCTATAGAATGCATGCAGGGTCCAGTACATTGCTACATGCTGCAGTGTAATTTAGACTTCCTCAAATCCAAGTACAGGGAAATGTTGGGGTTGTTTATGTGACTGACCTTTTGAGTTCCTCTATCTCCTTCAGATGAAGCTTTTGGAGCATTTCCATGTCTAGTTTTGCAAGTTCCAGGCACTTGTTAATTGTCCCATCGCCAGGCCACAACTGCTTTACAATGCTTCTTGATTCTAATCTAGGCAGAAGGCATTGTCTGGGGTACTCTAGAGCAAATTCTATCTTCATTTATAGAAAAAAAAGAAGTATAGGTTAGGCAAAGAATAGAAAGAAAAAAAAATGTTTTCCATTTAATCTTGATTAATTGCTCCAATATGTGGTCCATAACTCATGCAAGCACATTTCTACTTTAGGGCATGCAAGTAAGCCAATCCAAAACTTTGGACCAAGCATGGATAGGGGAAGGAAGATGTTTTGAAATTCAACCAATTCCCATTAGATTCAGCAAGCGCCCTCCCTCCTTTTTTTTTTAGACTTGGACTTCTGTTCAAAAATCCTGACAAGGAGACCATATGTCACTGGGACAGTGAGATTTATCCACTAGAGAATCTTCAATTTCTTACCACATGTGTGGGTTCTCCAATTCCGAGAACCCACATAAATTCTCCTACTAAATGGAAACCAAGGGGTTACTGCTAAAATCATAAGGTCAGCAGTCATTTTCCCAAATATGGAGATTGAGGTCTAACAAATTCACAAATATGCAAATAGTAAGCACTAAGCAAAAGGGTCTTGTTTTTATCTTACCTCTCTTCTTACATAATCAATTTGAAGGAGTGGGTCCCACTCTTCCAGTAAGAGAGCTCTACTGAGTTGGGTTCTTGCAAATTGGTGAGCTTCATCCATGATATCTGATTCAGATGGAAATGCTGTTTGGGAGCATCTGTACAAATTCAGCATATCTGAAATTCCTCTAGGAGTTTGGATGGAAAAGCAAGAGAACCATCCATTTGGGTCCTTGAGCGCTTCAATCACATCTGCATAAACCAAAACCATGCACATGTTGATTCAATCTTGAGAGATTATCTGAATGGTTTTGGTTGGACTAATTAAGGGTACAATGGACATGTTTTTGTACCTGCAGATACAACAAAACCATTGAGCCTCAACAAGCGGAAGGCTAAGACAGTTATTCCTGGGCTAGCCAACCCTGATTCCTCCCTCCATTCCCTGCAGAAATGCAATTATACAATTCAATCAAACCAAGTTCCCATTTAGATGGACCAAAGAGAAATTTGAGATCGACCCAGTTCACGCTCAATCACATGTGCTAATTGGAGCAAGGTCCAAATCATTATGACCATTCACTTACCTCCTTTTATGATCTTCTTCCTTCATATAGGCCCATGCTTGAAACTTTACACTGAGACCCAGTTCAAGGAGTCTAGGCCTATCTAATTTGTGATGGCCCTGGGCTATCTTTAAAAGTTTATTACTGGGTCAAAACTAGGCCTACTTTTCAGAATTGAGTAATAAATGGGCATACTTGTTGGAGCTTTCTACCTCATATGGTTGGACCCTGATGATTTGTTTCATTTGGTTTGTTTTTTTTTTTTTTTTTTTACATATTTAGAAAAAGACTTTTCAGAGCAGCTGAAACAAGAAAGAAGGATTACTGAGTTTCAAAAGGTTATTTCTATATTCCAGTCTATGTTTTCTGAGAAGTGATCCTATTGTAATTGTATTTTGGTTTATTCTCGACTTTTTTTTTTTTTTTGTTTGATATTCAAATTTATGCATAAAATGATGTCAAAATAACCTGAAATTAGACTGACTTGAATCAAGCTTTGTCAAGTTAGGACAGATCTATGACCAACCCTAGTCAAACTCAATTATAGAAACAGCAGTAGAATAAATGATTCTATATAGTTAAATATTACTTTAGAGAATGACTTAAAAAAAAAAAAAAAAAAATGAAGAAAGAATTAGTCATACGACCTGTATAATGAACGCAGTATTCCATTGATATGGTGGTCAAAATGTCTTTGAACTCCTAACCGTTGGATTAAGTCCACCAACAAGAGAGCATCATTTAGAGTCTCTACATCCCTCAAATCTCTTGACTCAATTGAACCAAGTTCTGCCCTTATTTCCCATATTAGCTTGTCTACTTGGCTCTCCTGTACTACACCACCCTGTAAAACACACACACACACACACAAGTAAATGTGTATATCAACATATTATCATGGTCAGATAGAGACTCAGAGACTTTGTTGCATACACAAAACTGCATGTATACATTATCACACACACACACACACACACAGAGAGAGAGAGAGAGAGAGAGAGAGAGAGAGAGAGTACATCAAGGGGTGGTTGTATGGATGATGATAGAGAGCATGGTGCTACATGGTGATGGTGCAACCGACGGTAGCAGATCTCTCCTGTGCTTCGAACGTGTAAACAGCTGAAGGCAAACTTGGAAAGAGGGAGAGACACTATCCGCACGTGTGAAGTTGCCATGCTATTTGAGATGGCCATAGCTCTTGGTTCTTAGAGGGTTGGTTGGCTCTGAAGTCTCCAGCCTTGTATTGCTGCTTCTTGTGGAACTGACACCAACTTAAATGGACTATAAAAGGAAATTTATGGATAGCCACATGATATATAGTTTGAAAATTACAAACAAACACCTATATATCTCTATGATTTATTTATTTATTTGTAAAACCACCTCTTTTTGAATTTGAAAATCTCGAGCAATTAACCTTCTCCACAAGAGAGTTTGATGGCAATTTTCAGCCATTTGATGAAACCCAATGTTGTTTAATTATAATTTAAGCATGAAAGATTGTTCGATTTAACTCGATTTAGGTTAATTTAAAAGTGTTAGTCCTAATTATTAAGTTGACTCTAATTTAAGAACAAGGGGTTGTCCAGTTAGATGGGACTTCTGCTTCTCACCTTAGTATTCAAGAATCAAACCAGGATCCCTACTCCCATGGATGGTTCTCTAATATGAGTGCCAGCCTCCTTGGTGCTCCCATTGAGTTAAGTATCTTTGTCCTGTTATAGGGGAAATACACCAATGGAGATGGAGTGTACCTCGTCGTCAACCTAATAAAAGGGCCTCTACCGTCGGTCAAAGGAGTCATGTGAGATGTTCATATCGATAGAAGCTGTTGTGTGAAAATAAATGAGGTAATTAGTTGTTTACACTACCCCAATCAGAAGGTATCTGCAATATTGTACACCCTCATTAAACATATAGTGGTTCAGAAGGCATCTGCAATATTGTACACCCTCATTAAACATATAGTGGGTCAGAAGGCATCTGCAATATTGTACACCCTCATTAAACATATAGTGGGACCATCTTTGGAAAATACAAATGGCCTAAGTGTCCTCAGATTCATTATATTGACTGTCCATAAAATACTGTTCAAATTATTTCAGATTCATTTTATTGACTGGATATAAAATACTGTTCAAATTATTAAGATGGCCATAGATGGACACTCTACATTTTTTTTGTTTTTACCCAATGTATAGGGCTTGAAGCAGTTCTCCTCTCGTGATAGAAGTAGACCTCCGGTGAGGTGAGAGAATCCTATATTGAGATAAAACAGCCCTATGGTGAGGAAAGATTACTGTGCAGGTTCGAATTCTGAATAATCAAATAAGAACTAACACCAATCTCATTGGATTGGATGTACTCAATTACTATGTGAGACGGATGATTTACATATTAATGTGTTTCAAATATTTAACATCTGCATGTGTCATTTACGTATGCAACACCCAAAAACCCAGAATTACGAATCACAACCACACATTGCAAGCAAGAACACTTTACAAGATTCCAAAATCATGGGCGTGAGTCGGAAACCGTTCATCAAAAGGCACTTGCACGTTTTTGTGGGTCGATCCAGACCGTTCAAATTCTGGGTCCACAAGGCATTACGGCCTAAATAACAAACACCCCATTTGGTTGGATTATTAAACCACCCATATTATCATCTCTCTCTCTCTCTCTCTCTCTCTCGATCGACCGTGTGCAGGACCACCGAATACAGTGGTATCGAGGTAGACACAAGCCGCTGGAGATGGTGGAGAAGATTCTAGAAGCTGAATCGACGATTAGGTTTTTTGGGTCGCTTCACTACAGCACCCTGAACTGGTCCTCTCTCTCTCTCTTCCTTCCTTCTCAGCTTCCTCTCTCTTTGTCGTAGAAAATCCTTTTCTTGGTAAGATTGTTAATATGTGTATGTTAAACCTGATGCTCTGATACCACTAAGAAATTATGATAGTTCTAGTGGTATTAGAATTATTGGTCTTTAGTGTGCTCAATGACCACACACTCATGTGAGTCCTCCCCATTAGATGACCAACTCACCTACTAAAGATTCTTATATTGGTAAATCTCTGTGGAGTTGTCTTTGGTGTTTAAGAAAAACTGGTAATGTAACCGAGTTTCAGGCCACAGCGAAGTGTAGTAAATCCTTAATCAAAGGTAGCCATTCAAATAAAAGGTGAAAGCGATGGAATCAGATATGCCTTTAATTTGAAATTTATATCGTATTATTTAAATCAATTTTATTATTTGAAATGTTGCATACGCAAATGACACGTATGCAGATGTTAAATATTTGAAACACATGAATATGTAAATCACCAGTCTCACATAGTAAATGAGTACATCCAATTTTGATGGACTTTGACCAATTCTTCGCTTAATTATAAAAGTTTCAACTTAGTTAAGCCAAATGAGTTAGCCCGAGTCTGGCCAGAATCACTGAGAGATTCTCAGGGTCCTTGGTTTTTTTTAACTAATCTAAGTAACTCGGTTAAGTTTCACTTAGTGCCATCAGGTTTAGGAGCTATTGAACAAACCCAGAACCAGGGTCCTTGTCTGGACTCATTGAGTCTCTAAAATCCTAAATATGAGTCCGGACTTGACCCGGTGTGTGTCCGGCCCACATCTTCCCGCAATCAAACGGTTACTGTAAAGAGGGATAAAAGAGTTTCTACAATCTGCAAAAGTGAAGCACTATATCTTTACCTTGAACAATATCAGCAATTCCAAAGTGTTCATACCACACCATTTGGACCTTTTGCTCAAGTAACAGAATCTTCCAAGGCATTTTGTACTTCTATACAGCACAAAAATCCATGTAATACATTGACCCATCTCAAATGATAAATTGTCATGGTGCAAAATGGCATTCTTAAAACAAATTGTACAGAACTAAGTCTTTCCTTTATGCACCCACATATTTCTCTATGGTTGCAGTCAATGTAGACTTAGGGACTGCACCTATGACACTTTCTTTCTTCTCCCCATTCTTGAACACCAACACAGTTGGGATGCTTCGAATTCCATACTGCGTGGCAATGGCTGGGCAATCATCGGTGTTGAGCTTGTAGCACGCGATCTTGCCCACATATTCTTTTGCCAGTTCATCGATCACTGGCGCGATCATTCGACAAGGTCCACACCATGGAGCCCAAAACTCTACTAAAACAGGGGTCTCGCTTCCAATGACAAGGTTAGTCCAACTTGAATCAGTCACAGCAAGAACTGCAAATTTTGCGTAAGCAGATAATTAGGTACACAAGAACTACATAGGGATGAACAAACAACATGGTCTAGCATGGTGATAATCCTCAACCAGAAATGTGTTTTTTTTTTTTTTTAACGAATCCTGGATTTCATGATCTCAATAATGGAATTAGAATAGGTGGAAGATTAAGAAAAAACCGTCCAATCGTCACTCATAATGGTATGAACTCATGAATTTAGGATGCAATGCTTGATGGGAGTCATTAAGCAAATGGACTACATACAGCATGAAAAACACACTAATCAAAGGTCTATAACCATTGCAACAGCTGGTGCACATGTGTTGCGGGATTGTGTGTGTGCGCCCATGGGAATAGTCCCGTAAATATATCACAATCTATAAAATATATATATATATATATAACTATCACAATCTCACTTACCCTTTATTGAAAAATTAGACAATTTATGAGAAATGGTACCAGGAAATGGACTACATCCCTATTTATGATATTGTGAAGATTTCCTTATTCTAGTTGAAATTGCCTGATGATTATCCACTTATGGATGAAACTAGGATTTTTAATCCTAACAATCACAGGAGGGTTCTTGGCTAATAGCTATATACCTGAAAGTCTTACTCTAATCAGGCCATGCACCTCCTTTCTTGCAAAATTCTCCAAATTTTCTAACACCAGAAGGTTTTAGATGCGACCTAGCCTTTTTTTCCCATTCAAATTCTACAAATTCTGAGTTTACAGATGCTACTCTGCATGGAAGATGGAACCATTTGAGAAATCTTGTGGAGACATTAATGGGAAAATATGAAACTCTCCCAACATGAATTTCATAAACTCCAACAATTCTCCCAATGAAACAGGCAATCACAGGGTTTTTTGGATGACTAAACTGTATATTATTTAACAACTTCTCAGTAGAAACCCAAATACACAATTGCATTTCCATGCATAGAGCTCCTGTGAATAGGTTCTGCTGTGCCATCAGGTTTCTAAGATTTTAAGTTCACATTCCACTTGGGACCAGGGAGAGAGGAGGAGTGATTAGTGTTCACATTTTCAGATCTAATAAAATCTATCATTATGGGGATATAGCCCATGCAAAATCATGGGTCTTAAACTCCTTGATATCAAATCTAAATCTCTAATGATGGGTCCAGTCTATGCAGGGCTCCAATGAGTCTCCTCTCAATAGAGTGTGGCCGGATGTCTTTCAGGGCACAGGGACATCACAAGGAGGGTCAGAAGTGGGCCCCACGGAGGCCACCAGCATGTGTATGTGTATTTTAACTAAGCACCATTACCGAGTCAAGTCTGACCCAAATTCCCTACATCTCAATTCTCAATAACATGAACATTTTAATGCAAAACATGTGAAGAGAGTATCGATTTCTGTATATACCTAAAGAGAGCCTAATATCTTATAAAACTAATTCAGAGACAAAAAGAAATCTTTGGTTCCCATCTTTACATAACACTCAATTGAAAATTCATTCCAAATTTGGGTTACCTTCATTGGTTGTATTTTGAGCTTTGCAAATGATACGAGATCCACGGTTGTGGGTCATTGGAACAACTGGAGAAGAACACGACGATGATGAAGAAGAGAGGGAGATGGTGGTGTTCTTCAACCCCTTACATGTAGCCAAATTAAGCTTTTCTTTGGAAGAGAACGGTAAAAAGTGGGCATGTAACATACAGGCCCTGGCATTAGCAGAAATAGTGCTCATTTGAACAATGCCTTCCATTGCCATTTTTCTACTCTTGCTCTCTCTCTCTGTATGTTGTAAATGGGAAGGAAATGGGTATGATTTGTAACACATATTATGCTCTTTCCCCTGCTCTTCCTCTTATTGGATATTAGAGGATTGGATTGTGAGGTGCTCAGGTGCCAACATCATGTGGATGGCATTTGTTGTGTAATACACCCACCAAAACAGTACCCTTTCTAGTCTTGTTGCCGTGTGAAGAAATCAGGAATGAGGGTCCCGCCGAGTTGGACAGTAATGGTATCATGCTTTATTACTTTTTATTACTCCCTATCCGTGGAGCCCACTCCTCGATTCTTCCGTGGACTCCGGTCGGCGCGACACTCATTTCATTTTGCACTATGATTAGAGATTAGAACTCACGACGGTTAGCTCTGACACCACATTATTTTATTTATCTAACCGTTATTACGAAAACCTTGAGACATTAGTAGATGTAGCAGATATACTTTTTAATACTTTCCTGTTGGGTAGAGCTCACTCATCAATAAATGGGTCTTGCATAGGATTGAATCCAACATAAGGCTAAATGCCAGTTAGTCGATTCAGCAAGAGGGACCCATCGTAATGATATGTTGGCCCAAATAGAGGATGTTGAGGGAATCTAACAGATCATTGGGCCAATCTGGTTTTAGTTAAGACCAACATCTCATTGTACATTAGAAGTAACATTGAATCTGGTTTTAGTAAGATGAATTCCCCAAAGTTAGTACTCAGTGGTCCTTTCAAATAGGGTTTGATTTCTAAAGATTATCTTAGTCCAAACTAAGCTCTTTCAAGGGTCAAACCTTATCAAGAATGGTCTAAACGTTTGGATATGTCTATAAACAGGCGTTTTGATTTTCCCTTTTATTCTCTTTTAACTTATATTAGGCCTCTTTATCACAACTTAGGAAACTGGGCTGTTCATTGTTTGGGTCCCTACAGGTCCTTACCCTAATGGCCCCAATACTTAAAACAGACATTTATACAGCTGGGTATGCACTAGACCTTTCTCCACAAAAACAATGAGCCAGCTCTTACAATGGGGTTGTATCCTTTTCTTTTTGGGTAAATGGAAGTTGTCTCCTTGATGACAGCCTGGTTCACCTCATCTGTAAAATTTGGGCCCTTGACCTTAGGCTCGAGTAATTATCAGGTCCAGGTCCAATTCCATGGTTGCAGGGCCAGATAAGGCTCTTGGTTTACTCTTCAAATTAATTGACAGTGCCTATCATGGATGGATCCCATCCAAATCCAAGCCATTAAAATCCTTAAGTTGGAGTATGACCAAATTGAGATGGCCTCTATAGGACCACAGCTCAACAAGTAGTGGGCTCAATTCATTAGCTGCTAATGGTGAGTGGCAAACAGCATATTCGCTGAAATTTTGGTGTACTTTTCATACACTACATCAAACTATACATACGTTTATTTGTTTATAAGAAGGGGGTTGGTGCATCTCCAATCCAAAAGGCGACAAATGCACTTTGGATATTTTTCCTTGGTGGGTTAGGCAGTTTGTCTGGACTGGACCTGGGATTTTTGTTGGTACATCTTTGTTACAAAAGTATAGTCCACTATCAGATTTATTATAGGAATGTATTTTGTGAGAGACATTCTCAGCTTACTATGAAAGAAAAAGGTGGGGACCCTCACATCCATATCAAATACCACCAACTTAAATATGAGGGCCTCAATCCCTATCTCTTTATTGTATACACAGACATCCAACTTAATTGAAGTGATACAAGCTGTTGGATGGATCATATGTTACGTATAAATATCTCACGTGTAATCAATGTAAAATGGCCGAGCTAATCCCTACAAGCCCAGGGAGCTAGTGTGGTAGTGTAATTTCGAACCCGCAACCTTTAGGAGCAAGCCGTGGTCTTAGGCCAACTGAACTACCCCTTAGGATTGTGTATGCCACTCCATTTGAAGTTAAGTTTGAGAGAATCATATCATACAGAAGGGTCCATGGAAGATGAGAAGATTTTATCATGTTAAGCAAGCCCTACACATGATAAATCAGTCTGCTCATAAAAGATCATTCTCCCACATGGGGGATTGCTAGAAACTCATTGGGATTGCCTGAATTCAATTAAGGGGTTCTCCTTACATAAATGTGGAGAGATATCATGAGGAGCCACATGAATAGATAGACACATCCTTTGACCTAAGACAATTTATTTGAAAATGATAGTCTATTCTATTGAATCATTATGTGAAGTACCCAACATTCGACACCATATTGATGACAACATGGGATCGTTTTCAACCGAATATCTTAAGGCAATGTCATGTCCCAAATGGCCATTCAAAAAAAAAGAAAAAAGAAAAAAAAAAGTCTTGTCCTAAATGAAGATGGACTAGATAGGACCTTAAAAACATGATCATGGGAGTTAAGGTTGGAATGCAATTATCAATCTGATTTAAGCCATGTGGGGTTCACCTACATTTAACCCATTCACCTCATACCATGTATTAGAACTATATTATCTCCACATTTATATTACATTTTGTTATTTTATTTATATTTAAAGGACTATAAAAGCAATTTAAAATGAAGTCCAACAAGTTTTTAATCTTACAAGAAGTTTTATAATCACTTCTTCTTTTTTTTTTTTTTTTTTATAAAATTGAAAAAAAAAAAAAAACAACAAATTTCCAGTCATGAATTACAGTATCAATCATTGCATAAAAGGTTTTGGTATTGGCTGATAAAATATCTGAAGCTGTGCAAAAATCATCACTACACAACACCATGCAAAGGCAATGTCCCAAATTTCACTTTTCAACATAAGTGATAGTGTTGGATCAATAACATGTAAATGAGATCAGATATTTTCATTATTCAATTTGGTGGTATAGCTCACTTAGTCACTTTAATGAAAGTGAATATCTAAAAAATGCTTCATAAGCCGGTGGCAATGAGGCATCTAATCTTATAGCTGTCCAGGAATTAATCCCTGCCGGTGGCAATGAGGCATCAGTGAGTCTAGAGTAGCGGGAAAGAAAAAAAAAAAGGTTAGGTCTACCAAATATTTATAGTAGGGATTATAATTGTATCACGCCTTTTGGACCAATCAAAATTTAAATATTTCTCAGAGAGCACTCAAAGTTCAATGACCCTGAATCATGCAAACTGATGTCGCACATGAATATCAAATTATGATAGATGAATTCGAAGGGATTGATGTTAAGTGATTAGAGTCATCATGGGCTGATTGAAAAAAATAAATAAAGAAGAACAAAAACAAAAAGGGTTCATCCATCACAAATGAGAGGGATTTGAAGCATCTCATATCCTTATATAAAAAGTCCAAAGGAGTGAGTGTGTTGGTATAAAGATGGAATATTTCAAAAAAGTCTTTAAGTTTCGGTCTTATTTGAAAAAAAAAAAAGATATAAGTTTTAAAGCCTTTTCAAAATAGTCCCTAAGTTTTTCAGGAAGTTTTCAATTAAGGACATCCATCTATTTAAAGTTATTTTTCGGCAACTTTTTTCTAATTTTTTTAAATATCTAAATTATCCTTTATTCTAATAAAACTCTCATTCACTTTCTCTATATTCTTCTCATTTCTCTCGCCGATGTCCTCATGGTGATCAAAGACACCAGTATTCCTACAGCAATTGGTTGCATGTAGTGGCTGCCGAAACCATGCCATGACTTTAAATAAAGTGTAATTTGGGTATTTTCAAAATATTGGGGAAAAAAGTCACCAAAAAATACTTTTAAATGACTGTATGTCCTCAATTAAAAATTTACTAGAAAACTTAGTGATTAATTTGAAAATTTTCAAAACTTACGTCATTTTTTTAAAATAAGACAAAAACTTAAGTCCACATTTAAAAGGTTTGAAAGATATATATAAATTCAGGAAAAAGGATTCCCGGTTTGGTCGAAATTGGGTGAGGATGCTACATGGGACACCCACTGAGATGAGATGTTGACATCTATCCCCCACCCATATCTCACCCACTGAGTAGTCCAAAAAGGGATCTGTTTCTGTAAATCCAATGCGACCATGCCCATTTAAGAATGGCAACGAGGGTTATAGGGATTGGCTTCATCTATAAATGGCCCATTGTACAAAGTTTGAAATCTGGGAAGTTGATCATAAAGTTTCACCCAACCTCTTGCAAAGGAATCTGACACATCATCGGATGAGAAAACAAAGAGCTTTGTCTCCGCTCTTAACATGCGCCACCGGTTCACGTTAGCAACAACTCCTCTTAATGTTCTCTCTCTCACACACATGGACTGGGTACAAAGCAAAAAAGCTCCAATCTTTCAAAAGGGTCTGTGATTTTCTACTGCTTTCCTCGTTTTCCTTGGCGCTCTCGTTATCAATCGTGTCTGGGCTTTGCTGGGTCATCTTCGGTTCCAACATAGATGAGATTTCATCGTTTAGTTGAAAGTCTCGAGCTTTGATGACGTAAGACTTGTATGATGGTGAGCTTCTGTTCTTTGACCATATCCTGAGATGGGTTTGGACTGTGAAGATTTTTCTTTTGATGGGTCAGTTTGTTTTGTGGGTCTTATTTAGTAAAATTGTTTAAATCTTGACGTGGGTGATTGGGTTTGCAAGATATGATTTTGTTCAGTATTTTGTGGGTGGGTGTTTGAATTGATCGTTAAGCTCTTTCTTGGTTTTTTGTGGTGATTTTTTGCTGGAATGATGAGAATGATTGAAATGATTTTGATGGTCTTTGGGTGGATTTTAGGATTTCACTTTTGGTGTGTATATTCATTCAAGTTTGGTTTGCCAGTTTTTAGGAATTAGGACGGAGGAGTAAGGAATACGTTTTATTGTTTTAAACAGTGATGTTTAGTTTTGATCCACCAAGGAAATAAGCACACACACAAAGTGAGGAAATAGTAAAGTTACCAGCTTTGGTGAATTGTAAACTTGGTTCTCGGAAATAGTGCAGGTGTTAAGTGGTTCTTCTCTATTGTAAGGCTATTTTACCCGAGTTGGATCATTTCAAACTGTGTGTTTAGAGTTTAATTAGTTTTGATTCCGATGTATCAAAAGTGTTTCCTTTTATGTTTTCCAAGGAAACTTTAGTAAATCAAGTGTTATGTATTTAGGGATGCTTTGGGAATTAAAAAATATGTGATGGGTGGGATTAGAATGAGTAGGTTGGGTAGGGTAAACAGTTATTAGCTGAAAGTTTCTTTTGACTTTTCTTTTAAGATGATCAGCTAAGAAGGTGATGTACTATTTCTTTTTAGTACCATAATATTTCTTTTCAGTGACATCCCCAAGTCATTCCACTTCCTTTTCAATGAAATGCCCATAGTATCTCTTTGCAATTGATCATCTGGCAAAACGTCTCTTGAAAAAGAAAGGCCATTTGTTGCAATAATATGAGTAATTGTGGCACCTACTACTCCATGCCAAGGATACAAATTCGAGCAGTTAGCTTCGTACTTTCAGAAATAACTTGCCTTGGCATGACTCAAACTAACCACCTACTTCATTCTCAAGAGGCCAATTCATTGGATATTAAACTTCCTTCGCACTGTTGACAGACAAGTGTTATATAGTTGGACAGCCATTTGGTCAGCACAAAGGCTGTTTCTTTTAAGTGTTAAGAACAAAGGCTGGCTGACAACTTGGAGATAATGCTTCTGGTATTCTAGCTTAAAAAGAACAACGGATGTTGAGAACATATAAAGGGTGTGGTGCAGTCATGGATCCCCTGCTTGAGGATGCAATATAGTAGTGTTGTAGCAAGTATATTAGAAGTTTTTCATAGCCAAATATTAGTCTCTCGGTCGCTCGAATATTAGTTGTCACTGGCCTTAGAATATTAGTTGACATAGTTTTTCTGTTAGTAGAACACTAGGACTCTTCAAGCCAACGCCAGATAGGTTGGATTAGGCTATTATAATGATGTCAACAATTGAATGTTCCAAATTTAGAGTTTTCAATGGTTGTTAGCTCTGCAAATAATTGGTCTAATGGAGAATGTATTAATCACTATGGTTTTCATGCTGAATGCCTAAATATATTTATGGATCCACCTGTTTTCTTGAAGTCAACTTCTTGTAATTGGATTGTTTGCTGAGATATATATCCAATTGTGGAGATGAACTGGTGCTTTTGTGTATCATTTGCCTGATACTTGTCTTTTCACCATCTGCATTTTGGTTTACTCATACTCTAGCGTGCTCACCTGTATTCAGTTTTCCCCTCTTTTCGGTTAACAAAATCTTTACTCTGTTAACATTCCAAAAGATGGGAAAAAAGGATAAAAAGGATATATATGCTGTCCAGATTTTCATGCATTAGTTTCTTCCGATGATTTTTGTCCATACCTCACAGCTTAAATTTCCGGGTCCATCTCTCTTGTATGGACCTTTTTAAACCTGTCTCTGAACATAATATATTGCATGATCTTGCACTATTTTTTTAATAATGAGTTGCCGTTGTTGACTGTATTATTATGCGTCATCTGTTTTCTCTGTTCCTGCAGTTTTCTTGACTATTAAGCCTGAACAAAGAAGCTTGGCCCCACATTTACCTCAAGGAGTATTGCCTGTAGTCTTCCTTCCTAAACTTTTGACTCGTTTCATTAGGACATCTCATGGATATTACGAGTAAGGTTGCCCTAAATGGCGAAAGAAGCAACTTGTTGATTAATGAGCAGAATGGAGTGGTAGGTCAGGTCTCAAGTCCTTCAAGTAGTGGGAGAAGAGAAATAGTTAGCAGGCATGTGCTTTCCACTTGCATCACCTGTTTCATATTACTGTATTGCTTTGGCTTCTTAATGTAACACTACTCTATTTCGTGTATAGATCCCTTTTAGGAATGAAGTCTTTCTCTAATGATGATATCGACTTGGAAGGAGGTAAATTAGAAAAGGATAGAGAAAAGGCTGTACGTGGCAACAAACCAATCAAAATCCATAACCAAGCGCTATTGTCTGGCCTTGCATATTGCATCTCATCATGCAGCATGATTCTGGTTAACAAGTTTGTGCTGTCAGGCTATGATTTTAATGCTGGAATATCTTTGATGCTTTACCAGGTGTAGTTACTGGATCCTGTCCACTTTAATTGTGAATACCAAATTACCAGTGCTTGAGCTTAGTTATTATGAAACTAACTTGTGTTAATTAACAAGTCCTTGCTTATTTTATGGTGATTGCAGAATCTTGTATCGGTGGTTATTGTTTCCATACTGAGCTTTGCTGGCCTAATCTCAACAGAACCACTTACATGGAGATTGATACAGGTCTGGTTTCCTGTGAATGCTATATTTGTTGGGATGCTTATCACAAGCATGTTTAGGTATGAGGACTTTTCTATCAATAATTACCCTCCATTTTTTTTTCCATTTATGTAACCATGTAGGAAATTACCATGTATGTATGATGCACATGGTGGTTGGTTGAAGTTTGTATCCCAATGTACACAGGCAGTAATTTTGTGCTCCTCATTTGGTAGCTATGGTAGTTTATAACCACTCCCAGCATCCACGCCAGATGTTTGAAATGCGCCATAAATGATCTATTCATGTCATGTACCAAGCTTCCGGTGACATTCCTGATCTGTTGAACATTTAATTTATGCATCTGTTGCAGTCGATGTGGCTGCAAGTGGGCCGGGCAAAAGCTTGTAAAGGCCTACTCATTTATTTATTAGGCACGGTAGTCAGCTTGAATCCTGCCCATGAGCCTAAAGGTCAGGTTTGAGTCCAGCCTGCTAGTGAATTACTAGGTCCAGACATGGCTCAGTTAATGAACTGGTCAGAAGCTCAGACCCTTCATGCCAAATTGCCAATTTTTAGCTCGAAGTAAACTGTGATCAATCTGACCAGTCCCCGCTGCAGTCTTAGTTGTGAACTTGTGGTCTTTCTCTTTTTACCATTCTGTATATATTTTTGTTGGGTGCTTTATTGTTACTCGATTATGCTGTTCCTGGTGGGTTACAAATAAGTTCATCTAAACAAATCTATGGGTATGCATGACTATCACAGATAAGGCATTCCATGTGTGATGTATATTTAGACATGCCTTTTTGTTTCTAGTGTGTGTATGCCTTTATTAAAAAGAAGGTAGCCCATGAGTTTTGAATATAGTTCATGCATGTGTAGGCAGGTGAACCTTGAAAGCCCTTCCAAGCTAGCCATTTTAGTTATCATAGCGCCCAGCCCATTAGCAAAATGTTAAGCCTACTTGCTCGAATTCTGCAGGCCCTGACAATCCAGTTGGTCCTTTAGGTCAAGAGGCCCAAACTGAGCTTCTTTATCGTTGGGCCAAAATATAAACTTGGAGGCCATTAAATCAAGGGATAGGACAATATGATGGAGCTGTTTTATACCCAAACATAATCCACAATGAGGCCTTTCCCTCCACCCTGTCCCCAATAATTGGCATGCATTCAAGCTGGCTGCATATGAGCAATATGCAGATTGCTTGTAGACTGAAACCTCTCATAGTTCTATTAATCATCCTATCACACATGCACAATCTTTTTTTTTTTTTTTTTATCTCCGACCGTTGCTTAATCATTGGCATTGTTATTTGCAGTTTGAAATATATTAATGTCGCTATGGTAACAGTTCTAAAGAATGTTACCAATGTGATTACTGCTCTTGGTGAGATGTACCTTTTCCAGAAGCACCATGACAGCAAAGTTTGGGCTGCTCTTTTCTTAATGGTAATGCCAAGAATTCCTTGTTGTATGGTTAGACTGTAAGCTTGATTTGAGATGGGGTGTCTTTTGAAATGTGAACTTCCTTCTTATAGCTTTTCATTGTCCTTTGTCAATAAGGTCTTTAACTCCTTTTAACCCATTATGCATGTCAGTTGTTCATACTTATTTGGATTCAAGCTTCCTATAAGTGCAATATTTTGGTTGATAGTATGGAATAAACGAGAGGCAAAGTTTTCACGACATTTTTTAAGATTGGTGAGCATGTTGCCTGTCATTAATATTTTCTTTGCAAAATAAGAATAAGGGAAAATTTTGAAAGGGATTGAATCATTTTGTAAATTTTAAAAACCTGATAAAATTAAATAGTTTAATCAGAATGAGGACTTCTACTCACTGTAAATTATCTTCTTTGAGTTGGTCTGTATGTCCTAATGCTTGCAGAAGTTATTTTCTTTTAGTGTTCCTAATAGGTACCTAGCACTCCACCTCTCAAATTGGACATGTTTGATGATCCATGACTCACATTGTTTCATCCTTTTTGTTTTTGCTTTAATTAGATCTTGGCAGCATTCTATTTTTATTGTCCTTTATAGAATTTGTTTGATCCGCATTTGACGAGTCTCAGCATGAATGTCAAGGAAGCAGTCTCCTCTGAGATTAACCTTTACAGGTTTTGCTGGTCGATAGAAATTGAACTTTTATGAAAATGACCATTGATGTCCTTAGCAATCATGTATAGTCTTTTTCTTTGTGGTCTTCACCATGTTTTTAACCTTTTACTTTAGGACCTGATTGTTTGCTTGGTATTGAGTCCCTACGAATTCTAAGCAATGCCTTCCTATCAAATGGGGGTAAGATTGAAGTAGCAAAGGTGAGAATCCACCTATCAACTAGGCTCCCCTTCGGTACAAAATGATTACCCAATCATCATCCTAGTAAATCAAATCCTAGGTAAGTGATTGCCCTATGCCCCTATTTATTTCGTTACTTTTATGTCATGCACTTCTCATCTCTATAATGTTCGTATGTTATAACCCACTTTACAATGAATTCCTATTAATTCAATACAAAGTAGTGGACCCTTAAAGAATTTTGGTGCATATAGTTTGGGGAGTGGGGGATTGGATAAATTAGATCAAGAATTAAGGCTTTCTTTGATTCACCTTCTTAATTCTCTCTCAACCTTGAGGTTGTGGGTTCTATTCATGTTACATATTAAAAAAATAATAATAATGATCTGTTTAAAACAGAAGTTACGTGTTCATATATTATATTTTCATGTATCTATGCAATTAGTCTTATCTATATCATTAGAAGGCTTGGTCATTTTTTGTGATGCATTAATGGAACATTTCAGGTGAATAGATAGTTTCACGGACATTTTTTATTTAACTGAAAATTTTATGTTGCTTTATCTCTTGATAATTTTTATTTTGTCTTTCCTCTTTAGAAGGATACAGAGGTTTGGCATTGTGGTTTCTGTTGATAACTTTTCATGACTTTCATTTTTTGTGCAGATCATTTCAGCAATTTCTGGAGGCATCACAGATCTTTCCTTTCATAAAGTTGGTTATACATGGCAGATTATAAATTGCTTCCTAACGGCATCATATTCGGTACCATTTTTTAACAAAAATTGGAAGTTTGTTAGTATGGGTCACATGTAGATTATTTTATTCAAAGTCATCCTTAGTGAGGTTAAGACTTGAGCTCCAGTTGTTGTGATCAGATTATTTTGCAAGCCTTCGTGAGTCTGATTGATTTGCTGAACCATTTCAATGCATCATCATTATCATCATTAAAGCCTTATTCCATCTATTATCATTTTCCATTTATGTGGGGATTTCAATGTTCAGCAGCTCAATTTAATTTTGTTGCTTGGTGTCAATAAGCAATTAATAGATTTTGGAATATGTACATTATGGCATTACGTTGCTTCTCTTTTTCCTATTGCTCTTCCCATCACATCTTTTGATATGCATAACTGAATTTTAGCTGATGAAAGTTTGTTTTGTTCTCCAGTTAACATTACGAAGAGTCATGGATACAGCAAAGCAAGTAACAAAATCTGGGAACTTGAATGAATTTTCAATGGTCTTGCTCAATAACACACTTTCATTGCCTTTAGGGGTTGTGCTTGTTTTTTTATTCAATGAAGTGGACTACCTTTTTAAAACGTGAGTTCTTCCATTTACTTCATCTCTAGTACTCAAGGATTACTTGTTTTTTTAATTTCACTTTCTTTTCTTTTTCTTTCTTTTTTGCCTGATTTTGTTTCGTTTCTTCTTTGCCTCAATAACAAACATCACTCTTTTCTTGTTATTCTATGTTATATATTCATATTTCTTTGTATATAATGAAATCCCAAATCCAATCTTTTTGGGCATGATGCTCAATTTAGTTAATTCTTCATTTAGCTGCAGTATTTTGGTACTTCTAGTATTTTCTTATTGGGCTCATTTATCTGTGAAGTGAATTGGCAGGCCACTTTTGAGGATGCCAACATTCTGGTTGGTTATTACATCAAGTGGGCTTTTAGGCCTTGCAATCAGCTTCACATCAATGTGGTTTCTTCATCAGACAGGTGCTACCACATACAGGTAACCAAAACACCCTCTCATGTTAGAAATAATGCTCTCATGTTAGAATAAATGGAAAAAACCCGTGCTAATCACAGGTATGCATGAAGAGGTAGGATTCTATGTATGTTAGAAACGGGGGAGATGGGAGTCCATAAGTGAGAAAAGTATAGTAGTGGAAAGTGGAGAGAGAGTATGTTAGGAGTTGTAAAAACTGAAAGTAACTTCCAGTCAAAATAGAAAGCACAGTCAAAATTAGATCCAAAACCTTCTAGCTTAATAAATTATTGATTGCTGTTGAAACCCTTTTGTGCTTTTCTACAGTGTGTAGCATGTCCATTAAGGAATTGGGAGACTTTCATTAATTTAAGGTGGATTTTACAATGTGTAGCATGCCCTTTAAGGAGTTGGACCCCTTGTAATATACAAATATAATACAGTTACAGCCACATTACTGTGGCATTTACGTTTGTAATATCTTCCCTTCAACCCCCAATTTGATCAATTTGCTCACCTCACAATTAGTTTCTCTCATCGTGTGCCAAGAACTTTTTGATATCTTCTGCTATGGCTTTGATTTGTTTATATTTTATAATGCAAAAAAACCACCACAGCTCCTCCTTTCCACATCCGCTTGTCCATGTGATGGTCTCCTCAGATGATCCTCTACCAGTGCTGGCTTAATTTCTTGTTTTTATGGTTTTTAATCCTTTTTTTTTTTTTTTTTCAGTGGAAGATTTTTAATCCTTCTTTAATGGCATCATTAGAAAAAGCAATAATAATAAGAAACATACAAAATAGGAGCTGCTTCAATCCAAATTACTAAATAAAGGCTCAGTTGGTATTAGCTGGATGCCATTTTGTGTTACACCATGCTGGATGAATGTACAGTCAGTTTGAGCCCAAGCAGTCTGCCACAAGTGTTGATCATCTTCAATTGATCCATATCTTTCATTTGGTGGTTCCTACTATCACAGTGGATGAGCAATGCCATGAAGAGCTTCCCTACCCAATAATAACATCTACTTGATAAATAGGCTTGAAGATTGATGGTTTAGAAGAAACATACCAGTAGTCCATATTCAATTGAAAAAAAAAAGCAGAGAAGAAAGATAGAAACCACCAGCCTGATTGCTCAATAGATGTTTCTTTTCATTCCCTACCCTCCATGGCACCCATGAGGGGTACAATATAAATCACTGGGAAGATGGGCCCCACCTTTAGAGATTTCCTGGTACAAACTAAGTTTGAGCTTTGGATCATATCATATCACTCCCCATGGTTGATAATGGTGTGTGGAATCTGTTGGATGTAACCTGTTCTTGGAAGAATCATTCTCTTTCAAGGTTTGGTTCAGACGGCATATGTGTGAAAACACATACGCATGTATGTAATTAGAAAAGGAGGGATCCATCATGTGAATGATAATGCATTTCTTGTTTGGTTGACTATGTGCAGCCTCGTAGGATCTCTAAACAAGATTCCTCTGTCTATTGCTGGGATCCTTCTCTTCAAAGTTTCAACCAGCCTGGAGAACTTAGTCAGCATCCTTTTTGGTTGGTTCTCTCTTATCAAAAATCAACCCACCCTACTATTTCCCAGTCTCACAGAACATCAATGAACTGTTTTTCTGCAGGCCTTTTGGCTGGAGTCTTTTTTGCAAAAGCAAAGATGATGGAGAGATCTTAAACCCAAGTCATGCTGTAACTTGATACTGATGTTACCGGGCACTGGACGGTGAGGAGCAATTCCATTACATTCCCGGGCAATCCTGCATTTCCGAAGTGTTGTGTTTTTTCTAGCCCCACATTGAAAGCTGAAACTTTCAAGATCCAACGGAGGAGAATAACAAAGTTCATTGAAGAAGAATGTCCGAGGCAAAACACAAACGGTTTTGCAATTCTCATTGTTTTGGCAGCAGAACAAAGATTGGTTTGGGATTATGTTTTGGTATTTTCTATTTACTCCATTTCTGGTGTGTGTAAAATGGGCTGTTTCTGGAACAAAATATTGTTGTATAACTCTTTGTAACAGTGATTTAGAAATGAATTGTTATAAAACAATGGCTTAATTATGAAATTCGTTGATGTTGTTAAGCACTTTTCTGATGCATAACATAAGTTTACGCATTTGCAGGTCTGATTTCAAACCAAGATAAATGCTTCAATTGGGATTAGAATATGCATTTATGAGCCTGTCGGTCGGAGACAAAAATGCATAATGCTTCCTGGTCTCTCTCTAGAGTTGCTGCTTATCAGATTTCAAAGAAGCCATATGATTACCACTGAAAACTGTGTAAAACAACTTCCCAGTTATTTTCATTTTACACAGCTCGATCAAGGCGTGTTTGGATGGTTGATTTTCACTAAAAATCGGTGTACTTGTAAATGCTCTTTGAGAGATGTTTTAGGTGATCCACTTAAACTGTCTCATATGGCGGATTGCCAGTAGAAATATGGTTTGGACATGCCTGTAAACAGAACTAAGCTACTACCACACTCGGTCTATATCTGGGGGCAAATGATCCTGTACATCCAGGCAGCATGCTAGCCCACCTATTACCAATTTGAACCATTCACACGCAGAGATTGAACAAATTTACACCTAATCCCGTGGGCTTGCACCCATATGAATGGACTGGACTATTGAATTGAGGGTCAAATTTCATTTTTAATATAAAGCTATGGATCAAGGGATTAATGGCATGAGATTGACATTAGCTTTACACCAGGGGCTTAACTAGATGGGGGTCCTAAGTGAGCCCCATCCAGCTATCTCATACCATATTAAGGTACATACACTGCGTATCGAGCCCATATTTGTATGATGTATGGTTAGGAGCCTGACCTTTTTTTATTTTATTTTATTTTTTGCTCCTCCTATAAGAGGGTTTTCAACCCATTGGGCTTGATTAATCCCTCCGGGTCCTGATGAAAGTTGGGTAAACTCTCCTGTAGTCCCAGTATAGTAGTGTAGTTTCGAACCTACAACCTCTGGAACTTGACTATCTAGTCTACCACAAATCATAGATTTGGAAATTGTCAATTGATTATCGATTTCTTTTTCTTCCACCATTGGAGTAGTCCAAACTCCAAACTAAATATAACCATGAAAAAGGAAAAGAGGGTTAGCATCAGACAATCGACTATTGATCTAGAAAAACTTGCAGAACACAACAAGTTCACTCTCGAATTTCCGACTAGTCATGTTCACATGTTACCCAAGTTTTATAAAAATCATCTAAAGATACTTAAAGAGGCATTACTACAAAACTGTACTGCAGGTTAGAACTATTCTACCATGTGAATTTTTTTAGAACTATCGTATGAAGATGAATGTCAACAAATAAGAAGTCATAAGCTGAAGTACATGTGGTTCGGATACTAGTCTTTAGATGAGTGTATAGAATTACAGTAGGATAGTTTGAGGACCAAGCCAAGCCCATGGAAGTGTTTTTCCTTTTTTGGTTAGGACCATCGGATGAATCAAACTTTGTAGACTTTGGACACAATTAGGTCATAATCTTAATTTGTAAGGATCAAACTAGTTGACCCAAAAATTAGTGGCCACAGAGATCAGAAAGCTAATGTGAAAATGATCAGCATATGTAAGAATAAAATAAACAAAGAAAACCCACTCAAGGACTACTGGCTGTCTGGGCATGAGATCCCCTATGGTTTGAAGGATCTGAACCGTCTATCTTCATTCACAGTGACCTTTTTTTAATGGGCCACACTTAGTTGATCATATCACAAAAGCAGCAGGGGTTGCTCTTTCTAACATATAGATTGAGAGAGATTGAGAGAGAGAGAGAGAGAGAGATGGAAAGGGAACCAGAGGAAGGAGGAGGAGGAGGAGGAGGGAGGAGGCATGTGGGGGAAGGAGGGCTTATCTCGCGCGCCCCTCGCGTATGGCCGACGATTGACGGCCCTCTTGGCCTCACGGAAGAAGACTCTGAGGCCTACGCTCGATCCTTCTTCAAGTACGGATTTTTCCTCCTTCCGTGGCTCTGGGCTATCAATTGCTACTACTTCTGGCCCGTCTTTCGCAGCAATCCTCGCTCTTTCCCTCGAATCCGTCGCTGTAAGTTCCAAGAATCCACTCTTCCTCTCCTAATTTCATCTGGGTTATGTGGAATCGTATTATCCTGACATGGGTCCTCATGATTTGGCTTTTCTTGCATCTGGGTGTTTCATAAAGCTATATAATTTTCCTCTCTTCACGCGGATATGAGAAAGATGATTGTTAAAACAGTCGAATTGTATGCGGATTCTGATATCTGGGGTACCTTCTTTTAGTTAAGGTCTTGCATTAGTAGAGAGAAAAATTCTGCCTTTGAGAAGCAGTTTGTTTTCTTTGGTACATTGAAATTGAAGAAATCTTTGGATCAGAAGTAATTGTACTTATTTGTAATGTTTGGCTTTCTTTAGTTAGAAAAGCCCCATTTTCTCTTACATCAAAATGGAATCTAATTAAATGCTGATTTTTCTCACTGGGGTTCTTTGTTTCATTGCACTACACCTTCCTTCTTCTTCTTCTTCTTCTTCTTCTTCTTCTTCTTCTTTTTTTTTTTTTTTTTTTTTTTTTTTTTTAATATTATAGATGGTTCTGCCTTGATAAGTTGTCTGATTTACATAGAGTTTGGAATATTAATACTCAGGTCTCTTTCTTTGCTATATAATTGCATTTGGGTTATTGGATATAGCTATGAAGGGAGGTTTCCACCTCATTAATTTATTTATTTTTTGTATAGAAGGGGATGGATGGACATAGAATTGTCTTATGATATGGTGGAGATTATTTAATTCACTCCAATGTCATCTTTTTGTTTATTGTCGAGTCATGTCAGCATAGTAGAGCTGTGTGTTGCTTACAAATCTCAATTGAGCTTTCTTTTGTATAAGCTTTATATGGAAGATTCACGATGGCCTAACATTACTACATTATTTTGTATCATTTATTAGTTACTTTTGATTGAAGAGGAGCCCCTTTTCGATTTTCAGAAAGATATATTTTAAAATTATTCCTAAATTCACCATTTTTACCTTCCAATAATCCAATCCTTGATATATTTTCTGTATTTCCATAAATTGCATTAATTACAGAGTTTCGATTGTTCCCTACATCGACTATCTGAGTTGAAGGATGAAATATACCCAACCTTTGGTGGAATTTGAATTTGGATAACTAGGTATAGGTGCCTATATCATATGTGATTGCTTTTTGCATGTATTGTCCTTATTCTTGAGTTTGTCAGTTATGTTTTGTCTAGGGAACTAGCTAATGTATGGTAGGCAATGCACACACGTTTATTTATTTAACTAGTTTTGATCCTTTAGATGCCAACTTCTACAAGAACTTCAATCAATGCAGTTGATTGATTTGTGTATTCTTCTTCTTCTTCCCTTTTTTTTTTTTTAATTTTTATGTAGATGTCATTGGATCAGCAATTGGATTTGTCACATTTACAGTGCTGCTTTTTTCATGGGCTCTCACGTTTGCAATTGGAGGGGAACGGCTCTTTGGCCCTGTATGGGGGCAGCTTGTCATGTATAATGTTGCAGACAGATTAGGTCTCACAGGTTGGAACTGATTCTCCCGCATTAATTGATCAAAGGATTCAAAGCATACCTGTTGTTATAATAATCTACCTGTATGTGTTCAAAGGCACTTCAACAGTCTACACTAGATTTTTACAAGAAATTCTACTGAACCAAGTGAAACTCATTACGACTTCTACCATCCCCTTTAAGACATTTTGTCAGTTAAGTTGCAAGTAATGCGATGCAGGAATGCATGATGTGTATGCATACCTGCTGCAGGAAGTTTGAAAATGCTTATATGTGTCTTTTCTTGAACCACCCTTACGCTGGATCAACTGTTAACCAAGACAATATCCTAACTTTCGTAAAGGCATACAACACAGAATCCCATGGAAAACATTAAGAGAAATATTTATGCTGAGACAGTTCCTTTTAAAGTGTCAATTTTTCGTCTCTCTAGGGAGTTGGAAATAGACGTATCTCAGTGCATGACTTATTGTTTACAGGTTTCTTGCACTGAAATCTGGGGTAACATACAAAGCCTTATTATCTCAAGAAAACTAAAGAAACCATGCAAGGCAGATTTGGAAACTATTGAGTGCTCAAATTATAGATACAAGCATTGTGAAAAGCAGTACAAGAGAATGAAAATTACAAAATGTGTGTTTATATTTTTCTATCAACAGTCACCATATTGTTTTTGTTTCCTTGCTGACCCCCATAGTATTAGACCAATTTAATTGTCCGTGAAAGTCATATGTGAATGAGTATGAAGGGAAATTCCTGTCCGATAATTTGGTCCATGTAGCAGTGGAAGGATCATCCATTTGGAATTTCCTTTTTTTATCATAATAAAGGGAAATTTTTTGAAGGATAAAATGGAAATTTTTTCCATATGATGCTGGTTCTGCTGCTGTGTGATAAATTGGTCCATGTAGCAGTGGAAGGATCATCCTTTTGGAATTACTTTTTTAATTTATCATAATAAAGGGAAATTTTTTGAAGGATAAAATGGAATTTTTTTCCATATGATGCCTGTTCTGCTGCGGTGTGGGTCAAATCAGCAACTGAATTAGGCCTAGTTCCCCAAGCTGAAACTATATGGTGGAGCTTTTATATTAAAGAATCTCGTGTGTTTCAACTGTACTGAGAGATTTGGTGTCTCAGCTGTTTTAATGTATCTTTTCGCTTACCATCCCTTCCTAACATGCACTACAGTCATTTTCGATAATATCAGTACTCAATACGTTCATGTTTATTGTTCTTTAGTTGTTTTGGGTGTCTGAATCCAACCCCATAACAGTTGAATCGGTTCCAATTAAAAAATGGCTGCTAACTCAAGAAAGAAGTAGAGTGATAGAAGAATAAAGAGGAGTTTGATGTGCGTGTGTGCACGCACATGTGAATGAGTGTAATAGCTGTGAACTCATGAGCAAGAACAAGTTAGAAGAGGTGGGGTTGGTGTGTGGACTGTGGTGATGGTCATAAGTAGAATTCAATTATATGGATCTGAAATGGGGTGCACTTTTCTTTTTTTATTTTATCCCAAATATAAACCCTGAGGTATATATGGTTATGTGAGCCTGTGCCCTGGTTGGATAAAAGGGATGGTTTACATACTGATATATGGTATCTACTTTATGCGTTGACTGGTTCCTTTCTTTGTTGTTACCATCTGATAAAAGCCTTATCTCATCTATCTTGGATAATATTTGCGAGTTCTACTTTCAAGCTTAATCCTTTTGAATTCATGCTTCTGTGTAACTCTACAATTTGTCACGTTTTTCTTCATGAAAATCAAGGTCTTTATTGGTCTTCCCTGCCCACATTAGTTTCTTGAACTTGTGAAGCCTTTTATTCTTCGTATGGGTTTCTCTCTCTCTCTCTCATGTGCTTGTCCGAAGGGTTTTCCATCTATGATGTTCTTTGTCCGAACCATTTCAAACAATCATCATCTTGATTCTCTTCTACTGGGGCCACTTGCTAGTTTCCTCCCTTGAACTCTCCTAATTAATCTTTCTTAGCATTCGTGCTAATCTACATTTTGTTGTCTTATAAAAATGCCCCTTTTAGTGGCGTTTGACTATTGCACAACACTAGCTCAGCTTGACCTTTTTCCACCCTACACTGAGCATAGTTCCTACTCATTGAAATTTTGTACATCTTCACATTAAATTACTTGTAATTAACCAATTCACCTCCCTTACTCTTGGCTCTGCTAAGTTCTCACTTAATATATTGTCTTGTATGGGTTACTTTTCTATCAATTGACTCGAGCCTTACTCTGAAGTCCTAGCTTATCATTCACTAGCTTTATTAACTAAAGAATTGAGTACCACATCTTTTACTTACGACATACACAGGGAACTTTGCCTTGAGTATTTGTCATTGGATTTTTGCAATAAAGGTAAATAATGCAGTTGGAGGTTGCTTGCTATGCAACCACAATTGCGGGTTTGAGTCATTTCACCAATAATAAAAACAGGAAACTTTTGGTGCAATTCAACTGTATCTGGGAGCTCAATCAACTCTCGGCAAATAGTTCCTACAATCTTTGGTGACTCTCATACATCTATAAGTTCCACCAAAACAGTATGCCTTTTCTTCAATTTAGCTGCCTAAAATGCTTTGAGGAAAGGTCCAAAGATGAAACGTTGCGCTCTCTAGAACATGCCTAAACAGTTAAGAAGGTGAGTGATTGGCTGGATAACCATTTGCCTGAATAACAAGGAATCTCAAACTACTACTACAGTTTAGTAGTGGAAAAGTAAGATTTGAGATTTCCACCATGTTGGAGAAAACAAAATTTTCACTTTTCACTTCTCACTTCACTCCTACCTTACGTTGGCAGGACAATCGAAGGTGCAGAGTGCACTGCAGCAACTTACTTTCATGGTGGATGGTTTGACGTAAATGATAATATTCAATCTGTCCTAGTATCCATAACAAGTGGATCAAGATCATGCAAAAATGAATGGACTAACCATATTGTTCTGGTCCTTTATTTTGGAGGTCCCTCGTGTAATGATTACTAAATGAAGGCAGTCCCTTTTCCATATAGAATCTATACAAAAAAGGCTTTACTTCCTATCATCAACTGTAAATATAGGTAGTAAAGTACAAGATGGTTGTATTGTTTATGTGTAAGCCTTTTTGAAAAAAAGGGGAAAGAACTAGAAATGCCTTGTAAAAATCTCAACCCCAATCATATATACAATAGAGAGATCTACAACAACGAAACTGGGACAGAAGAGTGGTTGCACCCCAGGTCAGATTTCAGAGCCTTGCAGGATGCTTTGAGAAGTTATCGTGAAATTCTTGACACCTCCCTCCCTCCCCACAACAATAGGAGTGGTAGCATTGTTTCTTATACAGTATGCCTACATGATAAAACAGAGAACTCCTACATCTATACAAATTTGGGTGAAGCATTGTCATGTACACCTATCATCACGGGGAATATTATTTGACTTGAGGGAGAGAGATCGAACGTTGCACAGAAAATGAGAGTACAAGAGTCCTAAGATCCTGTCATGCGCATGAACCAGAGAAAGTAGGCGCAAGCTGAGTTGATCCTGTCAAAGCACACTTGCATGTTGTTTTCCAAAGATGGATCTGTTTGTCCCACAGCAAGACTTTTACACTAAGTCACAGTTCAAGCCTTTTCTTTTCTAACATCAAACCAGGACCAGTAGCCTAAATGTATCTGTAGAAAGTCAAAGGCCCCAGGAAATCCTAGGAGTGTCTGCACCAAGATGAAGAACCATTTCTTTGGAGTTGGGAACATGGCATCGGTGATACTCCAATTGCATCACCCACAACAGACTCACAGTGCCATGTTGCAGGAGGCCCTATACCGTCTAGCTGTACATTAGTCATGCATATTCCCTCAAAGGGTGCACCCTCAAGCCCCTCTAGGACTGGTGCCTGTCTGATGTCCACGCCGGTCACATTACCTATGAAAATGCCCCTCACCACAGGAAGGGCGTTAGGGTCCCACCATTCATCAGGATGGTCATTAGAACCACTGCTAAATCTGATGGGTATCTTCACCCTCTCCATTGTCATGTTAGCTATGGTAATATTGGTTATGTATCCTCCTCTTCCCCTATCTGTCTTCACTCGCAGCCCTGCTGCTGCATCCCACACGTGCAAATCCTCCACCAGCACATTTGATATTCCTCCAGACATCTCACTTCCTATTCCAACACCAGAGCATGTTGGGGTTGTACCAGACACCCTCCTTATGATGATGTTCGAGCTTGGACGAGCGAGATTAATCCCATATTGGTCCCACCCGCTCTTTACCGCTACCAAATCGTCTCCACTCTCGATGTAACAGTCTTCAATGCACACATATGAGCTTGAGTCTGTGAATTATCATATAAAAGAGCAACATCTTGATTACTATCCATGTACTATGATAGTGCAATCATTTTCAACGAACTTTAATATGTTTCATGGATGAGTTCCAACTTTCCAATTCACGGGTAGTTTCATTTTGGCAGAGGCAATGGCAAACTATTCCAATGTGTTCTGTGTTGAAAGTGAATATTGGAATCATGATCTTCGGCCTTCTTGACTGCAAATCATTATTAGCATTGAGCTTGATTTGGGAACAAAATATCCAAAGACGTAATTCACATTGTTTGAAATTTTAGACCTACAACCCAAATTCAGAAGAAAATGGCGACCATCCATTCTGACAAAACATTGTCTAGGCTTGTCACCTGGAATACAGTTCTCCTGAGTAGAACACATTAAGCAGACCCCAAAGCAATGAGCTAAGTTTAAGAAGATGATAGTGATGGAGATGGTGATGGTGATGGTGGTGGAGGTGATAATCTGAATGTTAAAATAATGTTAGTTTCTTTTTCTTTGGTAAAAGTTAGTGAGTTACATTAGTGCATAGAAAGCTTACACACCTGGGTCTATACCATCCGTATTGGGGGCGTTGAGTGGGGCCAAAATAGTCACTCCTTTGATGACTACATTACTGAAAGGAAAAATGCAGCAAAACCTTTATCTGTGATAGTAGTAAAGTAGAATCTGAAGGAAATCACTAATTTGTTGAAAGGCTAGAATAATACCTGCAATAAACAGGATGGATAGTCCAAAAGGGTGAGTTGAGGAAGGTGACATTGGAGATGAGAATGTTGTGAGAGTTCATCAACTCAAGGAGGTGACCCCTTGTGTGTTCCAAAGTCCTGTTCCACCACAGCTTCCACCACATCCTTCCTTGGCCGTCGATTCTCCCTTCCTGTCCTGTAACCAACCAAAATTTTCATGGGCTGCTTCCTCTTGAAGCACCAATGAAAAGGTGCCTAACTTATTCCTGGTCAGATGGGTTTGAGATACCTATACATCATAGTGAATGAGGTAAATTCATAACATGACCATTATCATAGGAAGTAGCTAGTGGGATATTTAAATCATGAATACCCCATAACACTCAAGTATAATGCTATCAAGCCCTTGATCAATGAATTTTGGTGATGGATCAAAACCGTCCAATCAATTGACTGACTGGGAAACTCAATTAGAAGTTGATGATTATGTGATACATTCCACTTCTTATAGATTGTCATTATCTAAATGATATGGTGAGCAAATTTTGATCCTATCCATAATTCAGCCCATCTGTTGGTCTGTCTGGATTGATCCACGTGATCACCAGCTGACCTCATAACTCTCTCTCTCTCTCTTGAGATTTAGTTAGGTTATATCCTCGTAATTATGATCAAAATAAATTATAAAAATTAGTGGGTACTCAAAGCAATCAATCATGTAATAGATAAGAAAAATTGGTTTACCTGTAATGACAACATCGTCGAGTCCATTTCCATGAATAAGGCTGATATGTCTCCCTCTCAATCTCTCCCTCCCTCTTCCATATGAAGGCAAAGGCTCTATCACGGGCCACTCCTTTGGATCCTGTTTGAATTCTCCCACATACAAAAACAAGAAACACCAATATTATAACCAATATGAAAGAACACGTTATTACATACATTATAGAGAGGATCTTATAAAGCATGATTATACTTACCTATTCTCTTTGTATGCATCAAAGAATTTTTGAGACGTGAATATAAGGTTTCATCAAAATGAGGGCTCGTCTACCAATTTGTAATGAACTTCTCTTGTAACAATTAATATTATCAGTAAGAAGGTAGAAATACTCATCTTCCATTTCTCCTATGTAGATAGATCAATTCCTTCTAAAAGCAGTTTTTGAGCCTTTTCTTCTCGGTGAAACTGCATGTGAGAATTTCTTAGGATTATCAATGGTGGGTCATTTTTGAAATTTCTTTTGTTTCCCTTTTTCTCCCAAACAAACGAATTCCAAGTACCTTTAGTTTCTTTCACACAGTCACATGAGACAATCTTATTCCTGGGTCATTTAAAACATTCATGTGCATACATACACCAAAGCTCAATGTATAAACTCTTACCATTTTTATCTTACTACCCCATCAACTATCTCACTTCTGCAAGAAAAAACTAATAATAATAATAATAAATAAATAAATAAATAAACCATGGAAACCCTGCATTTCTTCTGTTGACATTACATGATCTTCTAATTACTATCAAAATTAATATGAAGGAATCACGAGAATACAGATTGTTCTTCTTCTTCTTACCTTGGAACCCAAAATAACAGCACCCTTTTCGAGATACAATGTGAAATTGCTTGTGAGATTAAAACTACCCGTGACCCATCTTCCTACAGGGACATTGAGTTGTGATCCTCCCTTCTCCCCATAGCCCTTGAGATGTTCCACGGCCCTGTGAAAAGCATTGGTGTTGGACGTCTTTCCATCACCAACTCCTCCAAAATCGGTTATGGACATGACCACCTTCCTCTTTGGGACGGATCCATGAAGGTAGAAGCTCGAACAGGTCTTCTGGTGTTGTATGGGAGGATGAGGGATTTGGGTATGGGTGACCTCCCACGTTGAGAGATCTGTTTTGGTTGTCACGTGAAGCCATGAAACGGCTAAAGCTGTCAGGACTAGCAGTATAAGACCCCAAGAAGGCCTCCTGAGACCACCCCAGATGCTGCTCATGCATGGTTTTTCCAGATCCATGTGAGGAAAGAGGAAAAGAGAAGATACCAACATGCATAGGATAGTGAGGAGAGATGTTACTGTTTGTGTTTTGGAGTTTCCTGGTTTCCAAAAGTACGATGGTTGTAGGACAGGACCCGATTGAGTCCGGATCCCCTGATTGTCTCCCTCAGTAATGTTCCTATGAGAGGAATGTATGGAACTCCACCATGGAGCCCATTGATTGATATTCCACTCTGGTGATATATTCTAAATTTTTTTTACTTTTGAGTGGGTTCCACCATACGATTGGGCATGTGACTGATAAAAGTGATTAGCACAATTTAATACATTAATCACACATTATAGTGATGCGCTCAATCTTATGGTTGGACAAATTCCTATAAAAGTGAAATTTGAGAACAAGAAGGGGTGGCAATAAAATCTAATGGTTCAAATTTATTAATAGGTTGGGGTCAAGGTAGAGTTCCAAGCATTTGGGAGACACTGAAGGGTTCCCAGCTCAATTCTTATGCAAACATGGGTGCATTGAACCGAACCAAGCGGCCTGCTTACTTTATCTGATGCCCGTTCAAATTTAGAGATGTCTTTTGGATTTTGCAATCTATACCAAACCAAACCAAAGCAAAGCAAACCAAGCTTTTTCCACTAAATGGGGTCGGCTATATAAATTTGATGACACCAATCAAATCTGTTTATGGTCATGTCCTCCGTTAGATTCATATAGGCAATGTCATGTTTAATAGTTTCTTTCCAACTTCTCTTGGGTTTTCCTCTTCCTCTCCTACTCTTGACAGTCTCCATGCTTTCACACCTTTTAACAGGTGCCTCCGTTGGACGCCTTCTAACATGGCCGAACCATCTCAGTCGATTTTCTCTCATTTTATCTCCAATCGGTGCTATACCTACTTTGCCCATAATCTCCTCGTTCCTAATCCTATCTCTTCTTGTAATCCCGCACATCCATCTTAATACAGGTAAATCGGAAATCTTTAATATATCCTGTATCTATATTTGCAGCCATAAGTATCTAATACACGTATCATTCTACAAAAATAGCTCAATGTCATATCCCATTTGTATCCAACAGAGCCAATGAAATCCACAAACGTTGCCATTGAGTCCTATAATAGAATCTTAGGTGATTTACCAACAGGGGATCTCAATCCTTTGTGCATATATTCTTTGAGACCAAACCCACAAATCCATTTGTGGCCCCTTTTTGAATAGCTCCAAATTACCATCCAACTTTAGGGCGGCCTTTAAAATCTAAACTGTTGAAAATTATTGACTATAAGTAATTTATTTTCTAGGCTAAATCTTACTTCAATTGTAACCATATTAATTTATCTTAAATCCTAAGATGATGATATGCATAATATATTATTTTATTTTTTCTTCTTACATCACTAATATATTTACTTGTGGTCAATTCAACATTAAGAATAACTCTATTGAAATGAGATTTGCCAATTTCATACAAGGCCTGGTGGATGTAGGCACAGAAGAATTCCACATTAATTCATGCTATCAGAGAATCCGGAGTTGTTTGTTTATAATTTAGAGATGTGATCGTATTAGCATGCTGCATGCATGAGATAGAGGCCTAGATATATGTATGACAGGTGTTCCGGCACAGGAAGCCTGATCCGCTTTGCTGGGTAGCAGTTGCCCCTTGCCTGTTAGACAGACCACCACCATTTGAAAATTGCATGTGATGCCATGAAAAGCTCTTGTTGTTATGCTACATCTTGATCACGGGTTGCTGGCCTGCTGCTCTCTTATGCTTTTGAGTCTCTTCTTTGTTTTTGCTTGATTCTTTTCCCATTTATAATTTAGAGCATAGTTATCTGATTCGCAGTTCGACTAATTCGGATTTGAATTCACAGTTCGCAATTCAACAGGTACCCAAATTCGAAACTTCGATGGGGTAGGCTGAGTTAATTCGGTTTTCAATTCGCTTGATTCGCAGTTTGAGTTCGATGAATTCGCGAAGTTAATTCGAATATATAATTCAATATAGTTCAATATAATTCGTATGTCCATTCACTATATGCATAAATATATTTTTAGTCATTTGATGCTTTAATAAGTATGAGCAAATAAATGATTAAAAGCATTTAATCAATAAACTATGAGAAAATAAATGTTTTAAAAAAAATCCATAACTTTTTTCTATTATTAATCATTAAACTTCAATCATTTAACTATCCATATAAAATAAATTAAATCCTAAACACCAAATAAAAATGATATAAAATATCAAACACCAAAACATAAATAAAAAAGTAAGGTAAAATAAAAATTCATCAGAAATAGGAGTATGAAATAAAAGTCTTCATTTCCAATGCTTTTTTCCCTTTGTCATGAGAAGATTGCAAACTGCATCCGTATAATGAAATACTTCTTTGTCTACTAGGTGGACGTGATTGTAAAGAGGATTGGGTGATTGCAACATTTGATGTACCACTTGGTCGGGACTCTACTCTACTGTCATTATGATTTTGAAGTTGAGGCTCCTCATCATTGTCTAGTGCTTTCCACCTTAGGTCTTCTAAATGTGCACTTGAATCTTCAATAACATCTGGCTCAGGATCAATGTCCCATTTTCTGAATGGTCCTTCATTATATCCCTCCTTCGTGTGTGATAAAAGATGAAGATTTGAATGAATAAAGACAAGTTTATCTACACGTTTTGCGTTAACCCTGTTTCCTTTGACATTATGGATAAATGAATATGTACTCCAATTCCTCTCTGCAGACGATGAGCTTACGGGTTGTGCAAGAATTTTTATAGCTATCTTTGCTAGCTCTGGCTTCTCTGATCCATATGTTGACCACCATTTTATTGGTGACATAGTGACTGCATCCACCTTTGTTGCAGGAAGCCCAAAAATGTCATCTTTAGAATGAAATATGGCATATCGAGCCCTCAATTTAGCCTCAGCTTCAGTGTCCTACTGAAAAAACAAATTGCAAAATATTGAATGTGTTAGGTACATATTAAAAATATAATAAATGAAATATCTATAAAAATTTAAATTGAAGATGCTTACGTTAGTTAGTCTTTCAAATGCTTCCATCACTCCCGTTATGACCTCCTTATCTTGATTTGCGGCTTTCTTTTCTCACCACCAAGTGCTAATTTAGTAAGATATGATGAATCATAAAACCGAGGTGTGAGTGCAAATCCAAGACAATGTAATGGGCTATGCATCATTTTCCACCTTTTTATTACAATATTTTCCATCATCTCATAAATCTCCTTAAAATTTGCACAACCATTGAGACTATCTTTTATCTCACCAAGTATATTGTCCATTCCTTCATATACCTCCCCCATCAATGGTCCACTTGATCACAAAATTTAATCATTTTGAAAATGGGTTTGGTAATTAATTTTTACCATTTGCCTCACATTTGTCAAAAACGTATCCTCATCATCGGTCACCCATCGCTTTATGTTTTCTGCTATCTCTTGCATTTTTTCATCACCATGTTTTGCCCATTCTTTCCAATCATCAAGAACAACAGTAGATTTAAGGGCTTGTCTCACATCTAAGAGTCACTTCATCAAGACATAATATGAAGTAAATAGAGTCTTTGCAACTTTTAGAAATTCTAATCGAGAATGACTTCTAAATATTGCCAATGCATGTGTATGATTGATAATATATGTCACAATTGTCTTGCATATGGTATAAAATTCTTCATATGATGGCCAATGCTTTGACAAATCTTTGAAGATTAGATTAATTGTGTGATAGACGCAAGGAGACCAAAATATATAACTATAAACCTTTTCGACTTCTTTACCTGCCAGCTTGCAATTGGCTACATTGTCTATGATTATTTGAACAATATTAGATGGACCTACCTTCTCAATTGCATCTATCAAAAAAAAAAATAAAAAATTATATAAGATACAGTCTTTTCAACACCAGAGCACTCTACCACATACAAAAACATCGCTCCATCCTTATTTGTCGCAAGCACCATAATCAGTGGCTGATTCTTTACGTTGGTCCATCCATCAGAGATGATAGACACACCATGCATATGCCATGTATCTTTAATTATTGCAATTTAATTCTCCACTTTTCTTTTCTCCTCATCCAACAAAGATGTTCTAGCCTTTTCAAATGAAGGCACGCTTTATTTACAGTTGAAACCATTTCATGAAAAAATGGCGACCGCAATATATTGAAGGGCACTCCACAAGCACATAATCATCTTACTATTGCACTGTCAACAAAATCTCTTTCTACCTTCTTAAAGGACTCCATAATTGGGTTCTTTTGCTTAACTTGTTGTAGCGGGAGAAGTGTTGAGTGCTTTAACTGTGAATGAACTCCGAATTTCTCTGCTTTCTTTACCCTATCAATAATTTCTTGTAATAATTAAGGACCTTTAGGTTGCTTAAGCAATGATTGACATCAGGTAATATCTAATTTTTTATTTGGCCCTGGCCCAAAAAAATATTGGCGAATTCTTGTGCAGGAACTTTTGAACTCACGCTTACAGTGTGGACAAAGCCATAATTTACCAGTTTTTGCGTCCTCCAATATCTTCACTTCATCCCATAGTGGCTTTCCTTTAAAAATGATTTCTTTTCCTGATGGAATTTCATCTTGATTACCATCTATATCTTCATCACTATTCTGGTTGATATACCATTCGGCTTCTTCTTCAATACAAATGACATCATCATCTTTTTGTTGCTTTCTTTTTCTCTGTCCACTAAACATTATGCTGCATAAATCTGAATATATTAAGAAGAATATTTTTGTTACATAATAAACATTGTAATTATATATCTAATTATTTGAAAACGTGGCATTTCTAAATTATAAGTGGGCCTTGTCAAGTTTTAGTCCAATGTAAAAGGTTTTTCAAATCTCCATTTTATATCGTCATCAATTGTTAATATTTTGTATTAGGCTATCAATGAGCCAGTTACTAAAATCTTAATATATTTCTTCTTGACAGTGGTATAAATCTAAATTAACACTAATAAGAAATTATGCCTCCATCTGACTCATCAAATAGGTAAAAATATTCTTTTTTTATATATTTTATTCACATATTTCATAATTGGTTGATCTTATGGTTTTTTATTACCGGTAAAATAGGGAGTCATCTATTATGATTGAATTAGATTTTTAATAAGTAGGACCTACTTTGGAGTTTTAACAATTTTCATTAAGTTTTTAGTGAGTCAAGCTAGAAGGCAAATGAAATTAGATATAAAATCTATAATCAATCTAACAAGGTTTTGTCTCAATTTTTTGTGAAATTTCAATCATTTACAAAAACTTGATGAAGATTAATTATAGAATGATTTGGATTTAATAAAAAAAAAAAGAGCCATACATAGCAATAATGATGATGATGATGATGATTTAATGTTTGCATTCTGATTTATTAACTAATTTAATATAGCATGTGATTAGATTTCTCATAGGTTGGGACCAACATCAAGTTTTACAAGATTTCATATCCAAAAACCCAAGGCTCAACTTCCAGTTCTTCTCTATTGTCTAAAATTGTGGATTTTCTAAATGTATAAAACAGTACTACTTATGCCACTCATATCAGGACCCATATATAAAAAATCTAAACTAGTAAAAATGAGTTTAGCATATTATTGATTACTTTTACACTTCATTAAGAGAGGGATCCTCTGTTGATTTATTTAGTATAAATAAGTAAATTCTTTTATAATATTTTATTCACATATCTAGTAAGTGACTAATCTTTCTATTTTTGTATTTTATTTTAAAAGGAAATTTAATTAAACCCCACATAAATGGGGGCCAATTATTTTGATCAAGTGTTTCTCATAAGTGAGACCCACGTTGGGATTCATACGTCCAAATTAAATATAAGATAAGTACAAAGGTAGAGAACAAACAAAGAAACAGATAGATATAGTATCCTAAGTTGTTAGTAAGTTGAATAGTCAAAACTCAAAACATATGCAAGAGGAGGGAGAACAGATAAGAACAGATAACCTTTAATAGACATGAATGTGATCCTCTGACATTGTGTCTAACATTCTAACCCAGCGCAATCACGAGTTAATCTATAGTGGGTGTTCACACATCAAAATCCAATCGGTTCAAAATACGTGCCATATACCAACATGGGGTATCTTCAAATCTTACATCAATCAGAGCTTGATCAGCCTTTAGATTGATTGCTTGATAATAAAAAAATGTGACCAACACAAATTTTATGTATAATTATTTTAACAATTTTTCAAAAAGTCAATCCAACGGTGGATCAAACTCAGATTGATGAATAGTTTAAGAATAACCTATACACCTGCAGGATGATTATTGAATATGGTTTGAATTTCAAAAGGTAGACCCCACTAATTTTTTCTCCTTTTAACTTGGGATTTCTCAAGGTTTCCAGTAAAGATCAAAATAGATTTGATGTCCCACAAATCGAGTAGCAACGTTTGAAAAGGAGAAAGAGTATAAAAGGAAAGAAAATCCACTTTGATCACATCCATTCATCTTTATGGCCCACCAACAGTGTACCACTAAGATTGAGGAAGATGAGGATTATTCTTAGCATAATAAAAATTTCAAGTGTCTCGAGAACTACCAAAACAATATTTATTCTATTGACTTTCCATTCCCAACGAAATTACAGTGATTGAATGGATTGAGATGGAGAGAGAAAAGTCTATTTTCCCCTTCCCCTTCTCATCTCCTTCGTTTCTGCAGACTGTAAGCCCCTTTCTCTGTTTTTCCCGTTAAAACTCTCTGCATGTCTATGTGAAGAAGATGACGATGAGATACATACTTGAAATCCGCCCTAACACGCACTACACGGGAGAATACGAGGAGTCTGAAAACAAAAAATCTAGATTTAATTATAGAGGCCTGTGATTAAGTGATTGTGTCTACAAGTATGCATACCAAGAGATTACATAGGTATTTTACAATTTGAGTTCTACTCGATTTCTAAAATCAGTTTTGTTCTGATTCTTCTTCTAATTTAACTTTCTATTTTTAATTTTTAATGTTACTTAAATATAGATCTCTCAAATCCTCTGTAACTCCTATTTTTGGAGGGCTTTTCACTTCCATTACAACTCTCCACTCTCCAACATCTTTCTTGTATCATGAAATAAGATGTCGAACTAAATCGAATTCGGCATTTTGCAAACTCCGGATTTCACCGAATCGAATAGTGATTTATTCGCTGCGGACAGTTAGGGATTTGGAACCCAGATCACCAAATTAGGTAACTATGATCTAGAGATCTATGGTCATTGTATATGTAGATTTGGGGGCAATCAAACATGGGCCTGCTTCTAAAACCCACATGAAAATCATGAGTTTGCATCCAAAATCCCACTACATATTTGTGCCTCCCCCCAACAAAAATCCTGTATCCGCTGTTGTTGGGGAGGGTTCTTCCACAACAGGAGTGCCTGCTAATTACAATTGATCCATGTTGTGGGTCCTACCTCCATGTATGCCGATTATTGATAAAGCAAGAAATAGGTCTTAACCATGGATTATGCGAAAGCTAGGAGTATCATATTTCTAACCTTTGTGATTTAACAGCATTAAAGTTTACCAATGTTGTACACATGTATTCTTTTTTGGATACAATGAATGGTGAGAAACGGCTATATTAGGGTCAAATTAGGCATGATGCTAATTCGGGACATTAAGGGTGAAGGGCAGCTTGATCAAAGGTTGAAGTGGACAATTTGTTTGAACACAACCGTTTCACATTTTCATATTGATCGGTGAGTAAGCTTGTCAATCTGGCCCCTTTTTTTTTTTTTTTTTCGTTGAAGAGTAAGTTAGATCTTCATTTTCTCAAATAAGCTAATGTACAGAAAAAGAGGTCTGAAAACCAACATGGTTATTAGAACCTCCTCGAGGGGCATACCCCAGAGAACTAAAAAATAATAATCTAATATTCCCAAACTAAGAAATGAATCTCTCTAAAACAATGCACCTATAAAAGCTTTACAAAATCTGTAAAATTAAATTTCTGAAAAAAAATCTGAAAGAATTCTGGCGTCCAAACGCCAGTCCTGTAGTGTCCAGACGCCCGCAGCCAGTAGCTTTAGCAATGAAATTTTCTCCCTAGCGTCTAGATGCCAAACCATAGCGTCCAGACGCCCACTACCAGGATGCCTTCAATTAGCACAAGGCTTCGAGAAAGCAAACTAAAAGACAAATCCCCCTTGGTGATCAAAAACCATACATTATTGCGTTAGGACCGCCATCTTTTCACTTGTGACTCAATAAGGAACCAATCTGGAAAGACTCATCCTTTTGCTGAACTGAACTGTTTTTGGGTGAGGATCTTCAAAGTTGACTTGGAATTTCCGAATGAAATCTTTTTTTGCCGCACTTGAAATCTCATATTCCAGGGAGATTTGTGAGGGTAACTTAATATTCTTGATAGAGCTAGATCGGCCTTAACCATGAGAGAAGAAAGGTGATCAGGAATGAGCTGCATCAGATGGAGAATTCCTGGATAATAGTCCAATCTAGATCGAATTCGTCTTTCAAGTGGCTGGTCAATGTCACTCCAAATTATTCCAACAAGAGTTTGTCTAGTGAAAACAATGGATAATCTCCACCCTAGTTTTATAGCAGGTTGTATCTGGGAACACATGGAAATAATTTGAGGAATATCCTAGTGACAAGAAACATTATCCGGGAGCGATGTTCCAAGAAACACCATCCTACTTTGGAGAACTTGAACAATATTGTGCATCACACTAAGGGCTGGAGTAGACTTGCCTCTGATATACGCTTGTTTCTTTCATTCTAGATATGCCATATGAAAGCACAACAAATTAATTTTCCCACTGTTTGAATACCCTTATGACGTTGATCAACTTGAAGAATAATTGATTCTAGTAAATCTAGAGGTGAGTTACAAGCAATGTAGTTTAGATTGAGCTTTGCCAAAAGGATAGACCATATCGTTTGAGCATAAGAGCAATGAAGCATAAGATGTGATCTAGATTCCCATGTACAGTCACATAACACAAAGCAGGAGTCGCAAACAACATTTCTTTGAAGGAGGAAGTCCTTCGTTTTCAACGTCCCTCGAAGAAACATCCAGGCACATATAGAATGCCTTTTAATACAACCTTTGAACCATATTAAAGGAGTCCACTGTAGGTTTTGATCACAATTCCCACGTATCAAATGGTAGGCAGATTTCAAGGTGAAATTACCATCCTCTTCTAAAATCCAGACAATTTCATCATCAAATTAACACTGGGGTTGTACTTCAGCTTGAACATCCTGGAAAATGTCCATAAGAGTATTCGAGGTTTGAACCGGAAAGTCCCATTTCTAATTAGCAATGAACTGAGAATTCTGAACCTCCATGCCCAAACCAAGATCATACATTGTTATACCTCCAAATCGATCTTTTAATCTTCCTCCATTTAGCCAAGGATCCGTCCGAAACTTCACCAAGTGACCATTTCCCACAAGGAATTTTATGTGAAGCAAATCTATCTCACCGAGGTCAAGAATCCCCTTCCATCCCCAAGATGCAGCCTTTGGGATAGAGACATCCCAAAAGGAATTACCCTTCAAGTATTTAGCATTTAACCATATATTCCAACAGGTTGGTTTATTTTGGACCACATTCCACAGTTGTCTCAAGAGAGTAGCCCTAGAAGTTCCCACAAAGGAACGAATGTTCAACCCTCCTGAAGAAAAAGGCTGGCATATAGAACCCCATGCAATTGGATGAATATAATGCTGAGTCCACTTGTTCCAAAAGAAATCTCATACTTGTCTATCCAAAGAATTTAGAGTAGCTTTAGGAAGAAGAAAAACTGTTGCCCAATAAAGGTGGATGGTAGATAAAGTAGATTTGATGAGCTCCACTCTCGCTGCATAAGATAAAGCTTTGGATTTCCATCCAGTTAGACGGTGCTGAATTTTTGCAATAAAAGGTTGGCAATCATTGAAACCCAATCTCTTAGGTGAAAGAGGCAGACCCAGATATCTCATTGGAAATTTCTCAATTTGAACATAAAGAATGTCTGAAATCATCTGCTTCGCATTCATAGTACAATTAGAAAAGAAAATTGCACTTTTTCCCCAATTAACTCCCAGGCCTGAAAAAACTTTGAAGTTATCAAGGAAGAATTTAAGATGTACAGCAGCAATATCTGTACGTAACCTTGCAAAACACAAACAAATCATCAGCAAACATAAGGTGAGAAAGAGCCACTTGATTCTTTTGAAAAGGAGTTGGAATCAACTGAGAGGAGACATAGTTAGACATCATTATAGAGAAAAATTCCATTACTATGGAAAAAAGGAATGGAGATAAAGGGCAGCCTTGTCTTAATCCTCTCGTGCCTTTAAAATAAGCTTCAGCATTGCCATTCACCAGAATTGAAAAATGAGCATCAGATACACATGCCATGATGAGCTTGATGAAGTGGTGAGGAAATCTCATACCTAGAAGTGTTGCTTCTTGAAAATCCCATCTGACACTATCTCATCGCGGCTCCAAGTACAGAGCTTTGATTGTAATAATAAAACTGATGAGACCAGGTTGATCTACGGGGAGCTTTAGAAATAAGGCTTTCCAACTTTGTCAACTGCCCTAAATAAAATTTAATTTTAGCCTAAAATCTAGAAAAGCACATTCATCATTCCTACTTTAAATTAAACAAAATACATTTCCAAAAATAAAAATTCTTAAATAAAAAAAAAACTAATAAATCACAAGTTGCTACAAAAGAACATACAAATTAAAACATCAAATTAGAAACAATCCAAAAATAAAACTTACCAAAAATAAAACTAAGGAGCTAAATTAGAAACAAAATAAACCCAAGTTAGAAACCAAATCAATTAAAACATGATCAACAAAGATTAGTAACAAATCAAATCACTCAAAAAGAAAACAACCTACTTTATAAAATTAGTATGAAAACCTTACTAAATTAGTTTCCTAAATGAGAAACTAGGTTAAGTAATTAGGGTTAGTATATTTCCTAAGTTAGTGAACTGAGTTAATCAACTCCCTAAAGTTAAGGACTTTCCAAATAAATAAAGATTTTCAAATCATAACAAATTTAGAAAGCATTAACTTAATCGTACCTTATGTTAGAGTTTCCAAATCTTAAGAAACTTCCTTAAGTTAAAATCTTCAATTAACAAAAATTAGAAAGATATTTTGTTTCTGGAAATTATCTATATAATCAAAAACACAAAATTAGAAATTAATTCTAAAGTTAGAAAGTTAGTAATGCAATGTATGCCAGAGATGTTAGAAGATTCTAAGTCTTGAAAACTAGTATGCAGAGCTTTTTTTATGCATGATTTTTTCTAATCTAATGCAACCTAAAACTGAGTTTAATGGTTGGGTTTTGAACTGCAATGATGCATGAATCAAATAAAAAAGTGGAAGTAGAAAATGATTTAAAACGAATGAGATATGAGTGTATGAACATGACAAAAAAAAAAAAACTACGTAGAAATTCTGCACACAGGTGGGTCCGACCAGCCATGTTTGAGCCATTGGTTCACCATCTTTCCAAAATTATTTTTGCTTGAAATTCTGGGGTTTGTGATGAGTTTACAAAAGATACACTTTCATAACATTATTTTATGAGTTTTTAAATATAAAAGAACTCAAACACTATTTTTAGCGTAAAAAATCATAAATTTCCTCCCCATCATGCTTTGCTCACATCTTTCCATTATAGATGGTCATTTGTATGCATTTATATGAGTTCCAACGGCTTCCACATAAAATATTTTCAAAAATTCTCTCAATTATGTTAATTTCTATTTGTATATGTTAATTAAAAATTAATTTGAAGATTAAAGTTGAGATTTAAGAGTTAAAGAGAGTAATGATAAGTTTAGAAAATAATTGGATGAAGAAATGACAAAGTTACGCCAATAATAAGAAGAAAAAATGAAAGACCTAGGTTGGTATTTTGACCATATCTTTTTACTCGGGTGTTCGATTGAGGTGATCTCAGAAGTATTGGAAAGCTTGTTCTACGATCTACAAATCATATTTCACAATATTTTTCCCAATTCGGACATTTAGGGGGTCAAAATCACACATCAATCTGGGAATTATTTTCTAACACGGGAATCACATTCATATATTCATATTTTCATTCTTGTGAATTCCCACATTGGAAAAAAATCAAAAGAGAGCAAGTCAAATGTTTCTATGTAAGAAAGGGAGCTCTAAGCATTCAACACACAAGCAAGGAGAGCATCCTCCTCTTTACTTAAGCCATTAATGTAATTGAGAGCAATTGTAGAGAGAAAGTGAAGAAGACTTTGTAAAATTTGAAGATTTGGAATGAAAGCTTTGTCTTCTCCAATGGGTGGCTAATCCCTTTTATTGGATCTTCTAGATGAAACTAAATTACTGTTATTTATTTTGCTTATGCTCTTAATTCCCTTTGTTTATGTGCTTAACATGCTATCATAGATTTTGATTCATTGCAATGTTTTACTTTTCATGCTTATTTTCTATCCTAGCATTATTTTTACTATCTATGCTTAGGTTTGATAAATCATGCTTGGGAGTTAATATCTTTTGATGGTTTATGCTTACTTTTTGATAGATAGTCATTAGGAATATTTTCTTTTATGAAGGGAAGAAAGTCTTAGCTATTAGATTGTTAATTTCTATCTTAGAGCTTTAAAGTTATATTTTTCAAATCTAAGCATTGATTTTTCATTAGATTTGAGTATTTATTTGGAAAAGAGAAGAGCGTTAGTGTTGGATTAGTGTCACTTAGTGGATTCTAGATGATTCATTCTATCCATTAGTATTGCTTGTTGCTTATTTTACTTACTTTACTTTGATTCTATTTACATTCCCACACAATTATTCACTTATTTTAATTTTCACTTTCCATTTTTCTATTCACACCATCAATTCCACATTTGATTTTATACTACTTTAGCAAATTTTTTTATCTATATCTATTCATTTTCTATCTTGCTCTCCTTATTAGTGAGTTTTCATGGATGCTTTTAGTTTCTTTTTATCTTGATCTTTCACTAATTTTCACACACTCATTCACAAGATCTATCTAACATTGCTCTATTGTTCTTGTATTAACATTGTCATTTTTGCTTTTGTTATTAACTTGTTACTAATCTCTTTTTTTTTTTTTTTTGGTTTGTTCTCACTTGATTTTTTCTATTTTTACTAACATCTCTTTGTTATCTAGTTTCTTTTTTTTCTTTTAGTTTGCATTTTTTTTTTAATTTACATTGTTATTGTCTTGTTTCGTGTTTCCATTGTTTTTGTTATCTCCATTTGCGTTTGTTAGCTATATTTGAGTTGATACTCCTTTTCATTGATCATTGTTATTTTCCTTGTAACGATCATCGTGGGAATGATATTCGGACTTCTATAGTCTATATTACTTGAGACAACCATATACTTGCGGGAATCGCACCAGTTTTAAAGTACACTGATCAAACTTTAATTTTCCCAAGTTTCATCGAAAAATAATGTGTTTAGATCAGGAAACTAATCGCAAACTTTTTACACAAAAAATGTCCTGAAATTTCTGCAACAATGTGTTGAATTGTGCACTTCATGTTGGGATCCGAATTTTCAAAAATTATTTGGCCGAGATTATTGACTTAAGTCTCTGATTTTTCTTGTTTATTCAATTTAAAACTTCGATTTTAGAAACTTAAACATATCTAAACTCCACCGATGTGAATATGCATGCAATGCTAATTAGTTCCAACCATAAACTATACATAAAAATTCACATAAGCATATAAGAAACATAAGAAGAAAAGAAAACAACAAGTGCTTGAATTTAAATGTGTGTAAAAAATAAATGTGCGGATTGCATAAAATTAAATGTATGGAATTAACAAGAAATTAACTGTGTGGGTTTTTCAATAAATGTAAATGTGTGGGAATTGCAATAAAAATAAAAGTGTGATAAATGTGCTCTTTTTTTTATTTCTCGAACCGGGTTCATAATTACTTATTTCATGCCCTTAGGATCTTGGGTTGTCAATCCAAGAACAACAAGGAAAATACAATTCAAGCATTAATCACATAAGAAAAAAAATAATTAAAAAAATCACACTTTTACTAATATGCAATGTTTTACATAAAAGATGGAGAAACAAAATTCCAAAAAATAACTACATACTAGGATGAAAGGAACCTCTCTAGTTGAAGCATCAAGTTGGGACAAGCTTTCTTGAAGAGAGATGAGCTATGATAGAGAAAGGAGATGGGTAGAATGGTAGAGGAATTATAATAGTGAGGAGGCTTTTTCCTTCATGAAAGGGAGTGGGCGTCCAAGGCCTTCTTTAAATAGGGTATGGGCTCCCCTATTCTTTCTCCCTAGTCCTTACTTTGTTGCAAGAATCTTCTTCACTTAGTAAGTCTTCTCCTTTCTTTTCTCCATTCTATCTTCATACACTTGTCATATTTCCTTCTTTAGCAAATCTTCCTTTGACTTGACATTTATAAGAGTTACATGAGGTGGCAAACTCTAAGTTGGAATCAAGAGAAAATTGAATGCCCAATATGTGTAGATTCTTTCCACTTTTGTCTCTTTGGCTTGATTTGGCCTTTCATGGACTTTCTTTGATTATCTTGAATTATCTTCAAAAATGAACTTGGGATTTTGTGCAAAAAAAGTGGACCCCTCTCTTGGACGCCCCACATGTGTGACCAACACATGTGCATGTGTGGGACCCTTTTTTTTCATTTCCTCCAAAAAGAACAAAAAAATGAATTTCATGTGAAAAGACAAATTTACCCTTAATTCACAATTGCATGATTGAGGGCCCATCTCTCATGAAATGATGAATGAATGCACTTGATAATAAATTAATTTCATGAGAAAAACAAACAAAAAATATTTCCAAAAATAAAATTAAAAAAATGGTAGGCTTCATGATTTGATCCAAAAATGATGGTTTTTTTAGCAAATTATGCAAGAATGTACTACAATGGATAAAAAAAATGCATAAAATCATGATATAACACTAAATGAAGCTATCCTGGCTTGATAAGTCCTTAAACTTATCAAAAATAGCCATGAAAATGTGCATTTTAAGGACTTATCACTATCATACGCTTTTGCTAAATCAATCTTTATACACATGCGAGAAACTCCTCTCCTCAAATGAAAGTTATGAATTAAGTCCTGGGCTACGAGAATGATGTTTGCAATACTTCTCCCTGGAATGAATGCTGATTGCATAGGGCCAACAATCTTAGAAATAATTGGTTTCAATCTATTGACTAATATTCGACTAATAATCTTATATAGTTCATTAGTCAAAGAAATAGGCTGAAATTTATCTGGGGAGGCTGCATTCTCACTTTTAGGAACAAGCACTACAAAAGTGGCTTTCAACTAATTGAGCATAGACCCATACTTAAAGAAGTCAATAATTCCCTCACAAACATCATTACTAATAATAGGCCAAAATGGCCCTTTGGGACTTGCCAAAGCCCATTAAAAAGAGGGTTTTTTCTTGTTGTCCTATAGTCTGAGGGTAAGGTTGGGCCTGATTTTGAAAAGCACAATAGTTTGAGGGGTCGGGTTAGGACTTGCTCAAGCTCAACCTCATCCTTTGTTCATTTAATATATATAATATAAATATAAGAAGCACACAAGTTTCAAAACTTTTTAAATTAGGGCTTAAGTTTTTCCGTAAATTCTTAACTAAGGGACACTAACCATTTAAAGTTATTTTTCGGCTATTTTTTCACTCAATTTTTTAAAATATGCAAACTACCCTTCTTTTAAAGTCATTAATGCTTCTAGCAACCACTACATGCCACATATCGCCGTGGGGATGTTAGTTGCCGTCAATTATTGTGAGAATGTTGGCAAATGAACGGATGAGAAATTAATAGAAATGAAGGAGGTTTTATTTCAATGAAGGGCAATTTGGGTATTTTATAAAAATTAGGGAAATTCTGTATCCTTGTATGAAATGAGGCAAAAACTTAAGACCTTATTTGAGAATCCTCCTATAAATATATGTATTTGTGTATAGGTCCTTTGTCCATTTTGTATATGATATGTGTGAGTGAATGTATGTAACGGATTTTTGTAATTAAATTTCCTTTTTTTATCGATAACTGAAATTTTCATTAGGAGAATGAGATAATACAAAAAGAAAAACAACAATGAGGCAAGAACACAAGAAAAGAAAGTTAAAGAGAAAAGAAAATGAAACTAAAGCGTACAAGAGCATTGTACCCCACCCTACCCCAATTACATAATAAAACCCTCTCAGGATAGCTCCTCTTCACCCCTTGCTTGGCTAAAGCATTAACCATATAATTAGTTATTCTAAGCTCATAACGAAAGACAACATTAATGGTAGTAGTGAAAAATTGAATTTCATTAAAGAGGAATTGAGATTTCCAAGGAAAATGCTTCATATTAGACACCCAAGCAATCGCATTAGAGAAATCACTCTCCACCATAAGATCACCTTGGAAGCATCTTAAAAAGCATCGGAGGGCTTCCAAAATAGCTAAAACCTCAGCTTCATTAGAATAGCAAACACCCACATGCTTTGAAAATATAAATATGAATATTTTTCATCTGCATATATATTGAGTTCGACTCAAACAATACCAACAAAACTCATATTACATGCCTTCACAATGAGCTTATTCATTATTTAATATTTATTTATACAACGCCAATGGACAAACACAGAAGCTCCTACTGTAACTACGAAGTCCTCCTGCATAAGTTTACATCTCGTTGCTATAACACATTTTGATGTCCTTAGCTACGTTCTGTGCATCCATGGAAATCCCTGCCAGCCCCCTTCTTGAAAGTCCAGCACAGTAGAGCCCATTTTTCCCTTTCCAATGATTTGGAAAATCATGTTTGGGCATCCCATCTTGGTTAAGCAGATAATCATCTTCCTGCACAAATGAAAAACACATATAACCCATGATTTTTCTGTGCTCTAAATTCAACAATGCCAAAATGGAAATCTGTTGCAAACATTAATGATACCTTAAGCCATTTTTTAGCGGTGCTTCTGTAACCTGTGGCGAAAACTATAGCATCCAAGCGATGCGAGTTGCCATTAGCGAAAATTGCTTCATTGCCATCGACCCTTTTTAGCTCTGGTAGAACCTATTTGATAAAGAATAGAAGTTGTGTTCTAAGTAAGGCCAAGAACTCTTTTAAGGACACGGATTTTCTCACAAAATACTTGACTCGGTCAATCCCGAAAGAATCAGACTGAGTTTGTGAGAGTAGTAGTCATGGGTCTTATTTAGAGTATGTACCTGAATATCTCCTGACCTGATCTTCTTCAATGTGCCAACATCTATCACAGGAGACCTGCCAGTGGTCTCTTTAAGATGAAATGGCCCCTTGGATGGCCTAACAATCCCATATTTGGTCATATCACCAAATTGCGACTTGCTAAGTAAGAGAACTAAATCATCAACCATGTTGCATGGGAAGGATTTCAGGAGTGTCATCCCCAATTGCACCATCTCTTTAGTAAGCACATGAAACTGCAAAGAAAATAACCGTGTATGTGGTTACATGAGTAGAAAGGACCAACTGAGGAACCGTGCACTTGACTTCATTTACTATTAAAACAACAAGCAAACAAAAGAGAACACAATGCCAAAAAAAATTAAGGTGTATTGTGTTGTGTAGCATGAGGGTTCGGTGCTGCCCGAATTTCGGTCAGAATCCGAATCCAAACCCCTCTACGTCCCTCTATTTGATTTTTGTTTAATGAAGTTGGAAAAAATAAATCTTCACTTTGAGTAAATACAACGAACCAATTAAATTCAGGTCATCTAGAAAGTCAAAGCAATTTTCATCTTTATCTTCGAATGCCCCTAATAAATTCTCCCTCAAAGGCCATTTGCACGGGTATGTATAGCACGAATATTTTAGTAAATTACCATGCCTTCTTACCTATTTGTAAAATACCCCCTTTGGGATCTGTAATTATAGAACACCCTCATTCCACACCTTTCTTTGGTTCAAATGTCCAAAAATTTCTCTCGACCAGTAGCTTTAAACTTTTTTTTTTTTTTTCAGAATTATAGCAATTTCTCTGTACATTTTTGTTATATACCAATGTGATTATACTTATTTCTAAATTAGTGCTATTTTAAAGAAACAAGAAGTTACTTTAGAAAAGGCATGTCCAATTCTGAGTGGCGCACCTCCTTATTATCAAAATCATATTAGAGATCAAAGCTCTCTAATGATAGAAATATGGTGGGTTCATTCGAAAATCAAAATAATCCAGACGAGGTGGGGCTTTCAAAAATGATGAAAAAAAAAAAGAAAGAGTTATCCACAACTAATGGGGCGCACCCATTACTCGTGCAGAAGCTCACATGGGAGGAACTAGAGGGGATAGGAATTATTTTGATTTTTTAATTATCACCTCCCAAAAAATTGTTAGTTTTACATCGAGGGCCCCGCAAGAAAATTTTTTCCACCCCCTAGCTACTCATCATTGAAGTCCACCACACATAACACAGTGGCATGAAACAAGTATAACCATGCATATTTGGAGAGGGAAATATGTGTTCATGTGCGTGTGTAAATTGTCTATGAAGATGGATGTGCGCAAAGAAAATTTTTCTCCAATGAAAATGTTCGCATGTGAAAGTCTCGACACAGGGAACCCCTTGAATTTTATGGCAGCCATCATGAAAAATGTGAACGTCCAATGGAGAAAATTCCCTTGTGCACCAAAGTCATAAGTTGACTCTGCATAAATTAAATAAGGGCTAAGCCAATAAAACTAATTTTGACAAAATAAGCAAGCAGTTAATAGAATTTTACCGGGCTTCTAACCACAATAGATGATCTTGCTCCATAATTTGCAAGATCATAAGCTATTTCCATCCCTGAATTCCCACACCCAACAACTAAAACAGCCTTACCACTGTACTTAGACCCTGATTTATAATTGCTAGAGTGCAAAACCTCCCCATTAAAACTCTCTAAACCAGGAACGTCAGGGATGAACTCCTCACTATTTTCTCCAGTAGCAACCACCAAGAACCTACAACTGTACTCCTCGGCCACGCCCGACTCCGAGTTAGTAGCCATGACACACCATCTTTTGGCATTCCCATCAAACACTGCCGACTCAACCATCCTACAGTACTTAGGCTTCACATCAAAATGTGATACATAGTCTTCTAAGTATTGGATGAAATCCTTTCTGGGTATGAAGGTTGGTGCTTCGGGTGGGTGGGGCATGTGGGGGAGTTGGCAGAATTCCTTGGCTAAATGGAGGTTTAGGCGATCATACGCTCTGTGCCTCCACAGAGAAGCACAACAGTTCTCTCTTTCAAGTATGACGTTGGAGATGGAGAGGAGGTTTAGGCATGCAGAGGTTGCAAGGCCAGCAGGGCCAGCTCCAACTATCACTACTGCCACTTCGTTCTTCATCTCTTGCCTGCCTTTATTTTTTAATGTGTCTTCCATCAACTTCTTCCTTCAATTTATAGTTCTCCAGGTTCCTGAAATGCATTTGAGAAAAATGTACCAAATTTTGTCTGCTTAATATTTGAAATACGATTTGCAATTTCAGGATGCCAGAGTATCTTAGGAAATTTCCATGTTTGTATGATTTCTTTGCATGCCGACCTAATTAGGGCCAGTCATTTAATTCTCAATCTTGCTTTGTTAGGAAATTGAGCAAAACTCTCCACACAGATATCTTCTCCCAGGGAGGTTCAAAGAATCCCAATAGGGAGGTTCAAAGAATCACAATAACTCCCATAGAGAGATTAGTCATTGCGAGGATTGTCCGTTAGATTTTGCAGATCTATGTCAAGGATTAGGACAGCGTGCTCAAATCTAATATACTACTTTGCCTTTCGCCTTATATATATGTTCAATGTATCCATTCATCGTGACATTGCTGATTGTCATTCATGCAAGTGGGTCCCATAAGAGGTGGGACCCACTTGAGTAATCTAAATTGTGAGTCTGTTTTTTATAGGTCCTATCGTAATCTATGATCAAAATTCTCCTATCCACTATGGCGATCAATCAAGGGGTATGCATTATCTATTTCTACTCCTAGCAAACGGGAATCATTGACACAAGGTATGCATTATCTACTTCTTCTAGCAAATGTGGATCATTGACACGAGGTATGATTTAATCTATTTCTACTCCCAACAAATGGAAATCATTGTCACAAGGCTTATTCCAAATTCATGTTCAGTTTTAGCAATCTAGATAACCACAACATCATCCCATTTTAAAACTCTACTAGAGTCATTACTCATTACTCATTACGACTTACTATAAACCCCATGCATGTTAAGGGTATTTTTGACTGTTCAGATACGGGTAGATACATGTACATTGTATGGTACCGTGATGCTAACAAGAAAGATGTCGTTTCTCCACTCTAAAATCAAGGCCCAGGTGTCCAAAAATAGAGGAAATAAAATAATGCAATGGACATTATTATTTAGACTTACATGTTTGATTTTGCCGTCAGGAAAACAGGGCTATAACAGCCTCTCGTTTCTCTGTGCTGCATGCATACCTTTTTATACTTTACAAGTATCATAAGAACCGGAGAAAATTGGACTCAATCTTGACCAAGTAGGCTCAAGAACCCAGCATTCTGTTTTTTTTGTAATCCAGTCAAGGGAGTTGGGACCCAAGAGAGAGTCAATACAGATGCAGGAAGACAGCCACCATAAACGGGAAGAAAGCCCACACAGGTGGGAAAGACGCTCGCACGAGTGAAAAGAAAGTACACATAAGCGGGCATAGGTGGCGTACTCAGGGTTCGAAGAGTGCACGTAAGTGGGAAGAAGTGGCGTACCCAATGTTCGAATCCCAGAAAACCAAATGAGTATTGTTGCTACTTACCAGTGAGCTAGGTAAGTGGTCGTTCTCAACCCAACATCCTGTTAAATCAAAAGGTCAAGCTAATTTGACCAAGTTTGACCAAAACTCGATAATACTTGAAAACACTACAAGTAAGCCTAAGTTTTGGGTTTCAAAATAAGATTTACCATGAACGGCCTCTTACCCCAATGGTGAGAGGCGACAATTCTTATCTGGCTTCCCAAGATTCCAACTTGGGCAATCATCTTCCCTCACCTGAGGGTTGTTCTTCCTCACCTAAGGTCTACTCCTGTCAGTCGAGGGCTCCCTTACCTCACTTGAGGTCTACTTCCCTCACCAAGAGGGCTGGTCCCAGCCCCCCAAAGATGGCTTAAAAATCAGAGTAAATTAACGAAAGGTCTCTCATAGAGGTCTTGTAAGGCATCCAGTCCATCAACTTTTCCTCTAAGGCCTGTATTCCATGCATCTGGACATATTTCGGCAAGAGGTCCCTAAATACAATTTTCATAATTGATTTACCTTTTCAACCGTTTTTGGCATAAATTTTTGAAATTTCAAATTTCAAATCTTGTATTATTCCCCTTCTTCTTAGGCATAGTTCGAGTGCAACTCTCAAAAGATCCGATTTCACAGTTCCAGATTGAAATTCAGAGTGAGCCGCGACTGCTTGATCGGAGAAGACACAGACCTCTGTGCATTTCGAACCGAAGAAGCCAATGTTCTTCAGTTTTGCATCTCATGGCTTGATAACATAAGTCCGGCGAGAGTCGCTGCTTCGGTTCCATCGCCAGAGAAGAAAAGAGGGGACAATCTCTTGCAGACATGGGATTTGCCGCGAAACGTTGCTGCCGCAGAACCTTGCAAGTCCGACGTGGATTATTTGGTTCCAGAGATAGTTTTCTCTCTCAGCGACCTTCCCATCACCTCGACTCCTTCCTTCTATTTGGTTTCAACCCAACTTTTCAAAGAATCCTTTCCTAACACGTGATCTCTTTCTTTCTCACTGTAATAGTAACCAATAGTTACTATCCCACGTCCTTCGATCCCTATCCCTATCCCAATCACTACCCTCTACTTCCTCCACCACCTGTAACAAATCCAGGTCTCGGATCGCATCCGCCCCCTCCGCATCTCTATCCAATCCCACCGCTGCCGGAGAAGAAGGCGTTCATCGGAGAAGGAACTAACCGCCACCGCTGCAGTCTCGTGGCTGAGGAAGAAGATGACCGCCCCTGGTCTTTATGTCCGGTTGCAGAAACAGAACGAAGAAGAAGAACCCATCTTCTTTTTTGTTTTGGGTTAAGTATCGGGCCGGGTCCAGGCCAAGTCAGACCTGGACACGTTGTGCAGAAGTTCATAAGCAAATCAAGGAAAGGTGCCGGTACAGTTACTGGCTTCAACAGATAGCAAACTGGTGACGTCAGCAGACATTACGGTCAAAGGCAATATGATCGGATTAACGACTGAAGTTTATTTTCGCGATATCTTGACGATCCAGAGTCCGATCTGAGATCCGAACGTAATCAACAGTACTACGCCATCGCTAGAGAAGGAAGGCAGCACGGCTATTATATCGTTTTTGACAAATCTATTTGAGTTTTTATGAAATTTAACTGAGTTTTTGTGAAATTTATCTAAGTTTTGGTCATATTTATCTAAGTTTTAACAAATTTATATGAGTTTCTGTCAAATTTATCTGAGTTTTTCATTTTTTTTTCCAAATTTATTAGAGTGTTTTGCAAATTTATCTGAATTCTGAAACAAATTTCTTTAAGTTCTGGACAATATCTATCTGAGCTCCGGACAAATCTATCTGATTTTTTGGCAAATTTATATAAGTTTTTAAAAATATAGCTGATTTTCTGACAAATTTATCTCCATTTAGCAAATTTTAACTGAGTTTTTGAACTAAACACAGGCTGTTCTTTTGAAAATTATGTGAATTTTTATGATAAATTTAACTGATTTTTGGAAAAAATATTTGAGTTTTTGGCAAATTTTTCTGAAATTTAGAAAATTGGTTTATCTTAGTTTTGGCAAATGTATTTGCATGTTTTTTTAAATTTATTTGTGTTTTTTAATTCTACTTACGTCTTTTGAAATTTATTTGCTTCTTTTGAAATTTATTTACATTTTTTTAAATTTATTTGGATCTTTTGGAATTGATTTTCATCTTTTGAGATTTATTTCTATTTTTTAAAATTTATTTGCGTCTTTCTAAATTTATCCGTGTTCTTTTGAAATTTATTGCATTTTTTGAAATTATTGTGTTTTTTGAAATTTATTTGTGTTCTTTTCGAATCCATTTCCGTATTTTAATTTTATTTATGTATTCTGAAATTTTTTTTTCGTCTTTTGAAATTTATTTACATTTTTTAAAACTTATTTGGATCTTTTGAAATTTATTTATCCAATTAAATGGTAGTTGACCATTATTAATGGCATATCACACTAATTGTGGGATATGATTTTGAAGAAAGAGTAAATTAGACATTTTAGGTCTTCAAATTTGAAAAAATTACCTATCACACTAAAAAAAAAGATTATGGATCTAAGGTAATAAAGTGAAATGTTCAAGGACCCGTCGCGGAATGCCCCTAAAAATAAAAAAAAGATTTACCAAAAGGGGTAAAATTGATGTGCATGTGTTAATTTGAAATGCCTCCAATACCGTAATCGTAAAAAATTATTAAAAAACCAAACCACGATTAACCGTGTTAGATGGTTTGGTTACGGTTAATTTTGACTTAAAATACATGTTTTTTTTTATCGGAATGCAAAATACATTTTCAAAAGTCAAAATCAAATATCCTTGATAACAAATTACATAATTCCAAAATACTAAAGTAGCAATAAAATGTTCACATAGACAAGTGTTGGACCGTAATGGTTCAGTTAACCGTGTTCTAGAAAACGGTTAATCCAATCATATTTTACAGTTTGGTTTAGTTAATAACCGTGAGTCCAGACTAAAAATCGAAATCGAACCGTAAAGCACGGTTTTTTTATTTTAATAACCGTAACTAAAATCATGAGAGACACAGTTATTAACCGTCGGTTCGGTCGATTAGAGGGTTTTCCGATTTTTTTTTTTTTACACCCCTACTCGTTTGTGCAACATCAAGGATTTCTCAATGGTAGAAAAATGCCTACAAATTTTTGTAGCTTATTATTTTTTTTAATGTTTGGTACAACGCTTTTTCATTCTAGAAGAAAAAAAGTTAAATTATTTTTTCTCAACTTCGCAAAAGATCATTTCTTATGGGAGGGGGGCAGGAGTTTCTTTCCACAATTTCAATGATCTCATAAAAATTCCAACTTGCATAAGCCCGTCTAAAAAAATGAAAAAATGAAAAAAAAAAATTCATTTTCATGACATAAGTTCCATATATACTTTTTTTTTTCTCAATTTATTTCAATTCATCATACACTACACATGATCCTAAACACACTCACAGCTGGAGCACGGCTCATTATACATTGGGACAGTGCATCTTGCAAATTACTTGTGCCGATTGATGACAAGGCCAAAACATTGTCCAAGGGCAACATTTTTTATCCTATAAATATATGTACATGTGTATAAGTGTTTCGTCCATTATGTATATGATATGTGTGTGTGAATGTATGTAACGGATTTTTGAAATTAAATAATTATCATCTGCATATGAATTGAGTTCGATTCAAACAATACCAACAAAACTCATTATTAAAGAATTCTTTAAACAACTCCAATGGACAAACACACAAGATCCTACTATAACTACAAACTCCTCCTGCATAAGTTTACATCTCATTGCTATAACACATTTTGATGTCCTTAGCTACGTTCTGTGCATCCATGGAAATCCCTGCCAGCCCCCTTCTTGAAAGTCCAGCACAGTAGAGCCCATTTTTCCCTTTCCAATGATTTGGAAAATCATGTTTGGGCATCCCATCTTGGTTAAGCAGATAATCATCTTCCTGCACAAATGAAAAACACATATATATAACCCATGATTTTTCTGTGCTCTAAATTCAACAATACCAAAATGGAAATCTGTTGCAAACATTAATGATACCTTAAGCCATTTTTTAGCGGTGCTTCTGTAACCTGTGGCGAAAACTATAGCATCCAAGCGATGCGAGTTGCCATTAGCGAAAATTGCTTCATTGCCATCGACCCTTTTTAGCTCTGGTAGAACCTATTTGATAAAGAATAGAAGTTGTGTTCTAAGTAAGGCCAAGAACTCTTTTAAGGACACGGATTTTCTCACAAAATACTTGACTCGGTCAATCCCGAAAGAATCAGACTGAGTTTGTGAGAGTAGTAGTCATGGGTCTTATTTAGAGTATGTACCTGAATATCTCCTGACCTGATCTTCTTCAATGTGCCAACATCTATCACAGGAGACCTGCCAGTGGTCTCTTTAAGATGAAATGGCCCCTTGGATGGCCTAACAATCCCATATTTGGTCATATCACCAAATTGCGACTTGCTAAGTAAGAGAACTAAATCATCAACCATGTTGCATGGGAAGGATTTCAGGAGTGTCATCCCCAATTGCACCATCTCTTTCGTAAGCACATGAAACTGCAAAGAAAATAACCGTGTATGTGGTTACATGAGTAGAAAGGACCAACTGAGGAACCGTGGACTTGACTTCATTTACTATTAAAACAACAAGCAAACAAAAGAGAACACAATGCCAAAAAAAATTAAGGTGTATTGTGTTGTGTAGCATGAGGGTTCGGTGCTGCCCGAATTTCGGTCAGAATCCGAATCCAAACCCCTCTACGTCCCTCTATTGGATTTTTGTTTAATGATGTTGGAAAAAAAAAAAAATCTTCTCTGTGAGTAAATACAACGCACCAATTAAATTCAGGTCATCTAGAAAGTCAAAGCAATTTTCATCTTTATCTTCGAATGCCCCTAATAAATTCTCCCTCGAAGGCCTTTTGCACCAGTATTTCAATAAAATTAAGTGTATAGCACGAATATTATTGTAAATAACCATGCCTTCTTACCTATTTGTAAAATACCCCCTTCGGGATCTGTAATTATAGAACACCCTCATTCCTCACCTTTCTTTGGTTCAAATGTCCAAAAAATTCTCATGACCAGTAGCTTTAAACTTTTTCTTTTTTTTTAGAATTCTAGCAATTTCTTTGTACATTTTTGTTATATACTAATGTGATTATATATACTTATTTCTAAATTAGTGCTATTTTAAAGAAACAACAAATTACTTTAGAAAAGGCATGTCCCATTCTCAGTGGGGCACCTCCTTATTATCAAAATCATATTAGAGATGAAAGCTCTCCAATGATAGAAACATGGTGGGGTCATTCGAAATAATTCAGTCGAGGTGGGGCTTTCAAAAATAATGAAAAGAAAGAAAGAGTTATCCATAACTAATGGGGCGCACCCATTATTCGTGCAGAAGCTCACATGGGAGGAACTAGAGGGGATAGGAATTAATTTGATTTTTTAATTATCGCCTCCCAAAAAATTATAGTTTTACATCGAGGGACCCCCAAGCAAAATTTTTTCACCCCCTAGCTACTCATCATTGAAGTCCATCACACAGAACACAGTGGCATGAAACAAGTATAACCATGCATATTTGGAGGGATATATATGTTCGTGTGCGTGTGTGCGCACATTGTCAATGAAGATGGATGTGCGCCAAGAAAAATTTTCTCCAATGAAAATGCTTGCATGTGAAGGTCCCAACTCAGGGAACCCTAGAATTTTATGGCAGCCATCATGAATATGTGAACGTCCAATGGAGAAAATCCCCTTGTGCACCTGCCTAAATTGGATAAGGGTAAGCTAATAAAACTAATTTTGACAAAATAAGCAAGCAGCAAATAGAATTTTACCTGGCTTCTAACCACAATAGATGATCTTGCTCCATAATTTGCAAGATCATAAGCTATTTCCATCCCTGAATTCCCACACCCAACAACTAAAACAGCCTTACCACTGTACTTAGACCCTGATTTATAATTGCTAGAGTGCAAAACCTCCCCATTAAAACTCTCTAAACCAGGAACGTCAGGGATGAACTCCTCACTATTTTCCCCAGTAGCAACCACCAAGGACCTACAACTGTACTCCTCGGCCACGCCCGACTCCGAGTTAGTAGCCATGACACACCATCTTTTGGCATTCCCATCAAACACTGCCGACTCAACCATCCTACAGTATTTAGGCTTCACATCAAAATGTGATACATAGTCTTCCAAGTATTGGATGAAATCCTTTCTGGGTATGAAGGTTGGTGCTTCGGGTGGGTGGGGCATGTGGGGGAGTTGGCAGAATTCCTTGGCTAAATGGAGGTTTAGGCGATCATACGCTCTGTGCCTCCACAGAGAAGCACAACAGTTCTCTCTTTCAAGTATGATGTTGGAGATGGAGAGGAGGTTTGTAACATCCCAAAATTCCAAGGTTGTAATTAGCTTAGTTAATTGTGCTTTTAGATAATTAAGCTCGTTTATAAGCCAAACAGGTCCGATTAATTATTAGGATTGCGCGTGCGAGTTGGGTTGAGATCCGAGCCCGTTTGGGTACAGTAGGGGTGTGTGTTGCCATTTCCGGAAAGTTCCGAGGGCTTTTAGTATTTTCCGCTTTTCGAGATTTTGGCACCATCGGGTAGATTACCTAATTTCCCGGACTTTATCCTTTTATTGCATCTTGATCCGGACCCTCAAACCCGACCCAAAACCAGACCTAACCCAGACTCACCTAAGTTATTTTATTAATTCCCATCTCATCCCTTATGTACCCC